>CADCXT010001973.1:0-31106 GCA_902806775.1 Microtus agrestis
TGTTGTCTGTAGCCTCTTATGGGCTAGCTCTACATATTAATCTAACCCATTTCTATTATTCTGTGTGGCCCACGAGCTGGCTTACCAGGGAAGATCTTAACCTGCGTCTGTCTGGCATGGAAACATAATGGCGAATGACTTCACAATTTGGGTCTAAGGATATGATGCTTCGGAAAGGGTCTTCTTCTTTTTGTTTTCACAGAGGATGAGACCCTGTGGATTGCATCTATTCCAATTTGGTATGATAGACCACGCCCTCCTGAAAGGTTGCTATGAACACCCTCAAAAAATTACTTCACTCAACTGCCAACTGAGATGACCCTGGCACACAGGTTACACCACGAAAGATCTAATTAACGACGCCCCCATTCAGCAGGAAGCAGTTTGGAGAGAAAAACTGCACCCATGTTCCCAAAATATTGTTTATAAATGTTCTTTTACATTTAAAGGGGGATATGATATAGATATGAATAATTTGCATTGGTATGGATTTTAAGGTCAATTTTGTTACATGTATATGTATTCTGATCTTGATTAAAGTATTGTGATTTGTAGCTCATTTAAAATGTAATGTATAATAGAAAATATAGGTTGTTAATGGATTATCATTGATAATAGTCAAGCTTGTAGTCATGTTAGTTGGATTTTCTAAATATATAGAGATATATTTCAGTCAGATAATACATTCTTCATATCTTTCAAAGACTGCAGAATATGGCATTTAAATGTTTTAATAACTTAGGGTTTTTCATGACAATGAGACACGTCTGCTCCTGGCAGCACCAATCTACTTTGAGAGGAAGATGGGCATCGAAGAGGATCCTTATGGAGTTGGATAGCCATTTGGGCAAGAAACTGCTCTTGCCTGGACTGATGCATAAACTGGACACAAAGAACCCACAGACAGAGGACTGCTGAACTTGCCTAAAGGTGAGATGGTCTTTCGGGGTTCCTGATTCATGAAAAAGTCTACGAGACATTCTGCAGGACAGCAAAAAGTGACTGAACTGTCTTTGAAATTTCCTGCTTCATGGAAATGTCTGCTGGATACTGTGGGCCTGAAGGCCGAAGATGGATGCCCCAACGGTACAAAAGAACTTTGGGTGACTGTCCAGGCAGCGAGATGTCTCTGTCATTTCTAGAGCTTTTGACTTCCTGTTTACTTAGGTAGTTTTATATCCTTCTGGAGTCTTTGATGGAGTTGAAGAATGGATAGTTATAGTTTTCCTTAGTTATGATAAAAGATAAAATAGATATTGTAACTGTAATTCTTACTTGATAACTGTTTTGTTATATGTAATTTTACTATGTTAAAGTTAAAGCCTTTCTTTTTGTTTAAACAGAAAAAGGGGAAATGATGTGGTAGTGATTTCTTATCAATAAAGAAACTGCCTGGCCCATTCGATAGGCCCACCCTTAGGTGGGTGGAGAAAACAGAATAGGATTCTGGGAGAAGGAAGCTGAGGATTCGCCATTATGTTTCCATGCCAGACAGACGCAGGTTAAGATCTTCCCTGGTAAGCCAGCTCGTGGGCCACACAGAATAATAGAAATGGGTTAGATTAATATGTAAGAGCTAGCCCATAAGAGGCTACAGACAACGGGCCAGGCAGTTTCTTTATTGATAAGAAATCACTACCACATCATTCTTTTATATATTTTTTAACCTTATGTTTTACATTTAATCCATATTATTTTGTTTTTTCTTATTATACTAGATTTATGTCTGATTTTATCTAGTAGTTGTAAAATCTAGTTGATACAACTCATTTATTAACAATCTGTTCTTTTCCTCATAAATCTCTAATATGTTATATTTCTTTCAATTAGTCTTTAAGAAAACTGAATTTGGAAACTCCTGTTTGTTTTATCTATAAGTGTGGGGATAAAGTAAGTCATGATCTCTATTTTCTTGTTTTCAGAATAAATAAAAATTTTAAAAAAATTCATGAAATCATTGATAAAATTCCAAATAATTTGTTTGACTCCTGACATGAAAATATACAGAAGGAACAAAGTATAAAATATATATGGAACAAATAAACAATGTGACTGAGTTTGTTCTATTGGGTCTCACTCAGAGTCCTGAAGGCCAAAAAATATTATTTGTTCTGTTCTTGGTTATCTACATTGTGACAATGGCAGGCAACCTTCTCATTGTTGTGACTGTTGTGGTCAGCCCAAGTTTAGATGCCCCCATGTATTTCTTTCTTGGCTACTTATCATTTATGGATGCTGTTTATTCAACCACAGTTACACCAAATATGTTTATAGACTTACTTTATGAGAAGAAAACAATTTCCTTCAAAGCTTGCATGACACAGCTTTTTATAGGACACTTATTTGGTGGTGCTGAGATTTTACTCTTGGTTGTCATGGCCTATGACCGGTATGTGGCCATCTGCAAACCCTTGCATTATCTGACCATCATGAACCAACGTGTGTGTGTTCTGCTTCTGCTGCTGGCCTGGGTTGGGGGTTTTGTGCATGCTGTAGTCCAACTTCTCTTTGTATATAACCTTCCTTTCTGTGGTCCTAATGTCATTGACCACTTCATTTGTGATATGTACCCCTTATTAAAACTGGCCTGCACAGACACCTATCTTATTGGCCTTACAGTTGTTGCCAATGATGGGGCAATCTGTGTTGTTATTTTTATGTTGTTGCTAATTTCTTATGGGGTCATTCTCCACTCTCTGAAGAATCTCAGTCAGGAAGGAAGGCGCAAAGCCTTATCCACCTGTGGCTCCCACATCACTGTGGTAGTCCTCTTCTTTGTTCCCTGTATTTTTATGTATGTGAGACCTCCTTCTACTTTACCAATTGATAAATCATTGACTGTTTTCTATACTGTTATCACCCCCATGTTGAACCCCCTCATATATACGCTGAGAAATACAGAGATGAAACATGCCATGAGAAAACTTTGGACGAGAAAAAGGGAATGAATTGAAAGAAATGTCATAAAATTATGGCTACTAAGAAAGGGAATTCATCTTCTCTAAGGACTGTTGCCCTGATTAAGTATCCAATCTCAAGTAGTCACCTCTAGATAACATATACACAAACAACACTAAATAAACTCATCAAGTTGTATTTATAAATAACTAAATATTCAAACATACATATGAAACAATAATAACTAAATAATAAGAGGCCATGAAATTTTTGAGAAACTGGTGTGGCAAGGATGGAGTTCAATGGAGGAAAGGACAGGGGGAAATTATGTAAATATAGTACACTTGAATAAAATTTTCAAAAAGTGTAAACAATAAAATTTCAAAATAAATAAAAATAAATGGTAAAAATTACTTTATAACAGAAAGTTCTCCTCGATGGTAATAACTATGTAGAGCAAAAACAATTATTAAGTGAACTATTCCCATTAGAAACATACATTTTTAAGATTTTCTGAATTTGTAGAAAAATGTACATTAAATTTTGGTAACAGAATTGTTTGCACATACTCTAAATTTATGTCACATAATTTATTTTATTTAATAGAAACTTATTTTATTTAATGGAAATGTCTTTTGTATTTCTTAAATAAATGTAGTTGATTTTTGAGAACTGAGAAAGCTTATTACCACTTTTTAGGAATAAAGATGTAATATGTAGCAACTCTGCTCATTCTTTACCTCACTCAGTATTAATGGCACATTAATATTCAAAATATAAATTTTAGATTTGTATTTGAAAGGGACTTATTTATATAATTATGCTGAAATTTCTTAGAATATTAATATTAAATAAAAATAATATTGCTGTCTTAATATTAATGATAAAGGGCATATAGAAAGGTTTATAGAAAAAATACAAGCAAATAATGGAGATATATAGAAAAATAGCCAAATCTGATTTTCACATTGAAAAATCGTATGAACACATGTGCTGCTATGTTTGTTATTATTGTGTAGTAATAATAAAAAATGTTCTTAGCTTAGAAAGCTTAATGCCATACTATTTTACAATGTCTGTCTCCTTAAGAGATCATGGCACTTTGAAAGAGTATAGTTCCTTCCTACCTTCCATTGGTAAAATATAACTCATAATCAAAGAGATTACAGCAATGCAGTATAGAGTTTAAGAGCAGGTATTTAGAAAATACCATAGTCTTTCACTATTAGTGTGTGGGGTTCAATATGTGATTTATGCTTTAGTAATGTTTCTTTTACAAATGTGGGTGCCCTTGTTTTTGGAACATAGATGTTCAGAATTGAGACTTCATCTTTATGAATTTTCCTGTGAAAAATATGAAATATCTTTCTTCATCTCTTCTGATTATTTTTAGTTTGAAGTCTAATTTGTTAGGTAGTAGGATAGCTTGTTTCTTAGGTTCATTTGATTGTAAAATCTTTTCCCAACCCTTTACTCTGAGGTAATGTCTGTCTTTGAAGTTGAGGTGTGTTTCTTTTTTGTTTGTTTGTTTTTATTGATTTTTTGAGCTCTACATTTTTCTCTGCTCCCCTCCCTGGTCCTCCCCTCCTCCCTTCAACCCTCCACCAAGGTCCCCATCCTCCCAATTTACTCAGTAGATCTTGTCTTTTTCTACTTTCCATGTAGATTATATCTATGTAAGTCTCTCTTAGTGCCCTCATTGTTGTCTAAATTCTCTGGGATTATGGTTTGTAGACTGGATTTCTTTGCTTTATGTTTAGAAACCACCTATGAGTGAGTACATGTGATAATTCTCTTTCTGTGTCTGGGTTAACTCACCTTACAATATGATGTTTTCTAGCTTTTTCCATTTGCCTGCAAAATTCAAGATATCATTTTTTTCTGCTGTGTAGTACTCCATTGTGTAAATGTACCACATTTTCCTTATCCATTCTTCGTTAGAGAGGCATTTAGGTTATTTCCAGGTTCTGGCTATGACAAACAATGCTGTTCTGAACATAGTTGAGCACATGTCCTTGTGACATGAGCATCCTTTGGATATATACCCAAAGTGGTATTACTGGGTCCTGAGGAAGGTTGCTTCCTAATCTTCTGAAAAATCACCACACTGACATCCAAAGGGGTTATACCAGCTTGCATTCCCACCAGCAATGCAGAAGTGTTCCCTTTACTCCACAACCAGCATAAGTTGTCATCAGTGTTTTTGATTTTGTCCATTCTTACAGGTATATGATGGAATCTCAGAGTTGATTTGATTTGCATTTCTCTGATGATGAAGGATGTTGAACATTTCCTTAAGTGTCTTTCAGGCATTTTAGATTCCTTTGTTGAGAGTTCTCTGTTTAGGTATGTACTCCATTTTTTTATTGGGTTATGTGTTCTTTTGATGTTTCTGAGTTCTTTTTATATTTTGAAGATCATACCTTTGTCTGATGTGGGGTTCATGAATATCTTTTCTCATTCTGCAGGCTATCATTATGTCTGTTACTGTGTCCGTTGCTTTACAGAAGCTCTTCAGTTTCAGGAGGTCCCATTTATTAATTGTTTCTCTCAGTGTCTGTGCTGCTGGGATTATATATAGAAAGTGGTCTCCTGTGCCAATGAGTTCAAGTGTACTTCCCACTTTCTCTTCTATGAGGTTCAGTGTGGCAGACCTTGAAAGAAAGGTACTCAACTTCATATGGAAAAGCAAAATACCCAGGATAGTCAAAACAATCTTTTGTAATAAATGAACTTCTGGAGGCATCACAATCCCTGACTTCAAACTCTATTACAGAAGTGTGTTTCTTATACGAAGCAAAAGGATGGATCCTTCTTTTTATCTGCATCATCTATATGTTTTCCTTAATCTTATCTTTCAGTTCCTTTTTATTTTCCACTATTTTTTGGTAAGTATAAGTGTCAGATCTGTTGTCTAAAAAAATGTACAAACAATTCAAGTTTGTTTAACAGAGTCCACTTCATTGCAGAGAATTATATTTTTTCTATTGTCATTTAGGACAACACCCATAGCTCTTTCTGTTATTTTTTTTAATGCCTTCAACCTCTTTTCACCAATTCTCCTTATTGTTCTACTTTTAATATTTGGTACTGATAAATGTTTCTTTTTACTTCCTAGGTGACAAACTGCTGAGGGAGCTCCTTCTGATCCTTCAGCCAATAGCCTTTAAGATACCAGCACAGTAGGGCATGGTCTCATTTGCTTTAAAAAGCAGCAGTATTCTTTTTTAGTTTTTGAAAAAAAACTGAAAGTAGGACCAATAATATAGTAGAGAGAAAAACAACATGGATATATGGGGATACAAATAAGGAAAAGATAATAAAAAAGAATTGTCCAACAAAGAAAACAAGTATAAATAAATTTATGTGAATGTGTAAAGTTTGATAAAATTAAAAATATTAATTACAAAAAAAAACAGCAGTAGCCATGTGCTCACTCTCTTGCTTCTGGTTACTAGATTCCTTTCCTGATCGCACAGATGGCTGTTGTCTATAAGTTTTTTCCCTTTAACTAAATAACAAATTTATTAGTCATAATTACAAATTGGTGTGGGATTTTTTTGTGACTTACACCTTCAACAAACACATAATGTCTTCCTATTATTCTGGAATGGTACCAGATCTGGGTTATAGAGTATCACCACAAAACTCATATTTGGAGGCAATATTTTATGCTAATATTGCTATATTTTTTCTTAATGAAGCAAAATCCAATTTTGACTTGTAGGCACCCTATGATCTACAAACACACAAACACTCCCACTTCAGTCATATTAAAAAGAGCAGTTGCTAGGAGAGACTTAGGCAATTACATCCATTAAACAACTTCATCCAGTCATCTGTTCTTTCAAAAACTGTTCAGTTTTCAATTTGAAACGGTACAGTTTCAATAGAAATGAGATAAATCCAGCAACTCCAAATGCTAGTTGTTATTTCCTCCAAGTATATTTCTTCTGTTCTATATATTAGCTCCTCATTCTGCAATAATGCAATAATCATAAATGACTTTATACCTTGATAATTTTTACAGAACTAAATATGTGTTATGTATATTTCACCATTTCCTCAGTTGACAGACAATATTGTTTGGTGATTACTTTAGAAAAATACATATAATCTTTGGGATAGCTGGTATTATTTCATTTGTTTGCAAGTGAAAAACAGACAACTTATTATGGAGCTTGTTTATTATGGGTATTTATGACATAAAAAATTCAGTGTCTACCTAAGTACACTGCAACTTTTCACTGGAGCTTATAGAGAGCCAAGGCAAACGAACAGCAGCAAAGCCTTTCAGGTATTGTTCATATATTGAAAATTATTGTGCTTTTCCTGTATTCACTTTGTTGTTCAATTCATAATTTAATTCAATTCATAGTTTACTGAAATGAAATGAAATAATTGGAACCATGAATATCCTTACAACTTCCTCTGACACTGATTCAGGTCTTAACTGCAACCTACAGTCTAGCAGTACAGAACATACACTATCTTCTGAAGAGCTACAGTGCCAGCTGCAGAAGTCTGAACTTCTGTGTCCTCTGGCTTTGTACACAGAGCCCCTTGGTTGGAATCAGTCTTGCAGAAAAATGTCAGGCTGTGCTTGGGTGTTAGAGAGGAGAATGGAAATACTCTCTCCTTCAGAATGCTCTAAATATTATTGTTCTTAATAAATATTTGGTAATTTACAACTCAGATTTTATCAGTCATTGTAGATCAGAATTTTTCTTTTTATATTATAGGTTACTAAGAAATCAGACTTATCTCTTTGCAGAGTCTCTTTCCTTTTTTTGATATTTAAAAGCATTTATTTTATGTCATTATTGGAAAAGAACTTGCACAGAAGTTTAAGAAGAAGATTAAGTCGGATCTTCATTCAATACTTGTGTCACTGGAGATCTTAAATGGTTACTGTATCTGGTGTAAATTTCCCAGGAGACCTGAATGTCTCACCTTTGGTGTTTCAATGACTGGCCCTGCTTCAGAATAACCCAGAAATAGACTACACCTTCCTGGAGTAGTCTATAGTACCATCAGAGGTCATTTCTCCTAACTTTAACAATTAGGTTTTGAAAGCATCCAAACGATTAATTTATTCAATAGAACAATTTTTCCTAAATACTTAGAAATTAAATTCAAATAAATACATTTTATTCATAATATAGGGTGGTTAATCTCAATGGATAGTTTGAAGAAAGCTTGGCAGCACCTGGAGACTGGCGCCTGGCTTTGCTGGTGGGGATGTTTTTTATTAGGTTAAGAGACATGGAACGACCTGCTAGTTGTGATGACATTATTCCCTGGGCAGGGATCCTGAACTGCACCAAGTGGAGAAAGTGAGACAAATGCATGTGGTTCTCGGGTTCTTCACAAGATCCCAAGTAATCAGCTGCCTCAAGCTGCTGCTTTGTGACTTCGACAAAATGATGGATGGCACTCTTGAACTGTCATCTGAAATAAACTCTTTTTTTATATATATTTTATTTTATTTATTTTATTTTTCTCCATTAACAGCTTCAACTGGGTGTGGGGCAACAGAACCATTTCCAGCACAACCATGGGTGTGGGGTTCCCCGCAGTCTCCCCAGGGCGATGGTTCCTGCAATGATCTCTAGGGGGAAAGGGCTCCCAACAGATCCCCTCCCCCCTCCCATACAAAGGCAGGCAGCTATCACGTGGAGAGCATCAGTCAGAGTCAACCATGGTGTCAGACCAAAGGAGAAGGGACTGAGACAAGGAGAGACCCTCCTCTCGAGTGGTGAAGCAATCCACCTCTCCTGGGAACAGAGGGGTGCCCGATGACTCCTAGGTCGAGTGGGGACCAGGCCTTTTTCTTTCCCCCTTACCCGTCCTAGTGTTCCCAGGGCCCTGCCTTAGGTTGGGGGATTATCCTGCCATAAGTCGCCCGTCCTTGGAGCTCCTCAAATAAAAGGCATCTAGCAGGATTAAAGTAAGCAGATCACAGGGCACCCTGTCTTAGGCCATGTGGAGAGCGCCCTCATACCTGTACCATGCCGGTTTCTACAACCTCTGTATGGTGTGCTATTCAGGCAAGGATCCACACTAACTCCCCGTCATTGGGCCCCTGCGTCTATCATTAATGAAAAGACTGTGAGGAGCTCCTCAAACAAAAGATATAATGATATAATTTTGGCACCAATAACTCCATCTCCAGACAAGAAGAAAGGGCTTTTTCCCAACCCAGTATTCACCTTTTAGTCTGGCCTATGGTATGTCCTCCTTCCTAAGTGCCTACTCCACATAAAGTTACGTGTGCTGCCTGCCAAAAATTAGGGCAGTGTAAAAGGGATCAAGATCTAAAATTTTTAACATATGCATTAAACCCAAACACTTTACAGCATGTGTCAAACTTTTCCCAACATCTATAAGCAGTTACAAATATCATTAGATCAATTTCAGTAGGAGTACAATGACATACATTGATGTTATCAAATACCACCAGTTCCAGTCTCTGAGCAAGTGACAGGAACCCCCAATTTTCCCCCTTCTTAAGTGAAGAGAGGTTAATATTTTAATTAAAATGAGTTCTGTGTCCCAAAGTTTAAAGCAGTCTTATGTTTAGTCTGCAACTCAGCTCCAAAGCAGACCAGAGTTCAAGCTGCAGAAGCAGTTTAGCATTTGTGCTCCAGGACAGGTGGGGGAACCTGGGTGAGGTGACTTGACTAAGGAAGAAACTTCTTTGGAAGAGATTGCTGAATGTGAATTTGTTCCAAATATTCTAACAAATATCTCTATTATGACCAGATAGTCTTTTAACTTTAAATTAGTGATGATGTAACAGCCATAGGCTGTATCCATGCATATTAATAGAGGGATTCTTCTTCAGGTAGAATGACCCCAGGGCATTGTGATAACCACATTCCATTTAAGCTAGAGGATACTGTAGTTGTACTCCAGTCCTTGGACTAACATGCTCTTTTGTTATATTGATGACTGATCCCATAAGGCTGTATAAGTTTTAAATTTCCTGGTGAAACCGGAGATGTACAAGTAGGTTTTTTTAAATGGGAAGGAAGAAGAAGTATTTCCTGGGAAGATGACACTGGAGAAATAATTAGAATTCTTTTTTTGAAAAACATTTATTTATTTATTATGTATACAATATCTGTTTTCATGTATGCCTGCAGGCTAGAAGAGGGCACGAGACTTCAATACAGATGGTTGTGAGCCACCATGTGGTTACTGGAAGTTGAACTCAGGACCTTTGGAAGAGCAGGCAATGCTCTTAACCACTGAGCCATCTCTTCAGCTCTAGAATTCTTTTTATACATGTTGAATTTTTTTTATTATCCTTTTACCTAAAAAATTAAATTGAAGTATGGCTTGGCAAATTAATTGGGCAGTTAATGTAAACACATCAATCATGAGTCTTCATAACACAGTCATTTTTGATCATTTCACTAGAAATAGTTAAGAGAAAAATTGTGTCTTTTTAATGTTGCTAAATTTTTCATTTATGCATTTTAGATACCAAATAATGGTCCAGGTCAGGTTGATTTCCACCACAGACTGACTTTTACACAATAGCAAAAATGTATATCTTTATTTCCCCATGAAATTTTATTTTCTATAGTTGCAATGGAATAAATCTTGATCTAATGATACAAAATGTAGGTTAATTTTTATATGGATATTTCTGTTCTTGATTAAGGTATTGTGTTTGAATAGCTCATTTAAAAATATAATGTGTAATTAAGAAATACAAATTAATATATAATTATTGATAATAGTCAATTTTGTAGTTATTTTAGTTAGATATATAAGCTAGATATATCTATATATCTATATTCAGTTAGCTAGATAAGCTTCAAACCTTTCAAAGACCTACAGAATATGGCATTTAAAATGTTTTAAGAACTTAAGATTTTTCGTGACAATGAGACACATCTGCCCCTGGCAGTGCCAATCTATTTCAGGAGGATGAAGGGCATCAAAGAGGCTCCTTATGGCATTGGTTAACCATTTGGATAAGAAACTGTTCTTGCCTGGGCTGTGTGATGTTATGCTGTATGAACAGAACATGCAGGGCCCACAAAAAATAGGTGCTGAACTTGTCTAAAATTGAGACAGTCTTCAGGGTTTCTGCTTCATTGAAATGACTGCTGGATACTATGGCCAGTAGGTTGAAGACTGAATGTCCCAATATTACAGAAACACTTTGGGTGGCTATCCAAGTAGCAAGATGTCTCTGTTAATTCTAAAGTTTTGAAAGCTGCTTACAATGCACTTCCTGTTAACTTAGGTAATATTATACCCTTCTGCAGTCTTGATGGAGTTGAAGAATAGAGAGTTATAATTATAGTTTTGCTTAGTTATGATAAAAGATATGATAAAGTAGGTATACATATTGTAACTCTAATTTTTGCTTGATACCTGTTTTCTTTTTTGTAATTTTACTCTGTTATAGCTAAAACCTTCCTTTTTATTTGAGCATAATAAGGGAAATGGTTTGAAAAGTCCTTCTGTATATGTGTTGCCTTTATTGGTTAATGAATAAAGAACCTCCTTTGGCCTATGATAGGGCAGAGTAGAGCCAGGTGGGAAAACTAACCTGAATGTTTGGAGAAAGAAGGCTGAGTCAGTGAGAAGCCATTCAGCCACCACAGAAGACAGATATTGTAGAATTTTGTCAGTAGGCTGCAACTCCGTGGTGATGCACAGATTAATAGAAATGGGTTAATTTAAGACATAAGAGTTAGCCTGGAATATTAGACAAGCAGTATTGTAATTTAAACCATTTCTGTGTTACTGTTTGGGTCTGAGTGGCCAGGAACAAATGAGAAGTCTCTATTAATACAGGTGAATAGATGGACAAAGTCAGTGTCCTTATCCAGGCTTTGTTGACTTGTTCATTTGAAGACGCACTAATTTCCAAATACAAACACATAATATATAACACAAACAAAGAAAATCACACTTCAAAAATGTATTGTTAAGAATAGTCATTATTTGTTTAGATAACTATTGTATACTTTAGTCACTATTTAGAAAGAGAGCACATTCTTCTATAAAGAAGGTATTTATATTGGAAGCTAGTGGAATCAAATTGAAGATGCAGACTTAAATTTACACTTCTATAGACATGGTTATTTTTATAAGAGATTAGAAATACACACTGGAAAAAAGGAAGCATCTTCAAGAAATGGTGCTAAACAAACTTGATATCTGCATTATAAAAATACAAATAGTTCCATACTCATCACCCTACAGAAAATTCAAGTTCAAATGGATGAAAAACCTAAACATAAAACCAGCTATATTGATTATTGACAGAAGGGAAAGAAAGCGATGTCATTGACTTCATTGATGCAGGAAAATATAATTTTTAAACAGATATTTTTATCACAGGCACTAATATTAACAATTAGTAAATGGGACCTCTTGAAACTAAGAAGTTTCTGCATGGCAATGAACACTGTCATTTGGACAAAGTTGCAATATACAATATAGGAAAATATTTTTACAATCCAGAAGATTCATATCCAAGAATATATAAAGAATGTAAGAAATTTAATATCAAGAAAACAAATAACCCAGTTTAAAAATTTAGCACAGATATAAACAGAAAAATCTAAGTGAAGGAAACTCAGAGGGATGTGAAACCCTAAAAGAAATGTTTAACATCTAGTCTCCAGAAAAAGAAAATCAAAACTGTTTTTGAGATTTTATTTTAAATCTATCAGAATGAATAAGATCAATAAAACAAATGACATCTCATGTACCAATAATATGGGTTAACATCCATTTTATTGAGAATTCAAATGTGTACAGACACTGTGGATATCAGTGTGGTGATTCCACAGGAATTTGATAATTCAACTACCTCAAGATTCAGCTATACCACTTTTAGAAAAAAACAAAGGATGTTTCTTCATCCCCAAAAGAAACTTATTCAACCATGTTCATTTCTGCTCTATTTAAAATAGTGAGAAATTTGGAATAGACTAGTTATCCATCAACAGATAAATGGATAAAGAAAGTATGATACATTTACTCAATGAAAATTATTTTACTATAAAAATAATCATAGCATAAGTTTTCAGGCAAATGAATGGCACTAAAGAAAAGTCATCCTGACTTATCTATTCCAGATCCAGAAAGCAAATATGTTTTATATTCACTTATATGTGGATATTAGCTATTAAGTCAATGATAACCAGCTATATTCTGTAGAATCACAGAGGGTAGGTATAGAGTAAGAAATATATAGAACAGATATACATTTCATTAGCAAAGGTAAATAGACTAGATAATTATGGATGAATGGAGATACTTGGAATGGGAGGACCAAGTTGGGAAGGAGAGATGATATGGGGAGAGAAAGCTAAAATTAAGGATCATATGAGGGTTGGTCTGGAAACCTTATATTTCTAAAATATATCCATATATGAAGGAAATCTAAATAAATAAAGGAAAAGACAAAGTCCCAACTCTACATCTCTTTTGATCAAATGAAGCTTCCAGAACAGAGATTGGATTATCTGAGTTGTTGGTCAAAGGGGTCCAATATGAATACTCAAACGACCCAGGCCATTGCCAAAACAAGAGGCTTCTCTCTGCAAATGACCCATTGCTGAGGACAACATCTTCAAAACTCTTTGAACATAGAGTTATCTACCTGGTACTTACAAAGAGTCTTTACTCCTACATTCTAGACTATAGAAAGTAGAACCTTTGGTACAAGAAAGTATTTTGCTTGCTATTCAAAGAAAAACACAAACACCAAGCCAGTCACAAACACTTTGATCTATAATGATGACTTGCTGGCAAAATATGCTATTATAATGGTGGCACAAAGTTTGTTGTAATAACCATCCAGTAACTGATTTGACTTGTGGTCCACTCAATCAGATAAGACCCATACCCAATATTGTTTGGGTGACCAAAAACATGATACTGGATAGTCCAGTGATCTAGGTTCAACCTAAATGCTACTGGTCTAAAAAAAACAAAACTAAAAAGAAGTAATACAATGATAAAACAACTAACTCACAATGCTATTCTACTATATTCATAGATCAATGCCTTGTTTAACCATAATCAGAGTCACTTCCTCCTGTACCATATGGGAACAAATATAGAGACTCTCAGTAAGACATTTTGCAGACTGTGAAATATGTGAGAACTTCTACTCATGCCCAAACATAATGTATCCATCAAATCCTTTCCCTCAGAACTGAGGAAATGCTGTGGAAGAGGAAGCAGAAAGAATGTAAGAGCCAGAGGTAGAGGAGAACACCAAGAAAACAAAAAGCTTGAAATCATTCATTCTCATCTTCCTAATGCTGTGATCATTTAATATAGATCCTCATGTTGTGGTGACCACCAACTATAAAATTACTGTTGTTTTCACTTGAGAACTGTAATTTTGCTACTGTTATACATCATAATGTATATATCTTATATGTAGTATATCTGATATGCTATTCCCAAAAGGGTCATGACTCACAGGTTAAGAACCACTACTCTAAATGTCTGTGCTGCTGGGGTTATACATAGGAAGCGATCTCCTGTGCCCAACTGTTGTAGGGTACTTCCCACTTTCTCTTCTATCAGGTTCAGTGTGTTAAGATTGATATTGAGGTCTTTGATCCATTTGGACTTGAGTTTTGTGCATGGTGATAGATATGGGTCTATTTTCATTCTTCTACAGGTTGAGATCCAATTGTGCCAGCACCATTTGTTGAAGATGCTTTCTTTCTTCCATTGTATGCTTTTAGCTCCTTTATCAAAAATGAGGTGTTCATAGGTTTGTGGGTTAAAATCCGGGTCTTCTGTACGATTCCATTGATCGACTTCTCGGTTTTAAGCCAGTACCACACTGTTTTCATTACTGTAGCTCTGTAATAGAGTTTGAAGTCAGGGATGGTAATGCCTCCAGAAGTTCCTTTATTGTATAAGAATGTTTTGGCTATCCTGGGTTTTTTTGTTTTTCCATATAAAGTTGATTATTGTCCTCTCAAGATCTGTGAAGAATTTTGATGGGACCTTGATGGGGATTGCATTGAATCTATAAATTGCCTTTAAGGGAAACATTGAATAAATGGGACCTCCTGAAACTGAGAAGCTTCTGTAAAGAATGGACACTGTCACTAAGACAAAAAGGCAACCTACTTACTGGGAGAAGATCTTCACCAACTCAGCAAGAGACAAAGGCCTGATCTCCAAAATATATAAAGAACTCAAGAAACTAAACTTCAAAACGCTAAATAACCAAATTAAAAATTGGGGCACTGAACTGAACAGAGAATTCTCAACAGAAGAATTCCAAATGGCCAAAAGACACTTAAGGTCATGCTCATCCTCCTTAGCGATCAGGGAAATGCAAATCAAAACAACTTTGAGATATCATCTTACGCCTGTCAGAATGGCTAAAATCAAAAACACCAATGATAGTCTTTGCTGGAGAGGTTTTGGAGGAAAGGGTAACCTCATCCATTGTTGGTGGGAATGCAAACTTGTGCAACCACTTTGGAAATCAGTGTGGCGGTTTCTCAGGAAATTCGGGATCAACCTACCCCTGGACCCAGCAATACCACTCTTAGGAATATACCCAAGAGATACCCTATCATATGACAAAAGCATTTGTTCAACTATGTTCATAGCAGCATTGTTTGTTATAGCCAGAACCTGGAAACAACCTAGATGTCCTTCAATGGAAGAATGGATGAAGAAAGTGTGGAATATTTACATGTTAGAGTATTACTCAGCGGTAAAAAACAATGACTTCTCGAATTTTGCATGCAAATGGATGGAAATAGAAAACACTATCCTGAGTGAGGTATCCCAGAGTCAAAAAGAGGAACATGGGATGTACTCACTCATAATTGGTTTCTAGTCACAAATAATGGTCATTGAGTCTATATTCTGTGATCCTAAAGAAGCTAAATAAGAAGGTGAACCCAAAGAAACCATATAGTTATTATCCCGGATACGGGAAGTAGACAAGATTGCCGGGCAAAAAATTGGGAACTTGGGGGTGGGGTGGGATGGGGGTAAGGGGAGCTGGGGAGAGAAAAGTAAGAAGGGGAGAAGGGGGGAGGTTGGGGAAACGGGATGATTGGAAGAAAGGAAGGTTGGATAGAGGAGCAGGGAATCACATAACTTAATTAAGGGAGTCATCTTAGGGTTGGCAAGAGACTTGAACCTAGAGAGGCTCCCAGGTACCCAGGGCGATGTCTCTAGGTAGCTCCTTGAGCAGCTGTGGATAGGGAACCTGAAATGACCCTATCCTATTGCCATACTGATGAATATCTTGCATATCACCATAGAACCTTCATCTGGATATGGATGGAGATAGAGACAGAGACCCACACTGGAGCATCGGACTGAGCTCTCAAGGTCCCAATGGGGAGCAGAAGGAGGGAGAACATGAGCAAGGAAGTCGGGACCGCGAGGGGCATACCCACCCACTGAGACAGTGGAGTTGTTCTAGTGGGAGCTCATCAAGGCCAGTTAGACTGTGACTGAAAAAGCATGGGATAAAACTGGACTCTTTGAACATGGCGGACAATGAGGGCTGCTGAGAAGCCAAAGACAATGAATGGCACGGGGTTCTGATCCTACTTCATGTTCTGGCTTTGTGGGAGCCTAGTCAGTTTGGATGTTCACGTTCCTAGACCAGGATGGAGGGGCAAGGACCTGAGACTTTCCACATGGCAGGGAACCCTGACTGCTCTTCGGACTGGAGAGGGAGGGGGAGAGGAGTGGGGGGAGAAGGAGAAAAGTGGGAGGAGGGGGAGGGAAATGGGAGGCTGGGAGGAGGTGGGAATTCCCTTTTTTTTCCTTTCTTTCAATAAAAAAAAGAGAAAAAAATATTTTGAACTATGATTTACAAAAAAAAAAAGAACCACTACTCTAACTCATCATAAGCAAAGCACATATGAATTCACAAAAAGTGAAACACCATGCACAGGACTAACATTGGACAAAATATGTATTATACATATACATACAGATCCTCTAAGTATGTATTATAGCTTCCAGTGTAGTGTTTATATGTGATTCCTCAGTGAATCTCTGACTCCTGTGCCTTATCTTGAGGACTTTTTCTTCTGTTGACTTTTCTTGTTCATTTTTGATGTGATGTTTTTTATATTATTTTGTTTAATATTATCATGTTTGGTTGTTCTCATAGATGCTTGTCTTTTCTAAAGAGAGAAATAAAGGGGTGTGGATATGGAGACAAAGGGTTTTACTCTTTGTTTGCCTCTGAGGAGTAGGAAGAGAGGGAGGAGTAGTTCTTGCCAAATCTACTTCATGTTTCAATCTGTCAAAAATTCAACTGTTTATTAAATTTTACAAGTTTAATACAGGAAGATGAGATTATAAATCAGTAAGAATTTGTAGAATGTTACATCTATAGATCTGATTACCATCTCAAAATCTTGTAGTTTGTATTTTCTTGTGACTCCATATTTATTTTTATATTTATTTTTTATAATTTTAATTTTTTGAATATGTATATGCTGCAGGAATTCCTTAAGTCAATAACCTTTAAGATACCAGCCCACTTGGGGGTGATCTTTTATACTATAAATGCAGCCATAAAGTTTGCATGTGCTCTCTCAACTGCTGGGTTCAGTTCCTGTTCCCCATTTGTGCAGAGGACTGTGATCTGTGCGTCTACTTCTAAATAAAGAACCCTTTATTATACTCAATTCTAAGCTAGTGTGTGATTACTTTATAGTATCTGTTTCCATGCATGTTTGCCTGCATGTGTGTATATGCATCATGTGTGTGCCTACTGCATACCAAGGGCAGAAGAAGACATTGGTTCCACTGAAACTAGAATTACAGGTGCTTCTTTTCAAGCATGAGGGTTCTGTGAATCAAATATATCTTCTCTACAAGATCCACAATTGTCTGAAGTTATTAATTATTTCTCTGGCTCCCTCTCTCTTATTTTAAGTTTTATGTTTTGAACTTTAAACTTATACTATTTCTACAGTATTGTGAGATATTTGATCTCACCCTATGAAGATGTCTTTATTTTATCTCACCTGCCTAAGGTACCTTCTGAATGGTTTAATAAAGAGTTTGGTGGTCAAAACTAGGCAGGAGAGGATAAGTAGGACTTCTGGGGAGATAGAGGAACTAGGGGGAAGAATAAGAGAGGTGGGATTCACAGAGAAATGAAGGAAGTCAGTCACACAGTAATGAGGATAGATAATAAGCCTTGTGGCAGAATGTAAATTAATAGATATGTGCTCATTTAAGTTTTCAGAGCTTGTAGAGAAAAATACTAAGTTAAGGCCAAGCTTTTATATTTAGTATGAGGTCTCCATGTCATTTATCAGGAGCTGACATTTCAAAGAAAGTCTGACTACACAATACACATAGATGTCATAAATAAATAAAATAATTTCTTCTACTATCTGTCCTAATGCAATTTCAAATGCTATTTGTATTTATTAAAATACATTTTTCTTAGAGAAAAATGATAAAAAATTATGTAAAGTAGGAAGAATATGAAGTGTAAGTTGTTAGTAGTTTAAATTGAGAGGGATACAGAAATTGTTAGCATTGAATACTGACATTTGAAGATCTCTTATCACCTACTGTGGATGTAATTAATGTTAGGTAATTATTCTCTTTTAAGACATAGATATGTCATTTATGTTAAAAGAAAATAATCAATTCCTCTTAAACTCATAGACTTTTAAACTGGTGTTGTTTGAGTCCCATTATTCACAATTGTTTCATAAGTCCCATAATTTCTACTTTTTAACATGAAGTATAAACAGATTTGAATGTGTACAAATCAATGCTTAAGAACTGTACAATCTTACAGACTATATGGATTTCCCCACCTCTAAAATGATCTAAGAGACAATTTTTAATTTTTCTCCTCAAGCAGCAATGCAAAGACTGCATCCCCTAACTTAAAGTGATCTTCAAGCAACTTTCAGATTTTGTGAAGATACACAATGTCTTTCAATCTCTAGAAACTGTACTTTGCTTCTTGACTGTGATATATGCTATAGATTTTCCCCAAGCCTATAAATCCACTGTTCTAGATGCTAAGAGACAAAGTTTGTTATGGATTCAAGTTCACCCTTGACTGTGGAATGAAAAAGACACCCCAACCCAAAGCCACAAATGCTAGAGGTACACAAGCTCAAGAATCTTAGGGTGAGTAAGAAGTATTCAAATTAGCATATACTTTAAATATAGGTTCTCATAAACTGTTTTGTTTTGAAAAATAGTCTTTGATAGTATATTTCTCAAACAATATACTCATCACATAGTGATTAATGTAAACATTCCTTATGAAAGAACCCATATTCTATTATGTTTGGTGAGTACCCATGCATTTTGCTTAAGGTCATGAGAGAAACCTTGTATTCCATTCACTTTACAGCACTGTTCTCCCTTTAAATACAGTATTGAGTGAAATCATCATCAGATAGAAACCTGGTCATTCAAAAGAAGAATAACATCCATGAACATATAAAATTAAAAATATTGACTATAAAAGACAACAATTACAAATATCTTTCTAGTGGCAGACATTTAAAATTTAAAAGAACCCTCTTTTGGAAAAATTAAGATCTTTCAAGCTATCTTAATAAAAACTGTTTAAACATTCAAGTGTTCAAGCACAAAAAATGTGTTATAAACTCATGCATGAAGAAATCATAAAAACCCAGAGGAATAAGAATCAGTCTCCCAACCTGGTGACTTCTCAGAGAAATCTCTATAAATCCATTGACAACAGAGGAGAGAGCCTTGGTGTCTTCACTTTTCTTGCATATGGAAATGAGGATGATATCAGAATACAAGAAGCAATGCTAACAAGATTTGCATCAACTTCCAGAATCACTGTTTTCTCTTTCAGGTGTACAGGGGAGTCAGATACAAACAGAATTTTGTTACCTACTGGATAGACTTCTCCAGAAATGATAGGTGATACCTAACTTCAAACTTTTCACATATGTGATAAATGGTGATCTAATTAAGGTACATTTCAACATTTTCACTGATGACATTAAATTATATGAAGTACTTTAAGTGTGGATACTGTATGCCTACTCTATACAGATACTCTATTTAAAGTACACTAAGAGCATAGTGTACACTGCTGTGTGTATAGAGTTTCATACACTCTGGTGTTCAGACTCCTCTTTATTACTGTGGATATTTTCGTTATATTATGATGAGTAATGAATACATTAGTGGTTAAAATGGTATCTTCAGAGCTCAGAGTCCAGTGCTTGTCAACTAATAATTCCTCAGGTACCCAAAATTCAGTTTTCAGAGTGAGAACTTTTTCTTTCTTTCCATTTTCTTTTTTCCTCCTTTTCTCTTTCTTGTGTTGTCTTGAAAATAAAAGCAAGTATTAGAGAAATTTCATAAGTGCTGTCCTTCCATTAGCTCTCCACTAGTAGTTAATTTGTTGTTGTTGTGTTTTTTTAATTTTCAGTAAGTAACACAAATGTCCTTACTGTTCTGATATCATTGATTAGAAAATAGTATGTTTAACGTTTTATAAAGATGATGATTCAGGAAACAGGTTAGTTTGGGTGTTTGTCTAAACCACATAGCCATTAATAAAAAATGTAAAACGTACTCTTTCCATAACTGGACCCTAGTATGGAACTGGTAAGGACACTAAATCAGGAAGAGTGCCTTAAGTCAATGTGAAGTCCACTGGTTTATATGTGTCTACTTAACTTTCTCTAGGTGGTAGAAGTGCCTCTGACCTGTTTGGAAACTTCAATTAGTTGAAGATCCAAACTTCTTCAATCCTCATGGTTGTGACTTGGTCTCACTTAAAATGAGAAAAATGACCCAGATAGGAAAAGGGAAGTTTTATAAGTCCATTAGGAAGGCAATAAGAGGGAACAGTGAAATATTTTCCTATCTTCCAGAAAGAGTAAGACAAGCAATGATGAAGCATTTTGAGAAAACAGCAGAGTGAAGAGTGTTAGTAGGCTTTATTTTCCTTTGCATTTTCATTATGTGAAATGCTGAGTTTCATTCTGACCCTCCCTGCACGGGCCCTGTGACTTGTAACCTTGTGACTTTTTATTAAGTCTCTTTGTCTCTCTTACTTTATCTCTAAATGACAACTAGTAAACTGAATAGTGATCATATTATATTATAGTAAATGATTACTGCCTGATCCAGTGAGGTTATAGGATTGTTTCAGGCCACTGCTTCCTTGAATATATCATGTAAGCGGATGGAGTTTACCTTGCACAGAGTAGTGAGGAACTGACCTTAGGACATCATGCAAATGACTATTGTAAAGTGAATAAACTGCCACTAGATATAATCATAAGCATGTGAAATAACATCTAGTTTCTTTAGATGTCAGTCATTGAAACATCTCATTTTTTCTTCTCGGGACAAACACATTTTTTCTTATGAACATATATCTATAACAGTAGACATGGGTACATACAAAACTATACTCATGAATATGTATATGCTTACATATATATTCACACATGAGGATATTTTATAGATGGTTTTGGGGTTGTCAGATGCTGGAATATTTACACAGCAATTTGTGGTATTACTTTCTGTAGATGACACAGTTTAGTTTTCTTGTGAATTAATTACAATTGTAATTAATTGAGCATTGTAAAGAAATGTTACTATGACTAACATTTTTACATTTGCAAATTTGACCATATAATCACTGAATATGAGCAGGTAAAATTTAATGTATATGATTCATAGTGAATTCCTATGAATTCCAAAGCATGTGACTTGGTTAATAACTTAGTTGGAAGATGAAACTACATTTGAAGGTGAGTTTCCCTTTTTCAGCTATAAGTTGTGACCAATTTTCAATCACTGCTGATTGATCCCTGGGCTTCTGATTCTTCATCATTTACTCTGCTACTCAAGATGTCTCATTTGCATAAGGATACAGGAAGACTATGATTTACCCTTTAGAGAGTAAAAGAAATTAGAAAGAACATCCCTTTCTGAAGTTCTTAGAAAGGAAAAAATTCTCATACTTCACCATGTTGGTTATGTTGAGACAACATGGATGATAATGCTTGAGTCTCTAAAGTCTCAGGTGGATCTCTTTAATTTTTTATCATGAAAGTTTTTGTTATAAATTTTGAAAAATTAAAACACACAAACCACTGTGATATATTTCTGACTAGGACTAGGTTTTTAAGTCTGGAGCAATTAGGGATTTTTTTTGAGTATTTCACTTCTCCATTATAAAAACAGGATATGTTTTACAAAGTTCTTGTTATGTTTTAAAATGAAAAATTTTTCCAACATTTCAGCATATGTATAATGAGGAGTGCTGAATGCTTTCTCAAAGAATTTTCTGTTTTATAAATAGTAGACTTAGTTACTGGAAGCTCCAATAACCTCATACTTTTACAAACATTTAAGCTGAATCTATGATTCTAAAGTGTGTTCTAAAATATTTTGTCTCTTCTGTTGGTAGATGAGGTAGTGCTCTTATCAGTCAATACAAATTTACATTCTGTTCCTCACTCATATCTAGATGGAGGAGGAAGGACCTTGGACTTCCCACAGGGCAGAGACTCTTTGGACTGGACAGGGAGGAGGAAGGGGGGAGGGGGGAAAATGGGAGGTGGGGAGGATTTGAAAATATGTAATAATAAGAATAACAATAAAAAATGCATTTCACTCTTTCATTTCAAAAATGCCATAGGGAATGATGAATGCTGACCCTTCAAAGATAGGCTATTGCTGTCCTCTAAGCCAAGTAGATGTTTGAATCTCCAGTATTTTAATGCACCTGTTTTAAGTATTTGAAAATATGTCTTAATTCAGTACTATATGTAATGCATCTCTACAGCTATAAAAGTAACATTTTCTTCTTAATGGCAAAAGCAATCAAGAAAACACTAACTTGTACACGGTGATTATATAAACTTGAATGATATATTGTTTTCTCATAATTTCAGATATAAGTGAAAAGATTTTACTTCAGCATCTTCTTAAGAATAATGCAAAACCAGAGCATTGTCACTGAATTCATACTGCTTGGGCTTTCACAGAACTCAAAAGTTGAGAAAATACTGTTTGTTGTATTTCTGTTGATATACTTTGCAACTCTTTGGGGCAACATGATAATTGTGGTGACCATCATCTACAGCCCTGCACTGCTTGCCTCCCCCATGTACTTCTTCTTAATATTTTTGTCCTTACTGGATGCATGCACTTCTTCTACTGTCACACCCAAGATGATGGTGGACTTCTTCTATGAGAGGAAGACCATATCTTTTGAATGTTGCATGATACAATTATTTGCTATTCATTTCTTCACTGGTATAGAGGTGATTGTCCTGTCAGTCATGGCCTATGACCGCTATGTGGCCATTTGCAAGCCCTTACACTATACTTCTATTATGACCCGAAGGCTCTGTGGCATTTTGGTGGTCGTATCCTGGGCAGGTGGGTTTTTACATTCTATTGTACAAGTAATCTTCACTTTGCAATTGCCTTTATGTGGACCCAATGTTATTGATCACTACATGTGTGATTTGTTCCCATTACTGAAGCTTGCCTGTACTGACACACACATATTTGTTATTTTGGTGTTTGCTAACAGTGGATCAATCAGCATCATAATCTTCTCTATTTTGCTTGTCTCCTATGGTGTCATATTGTACTCTCTGAGAGCCCAAAGCTCTGAAGGGCGATTTAAAGCTCTCTCCACCTGTGGATCACACATTACAGCTGTGCTTTTGTTCTTTGTCCCATGTTTTCTAATATACGCACGACCTACATCTGCTTTCTCTTCTGAAAAAAATGCATTTGTATTTGCAACTATCATAACACCACTTCTTAATCCTATGGTGTACACATTCAGGAATAAGGACATAAAGAATGCCATCAAGATCATGTGGAAAAGATTGATAATGTTTTCTAATGAGTACTAAAATATTACACATCTAATGCTGGATAGATATAACAGTGGGAAAAGAGCATTCAAAGTGTAAACATAAGCAATCATTTCTGATTCCTATTACCAATATCATAAAGCAGTCATGGTTTCACACTTTTAATAAAATACTGTTGAAGTGAGGTATTATAGAACCTAAAGGCCTTTTTTTAATATTTATTTATTTATTATGAATAAAATATTCTGTCTGTGTGTATGCCTGAAGGCCAGCAGAGGGCACCAGACCCCATTACAGATGGTTGTGAGCCACCATGTGGTTGCTGGGAATTGAACTCAGGACCTTTGGAAGAGCAGGAAATGCTCTTAACCTCTGAGCAATCTCTCCAGCCCCAAACCTAAAGGCTTTTAACACAACCAGTGAAGTCAAGTTTCAGTGGAGAGCTTGTCTTAAGAATATAAGAAAGACTCATTGCCTTACCTTGACTCAACATACATGTGAACAGGTACACATACCATCAACCCCTCATTGTATACCCAAACAGATACACACACACAGAGAGAACAATAATTACACCTAGAAAACTAATCTAACAAATCAAGAAGTCATTATTTATTAGGAAAATTATTTTATTAATTAGTCACTATTTTAAAAGATGACATCATTTTCTTTAAGATGCATTGACAATGTGGTGTGAAAACTGTGATTTTGAGATCACACTTTTACTATGAATTGATTAATTAGCATTAACATGTAAAAATCAAAGTCGGTTTTACTTTTAAAATTTCAGTGATTTTTTTAAATATTGGAAGGAATAAATTGGTTTATTAATTAATGTAAATTTGAAATATGGAGAAGAAACATATGGAAATACTTTGAGAGAAAAGGCATCCCTATGTAACATTGTGAAAACTTAGAAACTAACAATGCATAGGACTGTAGGCAAAGTCTGAAGTCTAAGTTTTGCTGGATCATTTGCACATATTTTAAGGGTGATTTTATTAATTCCTATAAGAAAAATGAGTTAGATCTTGAATTCTAAAAAAGCTAAACAATCAGAATTTCCTTTTGGTGGTGTTACTAACCATTTAAATGAGATTTATAACCTGTTTCCACAGGAGAAACTCATTTTACAGCATAAACCAAAGGCAAGTATAAATTATTTCCTAAATTATTGATATATTGAGTACACTGTTCATATATTCCCCCACTATTTACAGAAAAAAAAATTCAGAGGAAGTAGATTTTAAATTAATAATTATTTTATGAATTTATTTATCATTTATTTAGCATTCATCTCCCCATATATATGTGTATATATACATATTATATGTGTATATGTATTTGTGTATTATTTCATAAATAAATACATTTTTACATAATTTCCTCCATTTCCTACTTCCTTAAATTCCTCGTATGTCTCTCACTCCATCTCAAATGCATGTCCTTTCATTATTCAATCACTGTTGTTACACATATGCAGAAACACACACCTATATGTATATATAATAAAAATGTTTATAAACAGACTTTTGGATTAACTTAGTGATGCTTATATATAATTATGTATTTGGGACAGACTTCTTGGAATTAAGTAATATATCATAGACTCATCTTTTGAAAAGACTGGTTCTCCAGATTTTAATATTCTTAGCTTGGTGTTTCCACATAAACAATTACATTCATTAATTAACAATTGATATCAATAATAAATGAAAGTTATACATTTTATGATTTTTATATCTAATTATTTTATTTTGTTTATTTGTTTTTTCTTCTCTAAAAATTTATTTTGTTTTACTTATTTATTTACTTTTTGAGAAAGGGTCTCTCTAAGTAGTTCTTTTTTTAAAGTTATTGTTTAGCAACATAAAAGGTTTTATTTATTTATTTTTCATTCATTCATATATTTATTTATTTATTAATGATTTCTGCCTCTTCCCCACCACCACCTCCCATTTCCCTCCCACTAGCCCAGTCAACTCCCCCTCCCTCGTCAGCCCAAAGAGCAATCAGGGTTCCCTGTCCCGTGGGAAGTCCGAGGACCACCCACCTCCATCTAGGTCTAGTATGGAGAGCATCCAAACTGCCTAGGCTCCCACAAAGTTAGTACGTGCAGTAGAATCAAAAACCCAATGCCATTGTTCTTGAGTTCTCAGTAGTCCTCATTGTCTGCTATGTTCAGCGAGTCCGGTTTTATCCCGTGCTTTTTCAGACCCAGGCTAGCTGGCCTTGGTGAGTTCCCAATAGAACATCCCCATTGTCTCAGTGTGTGGGTGCACCACTGGCGGTCCTGAGTTCCTTGCTTGTGCTCTCTCTCCAGCTGCTCCTGATTTGGACCTTGAGATTTCAGTCCAGTGCTCCAATGTGGGTCTCTGTCTCTGTCTCCTTTCATCGCCTGATGAAGGTTAATATTCAGGAGGATGACTATATGTTTTTCTTGGGTTTCACCTTCTATTTAGCTTCTCTAGGATCATGAACTATAGGCTCAAAGTCCTTTATTTATGGCTAGAAACCAAATATGAGCTAGTACATCCCATGTTCCTCTTTTTGGGTCTGGCTTACCTCACTCAGGATAGTGTTTTCTATTTCCGTCCATTTGCATGCAAAATTCAAGAAGTCATTGTTTTTTACTGCTGAGTAGTACTCTAATATGTATATATTCCATACTTTCTTCATCCATTCTTCCATTGAAGGCCATCTAGGTTGTTTCCAGGTTCTGGCTATTACAAACAATGCTGCTATGAACATAGTTGAGCATATACTTTTGTTGTATGATAGGGCCTCTTTTGGGTATATTCCCAAGAGTGGTATTGCTGGGTCCAGGGGTAGGTTGATCCCGAATTTCCTGAGAAACCTCCACACTGCTTTCCAAAGTGGTTGCACAAGTTTGCATTCCCACCAGCAATGGATGAGTGTACCCCTTTCTCCACAACCTCTCCAGCAATGCTATCATTGGTGTTTTTGATTTTCACCATTCTGACAGGTGTAAGATGATATCTTAAAGTTGTCTTGATTTGCATTTCCCTGATCGCTAAGGAAGTTGAGCATGACCTTAAGTGTCTTTTGGCCATTTGAACTTCTTCTGTTGAGAATTCTCTGTTCAGCTCAGTGCCCCATTTTATAATTGGGTTGATTAGCCTTTTACGGTCTAGTTTTTTGAGTTCCTTATATATTTTGGATATCAAACCTTTCTCAGTTGCGGGGTTGGTGAAGATCTTCTCCCAGTCAGTGTGTTGCCTTTCTGTCTTAGCGACAGTGTCCTTTGCTTTACAGAAGCTTCTCAGTCTCAGGAGGTCCCATTTATTCAGTGAGGCCCTTACTGTCTGTGCTGCTGGGGTTATACATAGGAAGTGGTCTCCTGTGCCCATGTGTTGTAGAGTACTTCCCACTTTCTCTTCTATCAGGTTCAGTGTGTTCGGACTGATACTGAGGTCTTTAATCCATTTTGACTTGAGTTTTGTGCATGGTGATAGATATGGATCTATTTTCATTCTTCTACAGATTGACATCCATTTTTGCCAGTACAATTTTTTGAAGATGCTCTCTTTTTTCCATTGTATACTTGTAGCTCCTTTATCGAAAATCAGGTGTTCATAGGTTTGTGGGTTAAAGTCAGGGTCTTCTATTCGATTCCATTGGTCGACTTCTCTGTTTTTATGCCAATACCAAGCTGTTTTCAATACTGTAGTTCTACTCAAGAAAGAAACTAAACAACTCTGTTAAATTTTGGAATAAGATGAAAACAAGGGGCCAGCCACTTGGGACACGGCTCCTGTAACATGAAGAACTTTTGACTGAAAAAAAGCAAATTAAAGTATCCTTTCCTGTCTGTCAAGGGTTTATTTTTTCTACAGTCATAAAACTTTCAGGCTGGTTACTTGATTAAGTGGGAACTCTTCTTAGGAAGTACAATACAATATTTTAGGGAACACAAATACATGTATGCACACAATCATCTACAGTCTTGGACTACTGGGCAGTCCCATGTATTTCTTGTTCCTCTGAGATGAATTCATCTCTTCTGATTTCACACACAAGATGCCTGTAGAGGTCTGTGAGAGGAAGTAGTCCCATTAGTATTTCACTACAGTGATATTTTGTTTTTGTTTTTGTTTTTTCACAAATAAAGTTTGCCTGAAGATCAGAGTGCAGAGCTAAGCCACCAAAGGCCAGGGGGTGGTAGCACACACTTAACCCCAGTACATGGGGGGACAGATGGACCTCTGTTAATGCAAGTTCACCCAGGGCTACATAAAATTGATCCAGTCTAAAGAAGCACAGTTCACACAAAGGTGGTCCCAGCACCTGTGGTCATATGTTTTTAATCCCAGCACTAGGAAGACAGATACAGGAGTGATATGGCTAGATAGAGAGAGGACTAAAATATGGGAGAAGATGGGAGAGCAATGCAGTCTGAGGCAGTCAGTCTAAGGATGAAGTCCTAGAAGTCCCTCTGAGGACAGGAGTGCGCCTTTGATTTGAGCTTTGGTAGAGGTA
The DNA here is from genome assembly GCA_902806775.1 of Microtus agrestis. NCBI lineage: Eukaryota > Metazoa > Chordata > Mammalia > Rodentia > Cricetidae > Microtus > Microtus agrestis. The sequence continues at coordinate 28,269 of CADCXT010001973.1, forward strand.
AGAAAGTTCAAGTGTGGTATGGGAAGTCCTTCTGTATATGTGTTGATTTTATTGGTTAACAAATAAAGAAACTTGCTTTGCCTGTGACAAGGCACAGTAGAGCTGGGGGGGGTGGGGTAAACTGAATACTGGGAGAAAGCAGGCAGAGCCAATAGAAGCCATGTAGCCCTGCCACAGACAGATGCCAGACAGAACATTGGCAGTAAGCCACAGTCACATGGCGATACATTGATTAAAAGAAATGGATTAAATTAAGATGTAGGAGCTAGCCAATCAAAATCTAGAGCTAATAGGCCAAACAATGATTTAATGATACAGTTTCTTTGTGGTTATTTCAGGTCTGAGCAGCCAGGAATGAACAAGTGGCCTAATACACTAGCAGCTGGCCACTCTGCTTCTCTGATCCTTATCATTAACCCCTACATCTGACTCTGGGTACCAATTATAATTTGTGCTGCATTTCACAGAATAATTATTTGATGAACCCTCCTTTACTGTGTTAGAGGGAATTTTCCAAACAGCCATGACTAAAATTGTTATGTGGCCACTTGAGAGCCCCAGCATTACTCTTCCATTATGAACTGAAGGCTCTGTAGCATCCTGCCTGGTAGGAGTGACTTGGGCAAGGGATTTTTCATAGTCTTGGGTGTTTTTCCAGTATATTCCATGTACTGGGCACATCTATCTCTAGATGGTCATCATATGTTTTTTTATTTAGTTATATAGCTTTTATTTACAGAATATATACTGGGACATGCTTCATCTGTATTCTATTTGTCCCAGCAAGACTCTGGACATGTAACAAACTGCCTTGTATTTTGGCTTAGACCAACTGCACATAGTTAGCTCATTTTCACCTCAGAGCAAATTCAAACTAGACTAAATGTCTTTTATAAATAGATTATACTTTGAAACCTTACAGCACACAAAGAACATTACACATAGAAATATTATTATTGGGAATAAAGAGTTAATATCTATTTTTACAAATACTTTATGCTTTAATCACTATTTATAAAGATAACATATTGCCCCACAGAGAAAAATATTTATATTGGAAATTAGTGGAATCAAATTAAAGACACAAACATAAAATCACATGCATATTATTTTTTGATAGAAGGCCAGAAACATAGTCTGGAAAAAAGGTTCTTCAGCAATTTTTTTCTGGTCAAACTTGATTGCTTCATGTAGAAGAATGAAAATAAATTCATACTTATTATTCTGTATAAAACTTAAGTTCATATGGATCAAAGACCACAACATAGAATCAGATATACTGAACTTGATAGAAGAGAAAGTATACAATGCCCTTGAACTCATTGGCAGAGGTATAGAATTTCTGAACATAACAGTGCTAACATGGACACTAAGGTAAACAGTAAGTAAATGGGAACTCTTGACACTGAGAAGCTTCATATGTACTCACTCATAGGTGGTTTTTAACATAAAGCAAAGAAAACCAGTCTACAAACCACAATCCCAGAGAACTTCAACAACAATGAGGACACTAAGAGAGACTTACATAGTTCTAATCTACATAGGAAGCAGAAAAAGACAAGATCTCCTAAGTAAATTGGGAGCATAGAAACTTTGGGGGTGAATTGAAGGACGGAAAGGAGAGGCAGGGAGGGGAGCAGAGAAAAATGTAGAGCTCAATAAAAATCAATTTAAAAATGGGTATAAACCTAAACAGAGAATTTTTAATAGAGGAATCTTAAGGGGCAGTGAAATATTCAACATCTTTACCCATCAGGGAAATACAAATCGAAACTATTTTGAGATTTTAACTTACATAAGTCAGTAAAACCAATGACACCTTCTGCTGGCAAGAATGGGAAGTAGCACACACACTGCTGGTAGGAGAACAAACTTTCACAGTCACTATGAAAATCATGGTGGTGTTTTCATAGGACAATGGACATCAGTATACACCCAATGATGGTTCTTCCTTATGCAAAGACACTTGCTCAGTGATGTTTATTGCTGCTCTATTTATAATTGTTAGATTTTTTAAAGACAGGGTTTCTTTTTTTATTTTTTATTCATTTATTAAAGATTTCTGTCTCTTCCCCACCTCCGCCTCCCATTTCCCTCCCCCTCCCCCAATCAAGACCCCCTCCTTCAACAGCCCAAAGAGCAATCAGGGTTCCCTGCCCTGTGGGGAGTCCAAGGACCTCCCACCTCCATCCAGGTCTAGTAAGGTGAACATCCAAACTGCCTAGGCTCCCCCAAAGCCAGAACGTGCAGTAGGATCAAAAACCCATTGCCATTGTTCTTCAGTTCTCAGTAGTCCTCATTGTCCACTATGTTCAGCGAGTCCGGTTTTATCCCATGCTTTTGGTGAGTTCCCGATAGAACATCCCCATTGTCTCAGTGTGTGGGTGCACCCCTCGTGGTCCTGAGTTCCTTGCACGTGCTCTCTCTCCTTCTGCTCCTGATTTGGACCTTGAGATTTCAGTCCGGTGCTCCAAACACCAATGATAGCCTTTGCTGGAGAGGTTGTGGAGAAAGGGGTACACTCATCCATTGCTGGTGGGAATGCAAACTTGTGCAACCACTTTGGAAAGCAGTGTGGAGGTTTCTCAGGAAATTCGGAATCAACCTACCCCTGGACCCAGCAATACCACTCTTGGGAATATACCCAAGAGAGGCCTTATCATACAACAAAAGTATATGCTCAACTATGTTCATAGAGCACTCTTTGTAATAGCCAGAACCTGGAAACAACCTAGATGCCCTTCAATTGAAGAATGGATGAAGAAAGTATGGAATATATACATATTACAGTACTACTCAGCAGTAAAAAACAAGGACTTCTTGAAGTTTACAGGCAAA
>CADCXT010001974.1:0-342500 GCA_902806775.1 Microtus agrestis
GGGGACATATAATTATGGAAGGAAACAAAGACCTTTACTTTATGGAAACTGCTCAACTTCTAAATAGAAACCATAGGTTCGTGTAGTACTGTATCCCAAGCCTGACATAAGAGCATTGCTGTGAGTCTTACAGTTCTATGAGTCTTTTGTGGAGCTATAGCAGCTATGAATGGGGAAGCAAATTTCTATCATCTTAAATATTCTTTGAGGTATTCTATGGGCATATTGAAGAGACTATAAATAGGATCTATTGGCCAGATGATACTTTTGAATACGAAAATGTTCCAGAGAGCTCTTTAAATGAACATTTAAGACTCCAACAGTCAACAGTGTCCATATGGTTGGAGCATTTAGGAAAATTCCCATGTCACAAAGTAACAGAAGCATGTTCAATATTGCTTCTTACACTCAGTGCCAACACTAGTCAAATTTAAATCAACTTTATCACTGAGAGAAACATAGATTAGATATTATGATTAATGTATAACTAAAATCAGGATATTCAAATAAATACTAGCTTCTAAGCAATATGATATATAAAGAAGAGACAACATATTTCACAAGAAAAACTTTGATTTGTTGCTGCATACTCTCCATCTTCGCCACCAGGAGAAATTTCATATATCTCTCTCGAGACCTTCACCTGGTGTATCTGCTGACCCTCTCCTCCACTTACCCTTACCAAAACACAGTCCAGGTGATATATACAGTGTCCTTGCCCAGTCTGGCCACACTTACCTGCCTCCAGTCAAAGTTTTGACTTCTTCTAGGATCTGCCCAGACCACACCACAATGCCCAGGTCTCTCCCATGGAACACCCATCCTCTGCATCTAAAGAGATCTTACTCAACACTCCAAACTTGGGCTAGAACAGGAATCTTGTGCACCAGCTGAATTTCTTCTTTTCACCCAACTTTATTCTATTTATACCATTTTTAATATCTGGCCTAGCTTGGCCACATATCATCTCTTCTCCCTCAGCCTTCTCTCTCAAAACAAACAAAAGAGGGCCCGGTGAGGCAGCTCAGAGGTTGAGAGCACTGGTTGCTCTTCCACAGGTCCTAATTTTAGTTCCCAGCAACCACATATTGGCTCATGGCCATCTTTGGTGAAATATGGTCCCTGTTCTGGCCTTCAGGAATATATACAGGCAGAACACTTTGTACATAATAATAAATAAATAGACAAATAAGTAAATAGATCGTTAAAAAGAAGAAAAAACAAACAAACAAATGAAGTCCACATGCCTAGATTTTATCTCAAATACACAAACAACATGAAAGATCAAGCCAGTATTTTTCTCTCCAAAACCTACCTGTCTGGTAGAAATGTTTGCTAATGATAATTACCTTGATTGATCCCAGTACACAGAATTTAAGAGAATAATCATAAACTTCATTAAAGAATTTAAGGAGTTTACAGAAGACACAAAAAATAACTAAATGAAATTAAGGAGAAAGAATTTAAGCAAGTAAATGCTCCAGTGATGCTCAAGAAAAAACAAACATAAAACAAACATATGCCTGATGGAAATGATAAAGATAATCTAGGGAGTGAGAACATAATTTAGTGAAGAAACGTAGAAACATTGAAGAAGACTTAAGCTCAAATAAAGGTAGAGTTTAAAAATACAATTACCCAAGGAGAAAACTCAAAGGAGAACCTTACAAATAGAATGAATTAAACAGTAGATAAAATATCAAGACTCAAAGACAAAGGAGAAAAACTAGAACAAATAAGCAAAGAATATAGAAAAAATATATAACATAGGAAAGAAATATACAAGAAATATGGGACACCATGAAAAGACAAAAACTTCAAATTATAGAAACAGATAAGAGAGAAGAATCACAAGTTAAAAGCAAAGACAAGATTGTCTCAAGATCATTGTAGAAAAATTCTCCAAACTAAAGGCAGACACACTCATATAGATAAAAGAAACAGCAAGAACACTAAATTGAAATTACCAGAAAGAAAATCCCTAGGACATATCATAATGAAAACACTAAGTATACATAAGAAAGAAATATATTTAAAGTTGTGAGAGAAAAGAAATGCAAATCACAAAAAGAAAACTGATCAAAGTAAGAGCTGATTTCTCAGTGGAAACATGGAAAGCCAGAAGAACCTGACACAGTGCCTTCCAGCCAGCCTACTCTAATATCTATCACAGTAGGAGGAAGGACTTTCCATGCTATAAACAGCTTTAAAAATTATATCCACCAAACCAAACCTTAAAAAAATATAAGAAGCAATATTTAAGGTAATTACGTGCCTAATATGGGCACTGTGAACTCAGGAACTCATCTTCTCTGGAAACACTTTTAATCACTGGGCCATCTCTCTAATCCCCAACTAAAGATTTTTCATTAGTCTTTAGAATTATTCCAACATTATGATATTTCAAATGCATGCTTTCAGAAATATATATATATATATATATATATATATATATAGATTTTAATTGAAAATTTGAAAGATACTTTTCTGAAGTGATTATCGTATTATTTCTTATTCTGCAAACACCTCTCAAAATGGGAGAAGGGCAATAAATTTTTAAAAATACAGAAATACTAAAAATAAAAATCCTGCTGGACTTGTGATAAATGTAATGTATTGTGTATATTCATCTAAGTGAAATCAATAAATTATATGTTAATTAAACATGTAACATTAAAAGTAATAATAAAGTAACACAAACAGAAAAGATATTTTTGACAATATTCTCATAGAGAAGTAAGTATCCATAATTTTTACTTCCTGATTTGTGACAATTATAGTGGAGAAGCTGTAACATCTAAGATTAGGTAATAAAAGATACCACACATACCACTTGATACTTTCGAGTTGTTTACTATAGAAATTCAATCGCCATACTATCTGAGCACATTAATACATGTAAATGTTGTACAAATTTATTCTAAGCAAAAGCCTCTGTTATATCAGGTGATAGGCCAATTCTATTACTTCACATTTTATGAGTGAATCTTTGACCAGCAACTTGAAAGGAGATCCCTCGTGCCTCTTATTGGGAGTTTTGTGAGATAGGTTATGCTTCTTTTGGGTAGTATTGTCAAACCAGGTGGGAAATTTTTATTTACACTATGTATGCATATGCATTTACACAGATGTATATGTAATATGTATAACTTTATATAAATAAGTAATACTATTCTTTATTATTTTTCATAATCCTTACTGTTATTTTTGCTTTCCCTCTCCTTTTGTGTCAACCTTCCTGTCCCTTAAAAGGTATATAAGACTTTTAAAATGGTGGTGACTCGTTTCACTTTTTAACATGGTTCAATCTAGAATCACCTCAGCAGTGGCATCTCAATGGGAAATTGTCTAAGTGAGGTTCACTAACTGGAATGCATGTGAGGGACTTTCTTATTTGAATTAAGTAAGGTAGGAAGGCCATCCCTAAATGCATGTCATATTATTTTCATGCCTGAACCCTGGACTGGATGAGAATGCGCGATCAGAGCAGTGGATTGTGTGCATCCATTAATCATTGCCTGTTGATCACTGTAGATCTGTTGTGTCCAGGTGTTACAAGTTTTTGCCTCTTTGACTTCCTTGTAATGATTGACTCCATGTTGAGATTGTGAACCAAATGAACTCCTTTTCCTTAAATTACATTTTTATTTTATTAAAGCACCACAAACAAAAATAAGGCACTGATGGATTATATTGCTAAATTTAGGGAGTGTGGTTGTAATGCAGCAATATATAAATGGAATATGACATGTTGTACAATGAGCACTATAATCATATTATGTCTTTACGTGTTGTTGGTTATTTTTTTACTCTTTTGGCTCTTTGCTCTTTGGGGGCTTAAACCCCAGTTCCCAAACAAATCACACATGGAATCTTATTCTTATGCAATCCCTGCTTTAGCTTAGCTTATTTCTAGCCAGCTTTTCTTAAATTGTCCCATCTGCTTTTTGCCTCTGGGCTTTTTTTCTTTTCTTTCTTTTGTAGTCTTGCTTTCACTCTTACTATGTGGTTGGCTGTGTGGCTGGCCACTTCTTTTCTCTCTCTTTGATCCCTTTCCTCTCTTTTTTTCTCCTTCTATTTATTATCTCTGCCTGCCAGCCCTCGCTATGCTTTCTCCTGACTTCTTACTGGTGTTCACTTTATTAGACCAAACAAGAGTTTCAGACAGGCAAAGTAGCACAGCTTTAAAGAGTTAAACAAATGCAACATTAAAGAATGCAACACACCTTTGCATCATTAAACAAATGTTCCACAGCATAAACATCTTAAAATAATATTCCACAACATTTGTGGACATATATAATTTGTATGTCAAGCTTAGAAAATATATTTGAAAGTAACACAACTAATTCAATATGAAATAATAAAACTCAGGGCTTACATTGATAAAATAGAAATTAAAAAATAAAATCAAAGAAACAAAGTTCATTCTTTCAAAACTTAACAAGATTAACATAACTTTAGCCAAATAACAAGAGAAAGAGACAGAATTCCAATTCATAAAATTAGAGATTAAAATGGAGACAATAAAATAGATATTAAGCAAATTTGACTATTATACTTTAACTTTATTTTCCATCAAACTGGAAAAGTTAAAAAAAGAATTTCTTGATAGATATGACCAAACAAAGTTAAATCATGGTGAACTATGTAGTTTAAATAGACTCATAAGATTCAATGAAATAAAACAAATAATTCAAAATCTCCTATCTAAAATAATGCCTATGGCAAGATGAATTCTGTGAAAAATTCTATGAGACCCCAAAGAACTGACACCAATAATTTTCAGATTAGTCTGTAAAATAGGAACTGAAGGAACATTTTCTTTTTGTTATTTTTTTTCAAGCTTTATTTATTATATATACAGTGCTCTGCCTGCACACCAGAAGAGGGCACCAGATATCATTACAGATGGTTGTGAGCCACCATGTGGTTGCTGGGAATTGAACTCGGGACCTCTGGAAGAGCGGTCAGTGCTCTTACCCTCTGAGTTATCTCTCCAGCCCCAAAAGAGCATTTTCAAATAATTTTAATAAAACCTAAGAAAAATAAAACACAGCAAAATCTCTTATGGATATACATGAAAACATTTCTGTAGGAAATACATGCAAACAGAATTCAAAAGCACATAAAAGAGACTATCCACCAACATTAAATTGGCTTCACTGCAAAGGTGGTATAACAATTAAACCTTGCAATGTATCCTTTGATGCAGAAAAGGCCTTTGGCAAAATATAACATCCCTTTATGATCAAAGTCCTAGCATAACTAAAGATGAAGGGGCTCTATCTCTACATAATAAAAGGAATATATAGTAACTCATAGCTGACATTATGCTAAAATAGAGAGAAACTTAAAGTATTTCCAATAAAATAACCGTGTCTACTCTCTCTGTTTCTTTGCAATGTAGTTTTAAAAGTCTTAGGTAAATAAGACAGCTGGAGAAGATTAAGGTTGAACAGAGAAATCAAAACCATTTTGTATGGGCTGGAGAGATGGCTCAGTGGTTAAGAGCATTGCCTGCTCTTCCAAAGGTCCTGAGTTCAATTCCCAGCAACCACATGGTGGCTCACAACCATCTGTAAAGAGGTCTGGCACCCTCTTCTGACCTTCAGGCATATAGACAGAATATTGTATACATAATAAATAAATATTAAAAAAAAACCATTTTGTTTACAGATGATAAAAACTGATTCCTAAAAGACATGGCTAGGGAAGTTCTACAGTTGATAAGTAGATGCAGCAAAGTAATAAGATACAAACTTAACCCACACAAATAATTCTGCATAAGTGACAAGCACATCAAGAAATTAGCCAGAAAAACAGTAAAGTTGACTGACAATAACCCCAAATCGATCTGTTGTGTACCAACTTCCTCCGAGATTGAAACATTCTATTCTTCCCAGAAGCTTTAAGACAGAAGGAAAAACTCAATAAAGCTTCAGGAAGTGTCTGAAACTAACAAGATTTGTTAGGACCCTCCCTCCCAAGAGTAAACAATAAAAATTGCTGAAAGTCATTCCTAGATAAGTCAAGCTACAAAGAAGACTTTCAGATCAGTAAGCTGTACATACCATTTGTCTGGAAGAAGCAGAAATGAACCAAGCTTCCTGGAAGAGGTTTAAAACAACTGAGATACATGAAAAGGACACGTTCCAACCTGTTGATTTGCCCGTATGTTCAATGCATCTTACAGTGTCACGTGTTCTTGATCTCCATGGTTTGTGAACTGTCACCCATGCTGGGGTGAGCTTTGATGATGCAACTGTCTTTGAGTCATTTTTGCTTGTATCAGTAATCCTGATGAAACTCATTGGTTCACCTAGTTGGACTGTGCTATCTGAACTTTGGTCTGTTATGGGCTTCCTATCTAGAGTGAGTATATGTGTATGCTGCATCTCCCAGGAAATGTTTTGTCACATAATACTATCATAAAATAAGTTTAAAAAACTGAAAGACTTGTATAACAAAAACTTTAATATGTGAAAGCAAGCTGTTTAGCCTTTATACTGTTATTTGTATATAACAACAATTAATAAAAAGGAGGGTTTAAGTGTTTAAAAAGAGCAGGATGGGGTACATAAGGGTGTGAAGGGAAAAAAAGAGAATGTTAATTATAATTAAATATATAAAATATGTATGTATAAAATCAGATGTATGTATAAAAAGATGCAGCTATAATCTGAAAAGATAACAGAAATAATTTTTGAAAAATCCCTTTAAGATATCAAAGAAGAAACTGAAGATGTTATAAAAAAATGGAAAAAAATCTCCATGCTCATGCATTGTTAGAATTAATATTGTGAATATTTCCATCCTACCAAAAGCCATTCATTGGCTGATTCAGTGCTCTCTGTTTTGTGTTTTTTCCCTTTTCCTTTCCTTCCTTCCTTCTGCTCTCTTTAACTCCTTCCTTTCCTCCCTTCTTCTTCCCTCCCTTCATTTCTTTTTTCTTTTCTTTTGTTTTTGTGACCTTGACACAAGCTGGAGTTGTGTGGGAAGAGGAAGCCTTAACTGGGGAATTATCTGTCAGACTGGCCTTGGTTTAACTTTTTGAAGCATTTTCTTTGCTGATGATTGATATGGAAGGACCCGGCCTGCTGTTGCTTGTGGCATCTAAGCCAGGAAGTTTCCAGGTGTATAAGACAGCAACTGGAGCAATCCAGTCTTTAACAACATGGTTCTATTCAACTCTGCTTTGTAGTTCTAATTCACTTCCTGCCTTAAAGTCCCTTCCTGATGGACTGTGAGCTGTGAGATGAAATAAACCCTTTCTTCCCCAAGATGCTGTGGGTCATTATCTTCATCAGAACAACAGAAAGCAATGTTTTTTCTCTATCTATGAAATGAAGACATGGTCTTCTAAATATTCCATTCTCTTAATGTGGCATATCACATTTATTGAGCAATTCACACTTCATCCTAGTGTAAAATCTTTGTACTTCACAGCTGAATCTGCGTTGTAGAATTTTGTTGAGGGAACATAATCCGATGTTATGTGTGTAATCAACTGTTCTCACGGTGTCTTGATCTTAGTTTGGTATCAGAGTGATCCCATCCAGGCTTAGACATTTGATGTGGCAGTGCCTCACGTTATTTTTATTGCCACATTACCCTTCAAATCTACTAGTGTTTTCTTCTCACATTTATTTGTTCTGATACCTTTTTATTTAAATCTTCTAATTCAATTGACCAATGATTATGTATGTCCTATATTGCTTCTTGCATCTGCACTTGCCTTAATATTTACCTTTTTCTGACAGATATGTTTATCCATTGTCTCTTTGGCTGTCAATCACTTGTGTTGTCCCACTTCCATTTCACGTGTACTGTCTAAAACTAAGGTACTTTGCGAAAGAAAGATTTTGTTTTTTCTTTGATAGATTCCTATGTGCGTTAGTGGGATAATTTAGTCATTTCCTACTATAATACCCACTTTCTAGTGGTTAGTGTTTGCTAGCCACTTTCTGCTTTGGAGTCTGTTGATTCTGCTCTTTTCTTGATGGCATTATTATTGTCTTCATGTTGATAGAATGTGATTCTTTTTATTTTTTTTTCAAAATAATTTCTCTGTAGCTACTGTGAAGTTTAGACGTTTAAACAGAACACTTAGCAGTTGTAGAAGTCTGTTTTAAACTCAAAAGGGCTTCGATTGTTTAAGAAAACAACATTTTGGGACTGGAGAGACAACTGAGCAACTAAGACCACTGGGTGCTGTTGCAGGGCAGAGGGCAGGTTCTAGTCCTGGCATCCACAGTGTGGCTCAGGCTCACCACCATTTATAACACCAGTCTTGGGGAACACTAATGCCCTCATTTCCTTCTTTGGCACTGAATGCACATGAGGTACATATAGGCAATAAATGTAAAAAATGTAAAAGTTAAATGTAAAAAAATGTAAAAATAATGTAAAAGTTAAACATTGTTTCTGAGGCTTCGATTTATATCTTTGTTTTATGCACGCAGTAGCCAACTTCAGTATTTATAGTCCTTTTGATTTTTAAAAGAATTTTGTTTGATGACTATAAATATTTGTGTACTGCCTTTATGGTATTGTTTCTCTGTGTTTAATTATGTGTTAATCTTTACCAATGAGTGTCCTCCTACTTCTTGCTAACTTGATGCTCTTCAGCTCCCTGTTGTGGAGTCTAAGCAACTCCCTTTAAAAATATTTGTGAGATAGGTGGACTGGTTCGAGCACTGAGTTATAATTTTGAAAATTATATACTTTGCCATTAACAGTAGTTCTATTAAAAATGAGATTGTTGTGAAAGTTCTTAAAGTCACCATGAACTGTTTTCCTAATTTGATTTACTTTTCTGTCTTTTTTTTTTTTCTGAAGGAGAAAGTTTGCACTAGGAAACTTCTATTAAACCCAAGTTGTAAAAGTCTTGGTGAAAGTAAAATGGACAAGCTGAAACCTTTTTTTCTACTCCCTTCTATATTGCTGCTCTTATATTGTATGTTCTCCAGAGTTGTGGACATTATAGTTGGGCTGTGGCTATCTTTAAAAAGTTGAAAGTTGGTTGTCCGTTTTGCTTTTCATTGTTTACGTGGTTAGAGGCTGATAATGGTGCAGTCTATTGCATTACTGTCACATTCTGGATTTCTGATATTTCCCCAAAATGAAGGGAAATCAAGACAACATTCCAACTAACAAAGGAAATTTTATGGAAAAAATTTCCCCACTTGCAATTTGATAACTGCTAAAATGATTACTTTGGCTTTTATGGGTAAATGCCAGGATCTTATGAAACACCTGTTACAAGCACTTTAGTCACTGACATTCAGTTTCAAACTTGCCATGTCAGAATTTGTCTAGTTAAGGGAACCTTCCACCCAGAAGAGTGAGAAAAAAAAAAAAAATAAAAACTACAATTGTGGTCAGTTACAAGTTTCACTGCAAAATGGGGTTCAGAAAAGATACAAAAAAGCACACTTTATGTTTTATTTGTAATACAGACATACAATAAGTATAAATAATCTTAAAGTATTGGTAATACTGTAAAATAGGGTAGTTTGAATATTGTTTTCTGAGAATTATATATGTTTATGTATAATTTTTATAAATATATTTTAAAATAGGATTATAAGAGTCCATGAATTTGAAAATTGTTCCTCAGGAGTTGGCGTGAGTTTTTCCATGGACTCTATTCCTTATGTATGTAAAATGTAACTTGAGGGTTATTGACAGATATCTCTTGGTAGAACTAGTATTTTATGTTCTTGGTATTACAGCTTCAGATGGCCAGTAATAACATACAAATACATTATATTGGTTGACATAGACAATAATTATTGCATATGTTTCTGTGTAAATGGAATACCCAGACTGTTGATGAGAAAAATAATTTGAGGTACTTTCTTGTGCTATGAAAGATCAGACTGTTTGAAAATCAGAAGGTAGGCAATCTGCATGCTACATACCAACTTAATACATACTCAGAAGTTTGACTTTCTACGTATTTTACTGTAAGCATTCTGAGCCATTTGTGTGCTTGGATTTGATTTGAACAAATCAGGTTTTGAATTAAAATTTTAGTAGACAACAACAACAAAAAATAGACCAAATGTCTTTTCACACACTGTTAATGTATTATTCGTTCTGTATAATCCTGTTTTTTTCATGTATCAAGTGGTGGAACCTTATAAGGACTGTAAAATTTGATAACGAAAAATACATTATCCTGGTAAAGATCAAAGGTTTTTATTTTTTATTTTTTTATTTTTTTTTTTTGTTTTTTTTGAGACAGGGTTTCTCTGTGGCTTTGGAGCCTGTCCTGGAACTAGCTCTGTAGACCAGGCTGGTCTTGAACTCACAGAGATCCACCTGCCTCTGCCTCCCAAGTGAAAGGTTTTTATTTTTAACTTTTAATTGTTTTGTATTTTTAATTATAATAGTTACACCATATTCCTCTTCTCTTTCTTCCCTACAAACCCTCCCACATACCTCCCATTTCTCTTTTTCGAATTCATGAACATTTCCTTCAATAGTTGTTCTTACAAACTTACAAGTGTATGGGTCTAAACACATTGTCTTAAACACTTAATTATGACATGCTCAGTCCAGATAATGTTACTTGTATATATTTTTTGAGGACTGACCAGTTAGTATTGAATAGCAAAAAGTTTTTGAGAAAGTAATTTCTTATGTTTTCCTAGAAGGTATTAGAGCCTAATTCTTGTTAGCTACTCTACTTCTGATCTCTGCGATTAGAAGACAAAACCACATGTAGAGTCAAATAATTGCACATCACAGAGTCTCTGAACATATACAATTGAAAGACCCTCCAAGAGTGTCTTTCCTCTGGGGAGACCCTTCCCAAGGAACAGCGAGACCACTTGTACGGATGCAAACAGCAAGAGGTTTATTCAGATACACAGGTACCTGGGGCGACAAAGTCTCTCGGAGGATTTGCGCGCCTTCAGGTCAGGGTAATGGGTTTATATATGTTTTGGGGAGCAAAAAGCGCTGTACAGAAGCGAGAAGCGTAGTTACAGGGTTTTCATTGGTCAGTTTGAATGTGGCCGAGTTCAGGTCGGGGACAACGTCCCTAGTTCCTGAGAATTCAGATATGGGCTGCCTTGGCTCTTATCTAGGGCAGACAGGATGTCTTTTCTCGGTACGCTGTTCCTCCCTGCCCGGGCCAGAAGACACCTAGCCACATTCGCCGCCCCCTCCCCGCCCAGCCACAGGCTCTATCTCGTTTTTTTGGCAGCTTCTAAACTGCCCTTTGTTCAAACCCTGAATATTCAGTACAAGCCTTGCAAAATGGCGTTACCGGTGCTAAGTTGTTTAACAAGCTGGGTGGGGGGTCTTTCATTTGGTACTAAGCTGCTTAGCAAGCTGGACGGTGGGGGGGGGTCTTTCACAATCATATCAAAAAGATTACCTGTAGGATCTAATCTGTTGTTGTTTCTAGATAGGATCTTATGATGTATCCCAGTCTGACCTAGAATATGGGATACTCTTGTATCAGCCCTCTGATTGCTAGGATTGCTAAGATAGGACAGGAAATAAAGCATTTCATAGATCCTAATTCCTAAGAGACATCAAACTGAGCTGTTCGCAGTAGATCTGTCTAGTGTCTGCTACAGTTTTACTGTATGTCAGGAGCCATTTCAGGCTTCTCCTTTCTTACATCTCACAGGGCCTTGAAGTAAAAATCATGAGACAGAAAACTTAAAGTTAGCCAAAACATTACATGCTGATCGTGGAGACTCGAGCTCTGGGAAGCACCACAGAGTGTCTTCATTGCTTGCTGCTTATCACTGGCAGCAGGTGTTCTGGCCACTGACCTTGCAACTGCCCTGCTTAGCTGCAAAACTGCCCCACTTAGTTGCCTAGCTACTGAGCCCCTCCTTCCCTTCCCCCTTTCCTCAGTTCCCCCTGCCCGAGCTCCTTTCTGAGGAGTATTTAAGACATGAAACTTGCTTCAATAAACGGATGCCTTGACAAAAGAATACTGCTTGGCGTCAGTTTCTCTCTCTTCCCATGTCTTTCAGATAGTGCCTCTTCAAGACCCTGGAGTAACTTAGGACCTGCTGGGAGGGTCGACTGTACAGTGTATAGAATATATTCTATAACATGTTCGATCAATTCATGTTCATGTAGGATACCTTTGAAATCATAGAATTACATGAGTTGGTTTCTTAATTTTGCACCTTTGTGAACATTGGCAGGCTAATTAACAAATGCTTGTTTGAGCTAATTTACCTATAAAATACAGAAAATGACTTTATGTACTTGATTCATTTATGTTGAAAACTAAGAAAATTTACATGAAGTCTTCACCACAGTATTTGATTCACGGCCACACTGTGATTAATAATTGTGGCCTTGTTTTTTCATGAATGGACATTGATCATCTGTCTTGAGTCCCATGTATGCTATCACTGTAACATCTACATGATATTTATTATGCTAATGCTCATCTTTGTTAGACAAGAAGTCTGTTGATACTGACATGAACACACTCTTATGAAAAAAACATAATTATTTCAAAAAATTTACAACCATGAGCTTCAAGGATCAGTGAGAATATTAAATCAGAAATTATTTTTTCATGTCTTCAAATAGTATAGTAGCTTTACTGTTTGACAAATGAGATAAAAACATTTTGTATTAAGGTTCAATGGGGAATAAGTTTATAAGTGAATGTCTAAGCTAATTTGGCTTATTAACTCAAATGTTTTTAAACAGGGGGAAGAGATTGGACTCTCTCATGACAATTTTCCCAGTTATCGCTGGAATCAGTTTTATAAATTCAGTCTGTCACCATTTTAGTATTTGGCATAATACATTTGCTTGACTTTTATTGATGGAAATAATTACGGCTGAAAATGTCACTTCTATTACTCAAAAAAATTGTGTGTTCTTATGTTATGCCCTCAGGCATCCAGTCTGCTAAGTAGAGGAGAAATCCTGAGACTTTGTCATCTTCTATCAGCTTAGTATTTGTAGGTTTTTAATTGTTAAAGCAATTATAGAACCTTCTGTTTAAGCAGATTTTGTTATGTGAACAAATCTAAAGCTATCAGTCAGTGACTTCATCGTAAATAGTGTGTGTGTGTGTGTGTGTGTGTGTATGTGCGTGCGTGTTATTTATAGGTGTCTTCTAGTTTTACATCTTTACATGGCTGAAACTTTTGTGATTTTTGTTGTTTTCTCAGTACACTATGCTTTCCTCTCTTCAATTATTCAGTAGTCTGATATGTCTTTGCTCGCATTCTCTGCAGGCTAATCATCAAGTTGTCTTCCAGGACTGGTTTCAAGAAAAGGCTTCAAGAAAATTATCATCAATTGACTTCAAGAAGATTATATCATCTATACTAAGCATAGTCTCATATTGTGAAAACCAAGGTTTTATTTGATGGAACCTTTGGTACAATATTCACTATTATCTGAAAGTTAGAAGTATAGGTACACTATTGAATTAGTCAAAAATTTCTTTCAATAGTACAACAGCTTGTCCATTCAATAAAAGGTGTACAAGAAAAACATTCATCAATACTGTCATCTCATCCACACTTCAGATCATAGGAGAGCCTAGTCTTCATTTTTAGTGATGGACTGCTTCCTTTTTCCATATCGATTTTAGTAAAGGGTAGGTAATATCTTGTCTATCTCACATGAAAAGTTTGGTTAACTGAACTTTTAGAGTATATCCCAATTCTTACTTGCTTGATTACTTCTTTTTAAGCTTTATGGTCTTTTTAATTTATTTATTTTAATATTGAGTATATATTTATTTTTTAGTAATTGTATATTTCTGAGATAACAAATGAGCACATGACTGAATGATACATGGCATAAGTATAATTGCTTCCAATTCACAGTTCCTATAAAGTCTAAAACTTCCAACTGTGGTACTTTTGTTTTCTATGTATTGATGTCATTGACTATAAATGACTCATCTATCCTAGATTTGATTATGTGACTCAGTTCCTTTTTCTACTCTTAGCTAAAGAAACCCATTTTGTTTTACCTTTCCTGGATACAGCTGATATTTAAAAATTTCTATGTCTAATTATTTTTTAAAAAAACCTTATGTCTTTGCTGACATAGGTTTCCTATACATTTTTTGCAATCAGACTTCCATAAATCAAAATGCAACCCTCAAAAAACTATATTAGTTCATTTTAGTTCACTTTTTGGAAACTCATTAGTAAGGAAGTCTAGAGCATAGAATTATTTTTCTTTATTTCCTTCATTGAGAATAAATTTTCCTCTCTTATCCTGATTACCACTTCCGTTTGATCCACTCCTCCCACTTCCTCCCCATATCCTTTCCCATAATGATCCACTTTCTTTCTTTTTCTCATTATAGAAAGAATAGGAGGTTTCTGTGGGATAATAATAAAATATAGCATAATACGATAAAGCAACAACTATCACATTGTAGTTGGACGAGACAAACAGAAGGAAAAGAGCGCAAGATAAGTCACAAGAGTCAGGGATTCACTCATTCATGTACTTAGGAAACCTAGAGAAACACTAACCTGCAAGCCATAATGTACACACAGAGAAACCCGTGGCAGAACCATGAAGGCCCTGTGCATGCTGCTTCAGTCTCGGTGAGTTCATATGAGCTTTGCTCTTGTTGATGTAGAGGGCCTCATTTGCTTGGTGTCCTCCATCCCTTCTGAGTCTAATACCTTTTTGCCTCCACTTCCTGAGGATTCTCTGAGCCCTGTTGGGAGGGATTTCTTGGAGATATCTATTAAAGGATGAGTGCTCAAGGTTTCACACTCTGCATAAGTCTGACTGCGGATCTCTGTGTTTGTTTCCATCTGCTAGAGGACAAAGCTTTTCGGATGACGACGGAGAAAGGCACTGATCTATGATTATAGCAGAGTGGGGTATTGAAGTTTCCCAGTATTATTGTGTGGGGGTCAATATGCAAGATAAACTGTAGCATGGCTTCTTTTACAAACTTGGGTGCCCTTGTGTTTGGTGCATAAATGTTAAGAATTGCAATGTCCTCTTGGTGGATTTTCCTTTGATGAGTATGCAGTGTCCTTCCCTATCTTCTTCTTAGTTGTGGTTTAAAGTCTACTTTGTCAGATATTAAAATTGCTACCCTAGCTTGTTTCTTATGTCCCTTTGATTGGAACATATTTTTCCATCCTTTTACCTTGAGGTGATATCCATCTTTGATGTTAAGATGTTTCGTGGATGCAGCAGATGATTGTATTTTTGCATCCATTCTGTTAGCTTGTGTCTTTTTCTTATGCTTCATCCATATTTGGATACTCTGAGCCTGCTGTGGCCCTAGTGAAGAGCCTCTCCTTTTGTCCTGTGGTTTTGATTGTGTTTTACTCTGGTGTCCAGGGTTCCAGGATTAGGAAGACAGTTATTCTACATGCTGATATCTGATCTTGTCTTTGTTGGGTGGGTGTTTTGCTCCTTGGTTTCCCTTTCTCTTTTTATTCTTAGGCAAGCATGGTGGCTGTGTGTTGCCTGGTAGGGAATTCTTCTGTGCTCCTGATTGGTGTGGACCCTGGAGGTTCCAGGTAAAATGTGTTTTGGGTGTTGGAAGCTGACATTAAGAATGGGATGAATTGGGGATTCTGAGTGTGTCCATAGGAGTGAGGGAAGCAGGGAGTTCTATATGATTTAGTCCTCCTGGGAAATGGGTGAGAAAATTAAGAGGGACCACAGCAGGTATGCCGCAGAACTGGGGATGATACTGGCGGATTGAATTACAAGAGGCATAGGAAGAGGTGAAGACCTGAACTCAGTTTATCTTCTATCCTGGCAGGAATCTAGAGTTTTTTCATTATCCAATAAATATATGATAGATAAATAAATAATGTGAATTGAATCCAGAGTTATAGTATATTTTTAACTCTTTAAAATTGTGTGGTGATTATTCATGCTTATTTGACTTGAGCTCTCTTTTTTAAGAGTATATGTAAAGAATGATGAGTATTTATTTCAAAAGCTAAGTAGGTTCTTTGATTAAGAGGATTCTGCTTTTGTAAAATGATTTATTATTAGTTTATGTGTCATTGTCTTCCCTACATGTACATTTATGTACCACATGTGTGCAATCCTTGTGGAGGTCGGAAGAGGATGTTGGATTTCCTAGAACAAGAGCTACAGAGAGTTGTGAGCTGCCATAGGAGTTCTGGGAATTAATCACAGGTCTTCTACAAGAGAAGGTTTTGCTCTTAATCACTGAAGCATCTCTCTAACCCCTTGAAAGAATAATTATTTATATTGTAGCAAGATTGGATGTCATCCTAAAAATGAAGTATTGACAGATTTGGATGTAGCAAGCCATATTACCCAGTGTAAACAATGGCACTATGAAGAGAAATGGAAAGAAACAAAGATCAAATGGAATAGCCATCAATATAAAAGTGAGTGACAGGAGACAGAGACTCATAAAAAACACCTGCATTTGCATCTCAGGAGAGTACGGTGATAGGCCCTCCACCACCCTTAAAGCGTTCAAAAGAAGAATTGAAGTTGAGGCTTGAATGGCAGCATTTTTGAAAGATGTTGCTCCAGCGGAAGATACTTGAGTTTGAAATGGAGTTAAATCCCAGGAAGGACTTTGTAGAGTCAGGGATCTTTGGATTATGTGTGACTCAAAAAAGCATGTAAAATAAAAGGAGATTAGGATGGGCCATCAAGAAATAGCTGCACATAAAGGACAATCTGATGATGGAAATGTAAAAATAAATAGAAGAAATGTCACAATATAGTTATTTCAAGTTTATTAAGATAATCAGTGTCTGGGAGAGAAGATGGCTCAGTAAAGTGTTTGTTGTCAAACCCGACAGCCGGAGGACTCACATGTGGGAAGGAGAGAAATTACTCCAGCAAGCTGACCTCTGTCCCCCACATACATTCCTTGGCACAAGTGTGTCCCTTCCCCCAAATAACTAGTAGAAATTTTTTTTAAAAAGAAAGAAAAGAAAGAACAATGTCAAATACAACTAGGACCTTAAAAGATGTGCAATCTTGGTTGGACAAGGTTGTAGCCCAGTGGGGCTGTGCAGAGGGAACAGAGTTCTGGCCTGATGGGAGCAGATGCCAGCCAGGTAGGCTAAGGAGAGGTGAGGCTGAAGAAGAAGTGCTCACTCCTCTCTCACAAACATTGTTTATGAAGGAAGAGACAGTGGCAGAACAGAAAGTGACAGAATTTTAAAAGAAAATTATTTGACAGTAATTATATATTCTGCTGTTGAAGCTCTGCATGCTGAAAAGAAAGATAACAGGTGAAGGGAATTTTGAGAGACACGAGAAGACCTGGGATGCAGAGGCAGGATGACACATTTGACTCCTTCCTGGTTTCATATGAGCATCATATTTGATATATCACACCTTATCTACCCTTAGTGCAGACATTCTGGGATACAGCATTCACCATCTGACAATGTCAGTACTGAATGGGACAGAGTGGAATGCTTGACAGCTCATTGGAGGATCTGGAGAAAGTTCCTGACGAGGGTGTTGCATAAGAAGAATTTTCATTCTTAATGTTTACAATCTTTTACAAACTGGCTGGCCTGACAATTGCCAGATGTTGTTTCTTGTTTTTATAATTAAAGCCAGATGCATGATTCTGCTAAAAAAAATAGGTATGCTAATTATTTATGTATAAATTGTGAAGAAAATTATTTACTTTTGTGTAGAAATTTACTTTTAAGGTATTTTTTTCTTTCCTGGGTTGCTTCTTTGTTTCAGACACTGCATGTTTATGAGATTAAAATAAATTAATTTTTAATGATCTTATCAAACTAGAAATGTGGGTTTTAAAGGATGTTTTATTTGTAAAATGATTTCTTGTAAAGCTGGTGTAATTGGGATTCCTCATCCTTCCATGAGTCCCTCCACTTGATAGTATTTACCCATGACAGTGGATGTCTAGTTTTCTCACTGGAATAGAAAAGCATGTAGGAAAAGTAAATAGACCCGTGAGATTTTTCCTCAGTGTTTAAAGTTGAATAAATTTATCTATGATTGCTTTCCATTACCAGTGATTTTTCAGTTACTTTGCTTATACTAAAATGCCACTTGGTCATTTCTGCTTTGTAAATTTTATTTTTCCTTCTGTGTGCACAAATACTTGCATCTGTGTTCATGTCTTTGTGTGTGTACACACATATGTGAGGTCAGTGAGTGCAGAAGTGGATGTCAGGTGGGTTCTTCTTTGTCTTCATTTAGTCTGTTTAGCACTGAGAATACAGACCTACTCTGTCACTCATGACTTTTTATACAGGTACTGGGAATTGGAACCCAGGTTCTCATGTCTGGGCAACAGGAACTTTATCAACTGAAGCATCTCCCTCTCCTATACTTCTGCTTTAAAATTTCTGTGCATCTCTTTCTCTGTTGTCATCACTTATATTTTCAGATTCTTATACTGTTTCTTTTTAGGCCACAGCTCCTAGCTACCTGTCATCAGGCTTTGCAGTTATTTAGTGTTCCCTGAGAACTTTCTCTTTTGAAAGTTTTATCTACGCTTTCCTTTGGGACACTCCAGCAGTCACACGACAGTTTTCTTGGACTTTCTCTACTAACATTGGGGATGAGGAAGCTGGTGGTAAAACATTTAGTTTTAGAGCCTGGATATTATTACTCAAATGTGAAAGAAGTGGGATCTGTAACCAGCAGAAAGAGCTGGAATTATGAGAGGTCTCTAAGGTGGATGCTTTCTATGCTGTGTCTTTTTCTTTCTGTGGCCAGTAAAACCATGAGTACCACAAGGATATAGAAAAGAAAATAATGGCAGAAAGAGAAACAAGACTCTGGAATCACTTCAAGAATGAACCGTTAGTCATTTATTTTTCACTGCTGATTTAGTAACTTGTTAATAGAGAGAGCACTGCAAGCAGGTCTTGAACAAACAATATTTTTTTGTCTTCTTTATCTGAGTTATTTCAGCACCTTCCTGCTCATGTGACCTTTATGTGACCTTTCCATCCATTTCTTCTAAGCTTTATACATAAGACCCGGAGTTTTTCATAGTCATGGGGCCACATCTGGGTCAGGGGTTGTGCATGAGAAAGGGACTTTAGATCATTTTTACCCCAAATCTCTCCTGTTCGGATTTTGCAACATCATGGTGATATAAGCAGTCTTATCTTGGAGAATCAATCTTCTCTGCTTTGGATGCAGACACAGCCTATTAGAGAGAATGAAAGCATAATAGCAATTAATATTAAATTTATTAAGATTTTAGGAGCTTGCTCTTGTAAAATTGTAAAAGGATTGAAATATTGGAATGCAATTTTACATTAAAAAACCTGTTGGCCAGAGACAATAGACAAATAAAAATATTCTAATGGATATGTGTCTTAATGCAGTTTTCCATAATCAATAATATTGATGTGATGAAAACAAATTCTGCCTAGATATTTCTTAATCAACGTCCATATTTGAATTTATATTAAGGTCAAAGATACAAATATAAGTATGATTATAATGACAATTAACTTTCAATTGATATTTAATTAACATTTGTTTTTTAATCCAGTCAATGCTATCCTTAAGGGCATATAGGGCATTTAGTATTTCTGAAAATTCTGTGTATTTTTTTTCTTGAACTATTTATATCCTTGAAACATTTTTAACTAGCTTATTGAAAAACTGAATTGTTTGTACTCCCTGTTTGAGAGTCAATGTGAAGAGTCCAAGATTAAGTATATAGAAATGTAGATTCTAGAAATAGAAATATAAAAAATAAAAATATAAAAATTAAGTATATAGAAATGTAGATTCTAGAAATAGAAATATAAAAAATTGTAAGCCTAAGAGAATGAGAATAGACTGTCAACAGTTTTCTCAGCAGCTAAAGGATTAGCTATTAACAGTGGGCTTGTTTTACAACCAATGGTTCTATGTGCAAAACTGAAATAGCCCCCTGCAAACTGAGGGTCAGCCCTGCAAACTGAGAGTTAGCCCTAAGATAACACACCGGCCACCAGTGATCAACCATAGAAATGAGCTGAGTTAACCTTTAGAGAGTGGGATACATGTGACTTTCTGGTTATGCATTGTCCCAGCATTAGGGGGAATACAGAGCTTCGGTAAACACCATCAGGGAGTGCCAGGGAAAAACCAAAACCTAAAATACAAACATCACTTTAAACTAAAAAACTCTGTTAATGAAAATTGTAATTAGAAGTCCCTCTCTGGCTGTGGTCTCAGCTAGCTAATAGGATTTTTGTGCCCCATGGAAATTTATTTGTTTCATTTTGTTTCCTGGAATAAAGTTTGCTTTTTGTTTACCTGACTTCCGTGGTCTGTCCCCATTTTTGCATGACCTCTGTGGACGCAACAAATGTTCCTACCACAGTAGCAGTTATGACTCCAAAAACATTCAGTTGCCCACCATCAATGATCCTATAACCATTAGTTCTAGTTTTCATTAATATCAATAATTTACCCAATATAGTGTTTATATTTTTAAAGACGATTTTCCTTTGTTTTTACAGGAATGCATATGAAGAAGGGTTGTTTTATTATCATAAAAATAGAGTTGAAGGTATTAATAAATTGAGTTCTGTGACAGAAAGTACACAAAATAAAGTACAGGGTGTCATGTATTGAAAAATAGTTTGGTAAATTAGATAAGAATTAATGGGGATGTTCTATCGGGAACTCACCAAGGCCAGCTGGCCTGGATCTGAAAAAGCCTGAGATAAAACCGGACTTGCTGAACATAGCGGACAATGAGGACTACTGAGAACTCAAGAACAATGGCAGTGGGTTTTTGATCCTACTGCACGTACTGGCTTTGTGGGAGCCTAGGCAGTTTGGATGCTCACCTTACTAGACCTGGATGGAGGTGGGTGGTCCTTGGACTTCCCAGAGGGCAGGGAACCCTGATTGCTCTTTGGGCTGACAAGGGAGGGGGACTTAATTGGAGGAGGGGGAGGGAAATGGGAGTCTGTGGCGGGAAAGAGACAGAGATCTTTAATAAATAAATAAATTAAAAAATAAAAAAATAAATATAAATAAATAAGAAAAAAAAAGAATTAAAAGAGTCATGCAGTCTAAACATGGTCAAAATGCAGGAAAGTGTCCTGAATTGGTTACTAGCTTGTTGGTACCAATGTATTGTATGGAGTTACAAATCTTGTTAGAATCCAGAGAAAGCCTACAGGAATATACACCCAAGTTATGAGGGAAACAGGACTCAGATGTTGGTTAGGCCTTTGAGAGGGTTTACATAAAATTAGGAGTTCAGATAAAACTTTTTGCTTCTTATGATTTTTTTATAGATATTAGGGAGAAATTCAGAGAAACAAAATTTAAAATGTAAAGTATAAGTTGCAAGCTACTTTTGAGCACTTAATCCCCTATTCCCTTTTTCGTTTAAGTATTTGAATTGTAAGAAAATTTAATTATGACTTGTCCTTGGAATTTATAGGAAATTCCATAAGAGACATAAATTTCCTGACTTTGCAAAGAGAGATATAAATTTTAGATGAATAACTATTGCTTATTTTAATTTCCTTTGAGATACTCATGATTGGGAAAGCAGCTAGAGGACATTATGTATTTGAGCAAAAACTGAAAAAGAACCTTAAATGTTACCAATAGAAATATTAACAAATTTTAAATGGCCAAAGGAGGTTTAATTGTTTGAGCCTGAATTTATTATAATTTTAATTGTTTTTGTTAAACTTGAGTTGCTCAACTGCTACTGATTTCTATTGAGTTTAACATTAGTGTGTTGAACTTTAACTTTTGCAGATTTAATAGTTTATGCATCACTGTAAGTTTCATCTATCACCTGCTTTAAATCACTTACTAAGACCCTAGGAACTTGTATAAATCTTTTATTTTTCCTTTCCCTTTTGGAAACATCCTGTAGTAGCAGGCTCCTTGTTCATTCCAGCTGCCCAGAACCAACTTAATCACACAGAAACTATATTAATTAAATCACTGCTTGCCCCATTAGATTTAGCTTCTTATTGGCTAACTCTTACATATTAATTTAACCCATCTGTGTTAATCTGTGTATGGCCACATGGTTGTGGTTTACCCAGTAAAGTTCCCCGCATCTGTCTGCAGCAGACTACATGGCTTCTCTCTGACTCTGCCTCCTTTCTCCCAGCATTCATTTTCATCTTCCCTATCTACCTAAGTTCTGCCTTGCTATAGGTCCAAAGAAGTTTCTTTATTCATTAATGATAATCATAATATACAGAGGGAAACTCCACATCACCTCCCCTTTTCTGTTTAAATAAAAAGGAAGGTTTTAACTTTAACATAGTAAAATTACATATAACAAAACAGGTATCAAGCAAGAATTACAGTTACAATATTTATATCTATTTTGTCTTTTACCATAACTAAATAAAACTATAATTAGCAATTCTTCAACTCCATCAAAGACTCCAGAAGAATATAATATTACCTAAGTAAACAGGAAGTGCATTGTAAGCAACTTCCAAGTCTCTAGAAATGACAGAGACATCTTGCTAACTGGACAGTCACCCAAAGTTTTTTGTACTGTTGGGGCATCCATCTTTAGCCTATTGGCCCATAGTATCCAGCAGACTTTTCCATGAAGCAGGAAATTTCAAAGATAGGTCTGCCTATATTGGCAGTTTGTCAGTCACTTTCTTCTGTATCCTGAAGAATATCTAGCAGACTCTTTCATGAAGCAAGAACCCCAAAAGACTGTCTCACCTTTAGGCAAGTTTAACAGTCATTTCTCTGTGGGTCCTACATGTCCAATTCATCGAGCATTCCTGGCAAGAGCAGTTTATTGCCCAAGTGGCTAACCAACTCAATAAGGAGCCTCTTTGATGCCCATCATCTTGAAGCAGCTTGGTGCTGTCAGGAACAGATGTGTCTCACTGTCATGAAAAATCCTAACTTTTTAAACATTTTAAATGCCATATTCTGTAGTCTTTGAAAGATTTGAAGAATGCCTATCAACCTGAAATATATCTCTGTACATCTAGAATATCTAAGTAACATGACTACAAGTTTGACTACTATAGATGATTATCTACTAACCTATATTTTAAATTATACATTACATTTTTAAATGAGTTGCATAAACACAATTCCTTAATCAAGATCAGAATATATATACACAGTATAACAAAATTGACATTAAATTTGTATCAATAAACCAAGATCCATACCAATGCAAATCTCAATAGCATATCCCCCTTTAAATGTAAAAGAACATTTATAAACACTATTTGAGAATATGGGCATAGTTATTATCCAAACTGCTTCCTGCTGTTTATTTGATGAGATAATTTTTTGAGGAGTGTTCAAAGCAACCTTTCAGGGGGTCTTTTTCCATCAAACAATATTAGTCTGGAATGAATCCACAGGTTTTCATCCTCTGTGGAAACAAAAGAAGAACTTCTTTTCTAAAGCAACATATCATTAGATTCATATTTTGAAGATAGGTTATCTTTAAAATTACTTAGTTCCTTCACAGTCAAAAATTCAAAGAGAATACAGTAGTATGCATAATCCAGACTGTGTATTTTTCATCTTTATGTGGCTTATTCTTTTTTACTTCTTTTAATCTATGATTGTCTGTACTTTGTCTCTTTAAAGACCTTACCATTTTTGTAAAAAGAAAATTTACTTCTTTTTATAAATCTCTATACTCTTTTCCTTTGCTCTCTCAAGTCTATTTACATTATTAAACACACTATGTCTCATTTAGAGGTCTTTTTTGTCTGAATATGTCCTATTGTATATCTGTAATTCTTTACTGGCCAAGAGCACTTCTTAAAATGCTAAGCACTTTAGCAGCACAATTGCTATGGGAAATATGGTACTTCATGCTTTCCCCACCCAGCTTTGCAAGGCAGAGATGCTAGAATGGTCTCCAAAAGCCATTCATAGTGTCCCATCTCTAGGCCCACAGCTGATTCGTATTGCCTCCAAGCAAGCCATAGCATGTCATTCACAAACCCCATTCAAATGCTTGGTCTTCTGAAAGAGCCAGAGTAGCAATGGCAGCATGGCCCCAAAAGCCAGCATTTTAAAACCATGTGGCTTTTTCTTCTTTGCTACTGCTGAATCAGAAAAACCTCTCTTAAAGGAGCCACAGCATGCTACCAGCAAGCAAAGCCCATTTGGGAAAATAAATGTGGCTAAACTTTGTTTTTTAGTCTTTAGAATTTTTTTGCAAGCCCTCTGAGGTTTCAAGTGGATTTTAGTTGGCCATGTGGCATGTACTAGCTCAGTTGGTAGAGCATGGGACTCAATCTCAGGGTTGTGGATTTGAGCCACAAGTTGGGTAACAATTTGTAGTAGCAGGCTGCTTGTTTGTCCTAGATTCCATAACTGAAATAATCACACAGAAACTGTATTAATTAAATCACTGCTTTGCCCATTAGATTTAGTTTCTTATTGGCTAACTCTTACATATTGATTTAGCCCATCTCCATTAATCTGTGTATCACCAGGTGGCTGTGGCTTACTGGGTAAAGTTCCCAGCAACTGTCTCTGGTGGGCTACATGGCTTCTCTCTGACTCTGCCTCCTTTCTCCCAGCATTCAGTTCTGTCTTTCCTACCAACCTAAGTTCTGCCCTGCTATAGGTCCAAAGCAGTTTTTATTCATTAATGGTAAGCACAACATACAGAGGGAAATCCCACATCAACATCCAAATGTCTAAATCCTTATCACAGCTTATGTAAACTTTTTACCTTTCTTTTCCATATGGAAAGACCCAACCATTTTAACGTTCATAACAATCTATATAAACCTTTTGTCTTTTTTTCCCATCTGGACATATTTTAAACATAGTATACAAATGCCATTTTATCAAAAATATTTCCATTTGTATATTCATTCAACCTTTTTATTTACTGTTTTATTTCTTAGTACCATAAAAAATAGGTGCTGGATTATTTGTAGTAGCCACCAAAAAAGCAACTCTTTCTTTAATCATCATTGGAGTATAAACAAAGAGTAAAAAGCAATTTTCAAATCATTGACAAAAGCATGATAGCTTTTGAGTTTGCTTCTTTATTGAATGCTGTTTGTGAGTTTAACTATATTAGTAGAAACTTTATTATCTATCTGCAACATCTAAAATTTCCATTTGAAACATCTAGATGCTCAGTAAGAATTTGTATTTTCATATCTCAATGAAAGAAGTGAGTTGTGGCAATCTCTGGATTATTTGGGTTTTATGGCATGTTGGAGAAGACTAAAAAAAGTCCATAAAGATTTTTTTCTGTAGTAGAAAAAAAACTTAGAGTATGTTTTAAGATCAGGTATCTTTATTATTTGTTTACTTTTTAAGCCCTGATGAAAGTATCTGTGAGCCTCTGTCTTTTTGTTCAATTGGGGGCTGAATAATTCAGCCTTAGTTTTGATGTTTTCTTATTTAAGAGACTCGGGCTCTTAAATTTAAGGAAATTTCAACTTTCCTTGAAGCTCTCAAATTTGTATCAGTGGCAAGTCTCATACCCTAAATTAACCTGTAAGCCCCACCTTCCCAAGGACCAGGCAACTTCCTGTGATGCTGGGAGTTGGAGTTCTTAAAAAATAACAATAAAACCTCATGGGAAAGTATGGTGGCCTATGAATTTTGTTCAAACTGGGGCCACTTAGTTGGGATATTATCAGGTAGTGATCCTGACCAATGTCCATCTTGGTTAGTATTTAATATTTTAATAAAGTTTGCTTCAAATTTGACTCAAACTGTTAGAACTGTTTTTTCTCTGGTAAATCTCAAGATTAACACAAGCAGCATGCTCATTCTTTTCATCTATACTTATTGCAAAGCCAGACTGTTTTTAAGGTGAGAGCAAACTTTTTAGTTATGGATAGACTGGCCAGGCTGCCTGAGGGAGGAGTTGGTGGAGGCCTGTTTGGTGCTATAGCAGCAGGTGATAAGGCCTGGGGCAAGGAAGTGTACATACTTGGTGTGCTGAGAGATGAGAAAGCTTACAAGCCTCTTATAAGGAAGACAGTTTGAAATCTCTAGGCACTCCTGTGAATTCTCTTTTAACTCTCCTTAGAACAATCTCATTTTAGTCTCTTTTTCTTTGTACTTTGAAAATAATAAAACACTTTCCCTCTTCCTCCTCCTCCTTCTCATCTTGCTTGCTTTCATCTGGACTAAGGGCTTTATAAAGGATTTCTGAGGGAGGACAAAAAATTTTCCTGCCAGTTTGCAGATCCCTGGGGTGACTTCAATTTGTCTTCTTGGGACTCCAAAGCAGCATGGACAGCAGTCCAGATACTAAAGACCACTACAAGACTTGGTTCACCTTACTGGTATTTTAATTTTATACCTTTTTTCCCCTATATTCTACTAATTCTTACATTGTAATGTTCTCTTATCTAGAAAACACAGATTGAGGTCAACTATAGTTTCTGTATATTGATCCAAATCATCTTTATAAATTTCTCTTCCCTTTATCTCTACATATGATTAGGTAAAGGATATGTTTCCAAACACTTTCAGAATTTACTAGTCAGCATGTGTCCCCAAACTTACATACTCTGCCTAAACTGCTTTTCCCCAGTGTTGTTTATACATTGTTCAGGAAGCCACTAGAGATAGCACTGGAAGCAGAGCTTCAGCAAACAATAATTTTGTCTCCCTTATCTGACTTCTTCCTTCTGCATGTCCTTTACCTTGTGGCTTCGTTTTGCCATGAAAGACATTATTTTAGAATCTATGTGTATTGTGTATCTGCAGTTTTTTTTTTTTTTTTTTTTTTTTTTTTTTTGCATTGGACCCCATCTAGGTCAGGGTTTGTGTTTGGAGAAAGAACTGAAACCCATCTGAACCCCTAAAACCCCTCACTTTGCCTAGAAGTCCATTGTAGTACAGAGCCCATGTAAAATGCATCACTTTCTAAGGGGTCATGAAACTCCCCTAGCACACTGCTTTCAGAGGATAGATTGTGTTCCTTTTTCCCTAAGTCTTTCTAACCACAGTTACCAAAGTAAAGGTTTCAAAGTTCAAACATGTGACCAGTAATGTAGATCTGGCCTCCAGGCGTACTTTAGCACACATATGATGTGGGAGTGTCATATATCAATCTGTTGATTTCATTGGCTAAGCAATAAATAAACTGCTTGGCCCCATTGGTTAGAACATAGGTGGGTGGAGTAAACAGAAGAAAATGCGAGGAGGAACAGGAAGTGAGGGCAGAAAGCATGCAGCTCTGCTCAGAGCCAGACGTCTCAGAGAGAGACACCATGCTCCTGTCTAGCGGGCAGACGGGATAGCTCTGCTCTCTGAGGCCGAGGGATGAAACTCCGACTCAAGATGGATGTAGGCTAGAATCTTCCTGGTAAGCGCACCTCATGGTGCTACTAACATGATTAGAAATGGGTTAGTCCAGGTGCGAGAGTTAGCCTAGAAGAGTCATGATAGAAATGGGCCAAGCAGTGCTTAAAAGAATACAGTGTCCATGTAATTATTTCGGGTAAAGCTAGCCATGCAAGCTGCCGGGGTGTTGGGGACGCAGCCCCGCCGCTCCTATTTCAACAGATGGCGCCCACGTGGACAACTGATTCCACTAAAAGCCTGAAAAAGCTTGGGAAAGAGTAAAGCATGTTTTCTTGGTAGCATCAGTTTCTCGGGTCTGCTCTGGTTGCTAGAGGCAATCAAGCGCTCTCAGCTAAGAAAGGCTTCCTGACTCAGCTTTAGCTGCAAAGCCTTGTAGCTCATTAAGAGGTCCTGCCACGAAACACTTAAAAGGTGTTGACGAAAAGCTGAACGCATGCTTTTCGGTTTTCAGTTGTAGCAGGAAAAAAGCTGCACTGTTTAAAAATGCTGGCTTTCTGGGCTGTCCTGCCTGGGCAAACTCTGACTCTTTTACGCGGGCGGGTCGTGCGGTTTACAAGCCCAGGCTGCGGAAGCTGTCAAGGACCTTTAAACACTGTAGAGTTGTGGCACTGAAGGCAGCTCTGGCCGGTACCTCAGCCACAAGGTTGGAATGGCAGAAAGCAAAGGAATGAACTGGATCTAGCTGGCAAAGCCACGCTTTAATCCTACCCATATTGCTCTGTAATTTAAAGGCTCATGTGTTCAGAAAAAGAGAGAGATATACAGTAAAGAGAGATTCAAAAACAGAAAATTTCTAAATGATTTACAGTGTGTTGAAAATATATGCAGACTAAAAGTTGAAGTTCTTAAAGTAAAAACAATTAAAAAAGGAAGAGAGTTGTGTGTGGTAGTACACGCCTTTAATCCCAGTGCCTAGAAGGCAGAGACAAACAGATCTCTGTGAGTTCAAGGTGTGGTAGCATACACCTTTAATCCCAATGCCTGGGAGGCAGAGACAGAAGGATCTCTGAGAGTTCAAAGACAGCCTGGTCTACAGAATTATTCCAGGACAAAGATACAGAGAATATAAAATAAAAGTAAAAATAAATGAAATAGAGGTTAAAATAAAGCGTACAAAGATGGAAAATACACGAGAATCTTGATACTGTATGCTATTATGCTCTCTTTGAATTGTTTGAATGCTGAGGAAGGAGCAAAAGCTACTAAAAGATATTTGTTTATAAATGCCGCTGAACTAATTCAACATAGATATTTTGGAAATGCCTTGACTTTGCAATTTGGATCTAAGGACATGATACTTGGAAAGGAGTTTCTTGTTTTGTTTTCCAGAGGATGGATCCTGTTCTTTCTTCTATCCGAATATGGTATGATGGACCACGCCCTCCTGAACTGTTGCTGTGAACATCTTCAGAAAATTGCTTCCTCAACTGCCAACTGAGATGAAACTAGCACACAGGTTTACCATTAAAGACCTAATTAACGCGCCCCCATTCAGCAGGAAGCAGTTTGGAGAGATAACTGGCCCATATTCCAAACATTGTTTATAAATGTTCTTTTACATTTAAAGGGGGATATGATATAGGTATAAATAATTTGCATTGCTAGAGATTTAAGGTCAATTCTGTTAATATGTATATGTATTTCTGATCTTGATTAAGGTATTGAGATTGTGTAGTTCATTTAAAATGTAATGTATATAGGTTGTTAATGGATAATCATTAATAATAGTAAGTTTATAGTTATGTTAGTTACATTTTCTAGATATATAGTATATATTTCAGTTAGATCGGCATTCTTGATATCTTTCAAAGACTATGGAATATGCTATTAAATGTTTTAATAACTTAGGGCTTTTCTGACAATGAGACACTCTGCCCTGGGCACTAATTTACTGCAAGAGGAAGATGGGCATCGAAGGGTTCTTTGGAGTTTGTAGCCATTTGGGCAGAAATTGCTCTGCCTGGACTTTGCATAAACTGGACACAGAGAACCCGCGAGAGGGACTACTGAACTTGCCTAAAGGTGAGTGATCTTTTGGGGTTCCTGATTCATGAAAGAGTCGCAGACATTCTTCAGGACAAGCAGATAGTGACTGCCTTTGAAATTTCCTGCTTTGTGGAAATGTCTGCTGGTACTATGGGCCTGTGGCCGAAGATGGATGCCCCAACGGTACAGGGAACTTTGGGTGACTGTCCAGGCGCGAGATGTCTCGTCATTTCTAGAGTTTTGAAATTGTTCCTTTTTTTGTTAGGTAATATTGTATTTGCTATGTTACAGTTAAGCCTTTCCTTTTGTTTAAACAGAAAAAGGGGAAGTGATGTGGGAGTGTCATATATCAATCTGTTGATTTCATTGGCTAAGCAATAAATAAACTGCTTGGCCCCATTGGTTAGAACATAGGTGGGTGGAGTAAACAGAAGAAATGCGAGGAGGAACAGGAAGTGAGGGCAGAAAGCATGCAGCTCGCTCAGGCCAGACGTCTCAGAGAGAGACACCATGCCCGTCTAGCGGGCAGCGGGATAGCTCTGCTCTCTGAGGCCGAGGGATGAACTCCGACTCAAGATGGATGTAGGCTAGAATCTTCCTGGTAAGCGCCCTCTGGTGCTACTAACATGATTAGAAATGGGTTAGTCCAGGTGGAGTTAGCCTAGAAGAGTCATGATAGAAATGGGCCAAGAGTGCTTAAAAGAATACAGTGTCCATGTAATTATTTCGGGTAAAGCTAGCCGTGCAAGCTGCCGGGGTGTTGGGGACGCAGCCCCGCCGCTCCTATTTCAACACACATAATTGTTTTTTTCTTTTTCAAAGTACTAAATTAGATACAAAATAATTAAGTAGAAGATTTCATATAAAGGATTCATTTCCTGTTCTTTCTTTACATTGGAATGTCCGAAAACATGAACACAAGACTTCCAACATGATCAGTCAGGTTGGTAGAGAATCTGCTTCTTTTAGACAGGAAATGGACTCCAGTTGGCTTTGCTCCTTGTATTTTTGTGTTGCATACTTGGATCCTGCATCCTGCGTGTGATTTCCTTTTCAAACCATTGGGTACAATTAGGTAATATGAAGAGTGCCAGTGTCTGTCAGGAGAAGCATCTAAAACTTAAGCTTTGTAAGCTGTCTTTTGTACAGATCATCAAAAATATTCAAATTTTAACATCAAAGAGATGCTCCAAATGAACCCCTCACATATCCATGGAATGTTTTCTAACTACATTTGCATCATTGAAACTTTCTAGGAAGGATTTCAAATCACCAGGTCTTGGTCATTCTGTCTTCTGTTTCTTTTTTCTCATGTGAGGCAACTAATGGTGGCAAAACTTTGGAAGTTGCATTTGTAAGCACAATTCAGAAGAATGATACTGAATCTGCTTAATGCTTGACTGTGTGTGTTTAAATCTAGGATTCCAGATCATTCTGCGACTGCTCCCCAACTAGGATGGAATAAGGCCTTTTGAGCTTCTTCAATATGAATATATAATTGTCAACTATTTGTGATTGGTAAATCCTAGAAGAAAACCCACTACCTTTCAGTAAGTCAGCATAATTTTTTTACTACATCTTAAATATTTATCTTTATTTTCACAGATAATGTAGATTTCATTCCTCCCCAGAGAAAGTTCTTTTTGCAGCTGAAGAAGACCATTATACAAAGCCCCGATTTAAAAAAATGCAGATAGCAATTGACTCTTTGATGTCTATTCTTCATTGACACATCTACAACATAATTCCTACATATAAGGTTTAGGGAAAATTATGAAGGAAGGAACAGAAAGATTATTATTAGTGCCAGATAGTCAGAACAAGAGGTACACTGGCAGATATTGCTTTCTCTATATGGCAGGGAAGCTGCATCCAGGAGATTTTAGTAATATAGTTGCCCGAACAAGATTTAAACAATGGCAACATCAGTTGACATGCCAAAGGGAACAGGAAATTTATCACAAGGCCCCATTTCTAAAAGAAGAGCTAATGACAATTTATGGTTTAGGAGAGAAAGTGACTCAGTGTTCTTCATGGATGAAGGTCATGATTGGTTAGCTCATCCCCAGAAGTCAACTCTAAACATACTTAAGCAACATTAAATGAACTCAGTAGGTTACATTTTTTAAATTGATATACATATGTCTATATCTATGTAATAATTATAATTAAGTATAAGAGCCATGGATTTGAGAAAGAGTGGGAGTGACATGGTAGGAATTGGAGGAGAGGGAACAAGAGAGAGATGCAAATATAGTACTCCTAGCTGAAAATCTCAAAAAATAAACGAAAGTTTAAAAAGATTGCTGAGAACAGGCCTTAGCTCATCCCACGTCACAGATTGATGATTGATTAACCTGAAATCCAGGCTATCTTGGATTTTTCTGATCCACTTATTTTTATTCTAATGGGAAGGCCTAAGCAATAAAGAAGTAGGGTCACATTTAATATTCATCTGAAAATGAATCCAGGAAGCTTGTGCTGGTTGGTTTTCGACAACTTAACACAAACATGCACATGGCTGGGAAGAGGAAACCTTACTTGAGGAAGTCCCTCCATATGACCCGTCTACAAGCAAATCTGTTGAACATTTTCTTCATAACTGTTTGCCCATTGTGACTGGTTCTATCCCGCAGCAGGTAGTTCTAGGATGTTTAAGGAAGCAAGCTGAGTAAGTCAATAGGAGCAAGGTAGTAAGCTATATTCCTTCATGGTCTTTGCTTCAGCTTTTGCCTCTAGGCTTTTTTAGTTTTTGCCCTGACTTCTCTCAGTGGTGAGTGTTAGCTGGGAGTGCATGGTGAAATAAACCCTTTCCTCCCCAAATTGCTTTTGGGCATAGTGTTTTATTGCAGCAATAGAAATGTGAGACAGTGTTTGATAACTAATGGGGAAACAATGCTGTCTAGCAGTCTCTCCAAGGAAGACACTATATAGAGCTATTTTATGTGTCCAAAAACCACTGTGCAGTTAAGTGTCTGCTGAATCACTTATCATAGTTTGCAAGAGCCACATTTGGAAAAAATCATCTCCATTCAGGAACTGCAAAAATCAATTCTCCTGTAGGAATGGAAAAGAACAAAAAAACCAATTGAAAAGAACAATGCAGGGGTGAGACATTTCACTTTAGAACCAGAAATATGATTGCCTAACTTATTTTTATTTTATGCCCTCGAATATTCATATACAAATTGTCAGTTCTGCTCTGTAGTTTTCCATATAAACTTATTTATCCTTTATTTGCTATTAGATTTTAAAGGATAGAGTTGTGTTTTCAAATGTTATAAATTTAGCTGCCATCAGAGATACTATTTTTCATACATTCAGTAAAGAGAATCAGAACCTCAGGGTGATCACAATAATGTATAGAGAGCCCTGCTTTCTGGAAATAAAGGCATCCTTTGTGGCTTTTCCATAAAAACAGTCTATGTCCAACTCTTATTATTATATTTGACTTGCTATCCTGCTTGCTCAACCTTGTTGTTTTTTATCACACAGGAATAATAATTGTTGAACAGATACGATTTTTCAAACTACAGTGCCTCAAAACTCAGATCATCACAATCATGCTGAGGGATTCCAGGGGCTCACGGGAGCCCCCACTTCAGAGCCAGACCACTTTGGTTTGTTTTAATCCTGTCACTTGGCAGATTGGACTGTGCTGTAGGATTATTATTTTTTTCAACAAGAAAATGGTGATAACAACAGTACTGACTCCACTGGGCTGTATGATTTAAATAAGGTTTTATGTAAAGAACTTGACAGATAATCAACTATTGTCATTATTATACAAAGCAAGTGATTTGGGGCTTGTGCTTTCCCGACTGGCTTCTGCAGACTTTAGCTTTTTCTCATTCCTTATTTCTTATTCTGAATTCCTTTGGTGTAAGTATGCATATGTTGTGCAAGCATGTGTGTGCCTATCACATCTGGGTGTTTTTTCTTTTTTGCTCTTCCTTTTAATTTTTAAAAAATTATTTGCTCACACAAGAAGCAAGTAGTTTGGTGTATACCTCAGTGATAGAGCACTTGTCTAGCATGCACAAAAGCCCTGGATTTAATCACCAACAATGCAAAAGCAATGACAGCTATTGTTCATAATATTCTATGATTATGTGAGACTCTATAGAGTTCAACATTTCGTACTCATAGTTTTAAAAGCAAACAGAACATTGTACCTGTGCAGGACTAATGGTATTTATGGAGTCCTATCAGCTGACAGAGCTACATGTGCCTACTCCAAACAATGGCAGATGATCTCTTAACATTTAGATAGTGCATGTCCTTTTATGTTACACTAACACCCTTTCTATGATACTAACATACTTAACAAAACAGGTCCCTTTAAGAGAAAATAGTTAGATATCCCCTAGAGTCAATCAGCTGAGTTTGAAGAGAAAGCAAGCAAACAATTTGCTTTCTAATTTTCACCATTGTTGTAATATAGAAGCCTTTGCCAAATGACTGATTATGAGCACTATGTGCTATATGCACTAAAAGCACATTTTATATTTTGCAGCTACCATTGGAGATCTTGTTACTATATGAGATACAGTCCATAGACTCATCTGAATATACACTGTTAAATATAATTGCTACATGTATTGTTCTTTCATTATCCTCTTGCTGAATTTAGCCTATAACTGGGCATTCAAAACCCAGCAATGAAACACAAATGCAACAGTAAACTAAATACTATACCTCTACTGCAGTAGATGTCCCAGAAATCAAGATGACTAAGAGTAGACAATAAATGAAAGAGTATACGTTTCAGTAAGCAGAAACCTAGACCTGGGGATTTCCTGAGACTGAGAAAAGCTGAAGCATATGAATAGAAAATAGAGACAAATTCTATGTTCTCTATTGTATTGCAAAAGAAAATAGAATTTCTGTGTATGCCAAAACAAGGCTCACCAATGCCCGAAGGATAATAATAAGTCTTGAATTTATTGAAATCAAGATATTATAATGCAAAATTTCAGTTCAATTTGTCTGTCTACTCACCCAAAATGCAAAAAGCAGCCCGCAGGGACACAGAGTTTCTCTACTCTGCGGTCCCTTTGTTTCTATTCATTTTTCTAGTTTCCTTTTTCTTGTTGAGCAAAAGGTTTCCTGTACATCAATGGCCCTTGAACACAATATCCAATGACGTGAGCACAGGCTGTCCCTGATAAAGGAAGGCACACTTATTGGAGAACTGTGAGTTCTGAGTTAAGAAATGGGAGCTTCCCCTTCTGAGAATAACTTTCCTGAAAGGGCAACGGCTGCTTTTGAACCCAATGACAAACCTGCCTTTTAAATACCCCAAAAGTCATCTAATAATCGAGAGTAAATTTTTTTTTCTGTTTTCTTTCAAGCAGTAACTTCTGCAGAGTGAATCAGACACTTAAATTAACTGAGCAGAACACAGATGTAAACACTCCTAAGGCAGAAAGTGACTTTTGCTTTGACTTTCCGAATTCCATGTCCCTGGTGATATATACACCCCAAAGTCATTACTGCTTGTAGGAACATTACCAAGTATACAAGGCCTTAAAATTCCAGCTCTATCCTACCTTGTTGAATTTAATTCCCTGTTCTTCAAGTCATTTCCTGCAATAGAACTGTATATTTTTTTTTTTGCTTACAGGTTTTTACTTTATGTGGAAGGAAATTTCTACTTCTGTACACATTGCTGATTCTGCTGCTAGCCCAGAAGCATCCAGAGCACCCAATAATCCAAATTGCCTTATGTGTTCATAGAAACGTGTTTCCTGTCTTGTTTCTCTTGCAAAGTTCACCTATATAATATTTGCATGCTCGTATTTCTGTCTCTTACATGTTTGCACCTAGATTCATAATATAAATCTTATTTATTTTTGTCAGTTCTTTAGAGTTTTGATAAAAATATTTGATATGGAGTGGTTATTAAATCACTAGACCTGTGATGGGGTACAGATCACTATTGTAATATTTGCCTATAGGTTTCTGGGTTTGATTCTTACCACCACAAAAATAAATAAGTAAACTCCACTGAGTTAGATGCATTCTACTTCCATCTTGGAAAAATGGATTTAACAAGTACTTATTACTTGATGTGATGGGTAAATGCCTGTATGTCCACAGACAGCCAATATACATACAGATAGCCATACTGAATAGTTACATTGTTGAACCTAAAATTATTCCTCCATATGATTTTAACTACTTGGTGCCTAGCTAGTGGTGCTACTTTAAAGGCAGTTGAGTGTTGTAATAGGAGCGGCAGGGCTGCGTCCCCAACACCCCGGCCGCTTGCACGGCTAGCTTTACCCGAAATAATTACACGGACACTGTATTCTTTTAAGCACTGTTTGGCCCATTAGCTTCAACCTCTTAACCCATTTCTAATCATCTATGTAGCACCATGAGGTGCGCTTACCAGGAAGATTCTAGTCTACATCCATCTTGGGTTGGAGCTTCATCATATGTCTCAGAGAGCAGAGTTATCCTGTCTGCCCGCAAGACAGGAGCATGGTGTCTCTCTCTGAGACGTCTGGCTCTGAGCGGAGCTGCATGCTTTCTGACCTCACTTCCTCTTCCCGCCAGCATTTTGTTCTGTCTACTCCACCCACCTATGTTCCCACCCATCAGGGCCAAGACAGTTTATTTAACCAATGAAATCAACAGATTGATATATGACACTCCCACATCAGTTGAGATTTCAGAACGACAGCCTAACTGGCCATTTCTTGAGACATTCCACTGAAGGTTGTACACTTCACTTGGTTACATCTGTGGTCTGAGCTTCCAGGTAAGCTTGCCATAATGACAGAGCTGGCCTGATCAATCATGGTGGGCTAAAATCTTTTAAATCATGAGCCAAAACAATGGTTCTCCTCTGTCCACTGTTTTGTCATAATACTAAGAAAAGTAACACTGAAACCATGAAGCATAAGTAAGAACCAATTTGTAAATATCTGTGCTTTCACAGGCCCACTGTGGAGTTTAAAATTTTCTCTTTCTTTTTTATTTTGCTGTTTTATTCTAAAAAACAACATTTTAGAATCCAAATGAGGCATGCTAGCAATGAGGAGTATGAATGGAATTTCATCTCGGTAGTTAACCATAGTTTCTTTAAGAGGTTTCACTTACAAAGCTGGTCAAAACTCTCACATAATTAGTTGAAGAAATTTATTTCCATGTGATACAATCATTCTTGCATGTATTCTTTTATCCTTACGGGACCTATTCCTGGCCTTAACAAGACTTTCTTGGGTTACAGTAATGAACTTAGAGCATCAGGGTTCTTTCATTTGCTGTTAATACAAATTCAGGTCAATGAGCAAAAGTCAAGAAAAAAAGAGGTCAGCTGGATTCATGGCCTCAACCAGTTCTTTCTCTCAACTTTTTGCTCTAGTTTCTCCAAGGCTGGCTTTATTCAAAGAACTGTTTCTATATAAGATGGTAATTGTTGCAATAGTAATATTAGATTATAGGAACAATTTCTGAAAAGGACAAGACAGTGCTATGGAACACAATAAAAAGCTTACCTGCATGTTTCTTTTCATGATTTGTGTCTCCACTAAGGAACAAGTTAGTATGGTCATTGGCACACCTTTTTATGTACCCAGTTTTACGTTGGACTCCAACTTGAACCTTTTAAGCTCCAGCTCCATGGAATCTGTTGCCAAATTCTGGACAACTTGGACACTGAACTCACAAGCAGTACACACGCATACTTATAAGCAAAACAGTCATTCACATGAAATTAATTAATTAAAAATTATTAAAAAAAACTTTTTCTGGCAAAATAGTTATTTTGTTTGGCTGAATAATAATGCATATTATGAATAGTTAAGATTTTAAACTTTACTCAGCGCTTGATGAATGTTTGAGATCTTTTTACATTTTTGTGTTTATGTACAATAATATTATGAAAACTGGCTCACAAACTTTTGCCTTTTCATCCATTTTAAGTTCTTTGATCATGATTATGTATCCCTATATGGACATTTGATGAGAAAAATGTTTAGTACATTTAAGATGACCTAGTATCTTCCTCAAGTTGGAAGGTGAAATTGCTGACTTGAGATCCTTTCTGTTCATTGTAAACATTTCCACCATAGACTTTTTTCTCTTTTATATGTTACATGTTATTTTTTTCAGTCTCTAAGTTCCTTATAAAAATATGCTTTGTATATTTTCTTTGACACATTGTCCTAGGTGTGTAGCACAATTTCTTCATTTTAAAATATTTTCAAGTTTGGTTCTGCTAATGACTTAAGCCTTAAGCTGTATTGTGCATTACAGAAAATGGAGAATTAAGACTAAATACTATTGAAAACCCATTTGTTCTTTCTCCAGTGTTATTTCTTTTATTCATATATTTTGGAACTCTTTAATCAATATCTCTATCAATATCCTTTAGCTTGTAAGAGTTTTTGCCTTAAGGTCATTTCAAAGAGGGCTTGTTGGACTGTGAAACCAAAAGCTCTTTACGCTGTGACCAAAGATTGATGTTCTTCACAGAAGAAAGCAGGCACTTGATAGTGTTGTGTTTTTCTGAGAAGATAACATGCATTCCCCAAGTCAGAAGCTGTGAGAGCTTAACTTAATTCTTTTTTAACTCCCTTCAGAAACCTGGAAACCATGTGACTCAGGATGGAGAGCAATGGAATCAAATCCCTTAAATAAAAATTTATTTACAATAAAAAAGGACTTTTTGCTTTAGCATCTATTTTTATCTATATTGTTATAGCTATCCCAAGAATATTTTATTATTTCTTCCACAGATTATCCTTTATAGTCTTTTGATTTTAACCTCATTTCATTCATGTGTCTGAAGTCAGTATCATAAAATTAATAACATTTACATAACATTTATTTAATCTATCAGGGTAATATCTGAAATAATTAATTATTGAAAAGAAAGGACATGACATTTGTATTTGTTACTTGTCATCTCTGATGATAAAATGCTATGGCAAGATGCAGTTTAAGAGAAAATTTATTTTGACTTATATTTCCAGAGGATGAGTCCATAATATTGGGAGGCAAGGAAGGAGGTGGCAGGATCAGGAAGCTGAGACATCATATCTTCAACTACACACAGAAGGTGAAGAGAATGAACTGGAAATGTGGTTAGGCTGTATGTCCTCAAATTCTTCCCCCAGTGATAAACTTCTTCCAATAATGCTCTACACCCTAAAATCTCCACAGTCTCCCCAAACAGTGCTTCTTCCATCTGCGGATTTAGTGTTCAGATACATGAGGCTGTGGGGAACATTTCTCATGCAGGCCACTTAGGAAACAATTATATTATCGATTTTTATTAACTTTATATGAGCTCTTTACCAATATCATGAATAATTATAGCGATAAAAATTATTACAGTTTGTCGTTTAAAAGATTATAGTTCAAAATTTGTACCTCAATCTTTGTGTGTTTCTGGTAGGGGCTGATAGCAGTGATGGGAAATGTGTATCAGGGCCATGAAACAAAATAAAAAAGCTATTACATTTTTCTTCTTATTCTAACTTCCATTCTGAAGAACTACTCAAACTGTATAGAACTTCAGAGAGATGTGTATTCTTTAGGACTAGTTAATTTTAATGTGTGATTTTGTTTTTGATACTCTTTTTAGATAATAAATCTTTAAATAAAAAGTCTGTGTGCCCAATATTACTGAAAACTAGGGAAATGAATGCTAAAGCTGCCTCCCTATTGCAAAATCTGATGGCATGTTGAAGATATTGACAAATATGTAAGGTACAATGTTTAGAGTTAGTATTTACCATAAACTGTGAGTTATAAAGGTCATGTCTTCCGTCAATTTTTCATTATCTTGACAAAATCAAATTGTCAAGGTAAATCTAACTTTGCCATAGCATTTCCCCTAAACTTTCTTACAACTAAAGTGCACATGTGCCTTGTGTGCTCTGCTTTCTATACTTCTCAGGTACCAAATTTTTTTCCAAACTTTTTGTCTGTATTTAGTTAGAGCCTTTTTAAGTAAACAAAAATTAGTTGGTCTTTGTCTATTTTGCCATGTGTAAGTTCCAGTTCTTCAAGGTTTTTCTAAATAGCTGTTAGCTCATTTCACATATTCAACAAATAATTGTAGTAATAGGAAAAGGAACTTAAATATAAAATATCCATACCAAATAATATTTAGTAATAATAGGATTGTTGGTCGGAGGCTGTTTGTTGTTCCCAGCAGTTCAGACCCAAAATAATCACACAGAAATCTGTATTAATTACAATACTGTGTAGGAGGAAGGCCACTTGTTTGTCCCTGGCCGCTAAACCCTAAATAATCACACATGGCTTTTCTCTGACCCCGCCCCCTTTGGTCAATTACTAATTGGAAGTGTGTTGAATGCCTCAGATTTCTATGAGAAACATCATGTCAATAGCAAAAGTTTAAAGAAAGAGTTTTCTATTACATGGCAGCAAGCTAAGGAGATTATATACAGAAGAACTTCCCACACCATAGGATTACTAGATAAAAATGACTATATCTAAATTTCATGGCCTTCTTTCTCATTATAGAACACCCTAATTCCCAGAGCTGCTGGAGATGCACCTGAGACATTTTTGTAAGAGATCTATATTAATGCTTGATAATCTTTGATTAAAGTTTGAACCAGTTTTTCACATCCTCTTACTTTGGATCGGGGGTGTGGAGAATTGAAAGTTTAAAACCCTTTCTTTTTTGAAGTCTACATCCAAAAATAACCATTGCAGAAAAGCACATTTTCTTAGACGGACAGCATTTAGGAATTTTTGTTGTTGCAATTGTACTTTGAAGCTACATTTAGTTTTTTTCCCCTTTAAATGGAGAAAAAAGCAGATGCAGATAAGATTTTCTTTTTCATGCCAGTGTTTTCTTTTCCTGGTTGAATCTCTCAATCATATTTATAGCTGAGCACCTTTCTGTATTGCCTTATTTTTAATGACTCATTTCCTCTGTTCTCATACAGAGGTATAATAATTTTCTTCCTGGTGGTCTTCACTTCACTAAGAGCATACATAAAAAATAGATTTGCGTTTCTTTAGATGGGAAACATATTTTCTCCTTTCTTTTGTGCTTCAGTGTCTCTGTTTTCCATAGAAGGGCTTCTGCTTTTTCTCCTAGACAATAAGGAAGAAAATGAACACTGCTGTTTTTGATTCTGTTAATCTAAAATCAAGTCCACCTTGCTCTCTTTCTAGGTAACAAGGTAAAGGCAATGCAGACAAACTGACTGAGGGGAACACTACTCCCTAAAACATTAAGCAGGAACATTAGAAGTACTGAAATATGTATTTCACTTTATCCAAAATAATTTCCCAGAGTTCTGGGGACACGTATTGACCTCCACATCCATGTGTGCTTTTAATTATAAATATGTATATAAATATTTGAATGATTGGGCTGGAGAGATGGCTCAGTGGTTAAGAGCACTGACTGCTCTTCCAGAGGTCCTGAGTTCAATTCCCGCAACCACATAGTGGCTCACAGCCATCTATAATGAGACCTGGTGCCCCCTTCTGGCATGCGGGCACACATGGAAAGAATGCTGTACTCATAATAAATAAATAAATAATAAATATTAAAAAAAAGGTTTTAAAAAAATATTTGAATGAGTTGTACTTACTAATATCAAGATTTGAACGTATTTATGAATTGTTGTAAAATTATAAATGAGTCCAAGTAGCATCAAATATACATAAAAGATGTTAAGTATATGCCAAAGAATCCTTATCATTCTGAATTGATTTTGACTTTAAAAATCATGAGATTTTTAATAAATCATGGATTAATTTTAAAAAGCTGCTTTAAATTTGAACGGAGAAGATTTTATTTGATAAGAGAAATAAAGACACTTAATTGTATTTCATTGCTGTTCTCAGTTTTGGTTTCAAGTATAATCATTATAACATCAGCAATATCTGTAAAAATGTAGAATAACACGAAATTTTATTAGCA
Organism: Microtus agrestis; assembly: GCA_902806775.1. Classification (NCBI taxonomy): domain Eukaryota; kingdom Metazoa; phylum Chordata; class Mammalia; order Rodentia; family Cricetidae; genus Microtus; species Microtus agrestis. The sequence continues at coordinate 41,180 of CADCXT010001974.1, forward strand.
TACTTTGGAGCTTACAGAAATAAAATGACAGGTTCAAAACATTTAGCTTTAAGCTAAGTTCTGAAAACAAAATACAAAATTTAATGGTGATTTTGTTTGTTGACTAATTGCATTAATAATGAATCTATAGCCTTTTGAAGTACTCCATGAAGAAATTGGAGCACTACTCAGAGAATTATTAGATTTTGAATGAAGACTAGCCATACCATGACATACTTTAAAACCTGATAAAGAAGTGGCTTTTCTCACCATGTCACTTTAATGCATTCTTTCATAGAGCTATTTGATATTCTGGCACCAGAAAAGAATAACTTTTCCATACCAAACCTTTTGATAGACTACTTTACTCTCTGAAAATAGGTTGAATAAAGGAGCTCATTGTCCTCAAGGCCCACATTTTACCCTATACTGCTAGCCCCATAACCATATACTCTAGGGCAACAGATAACATCATGACAATGACAGCAAAGTCACAAGACATTACAGAGACAATTGTGGAGAAATCTGTAAACATGAAAGTGTATGTTCTACAGCATTTGACAAGCTTCACAGGGAATTATATACCTGAGTAAGGAGGCCAAATAAGGTGGCACAGCTAAACCACTAGCGGTTGTAGAATTTTGTTGCATTTGTTTCTCTAGTTAGTGGTGGCCAAAAATCTCTGTAGCAGGTCTAAGTTATGAAAAAGACCACATTATATGACTTTCTAACATAGCAGGCTCAAAGACAACAAGCTATTTGAGTAGTTAAGGATCCTATATAGAGTCTTTGGAAAATACCCACAGAAGATTCACAGCTTCGTGTCCTTGAGGTTGAAGGACCTGCTGTTATGTCTTAGTTCCACCACTGGCATCCTCCCAGGGTTTAGCAAAGAATAATTTGTAAGCCAAGAAATATAAATTTGTGGTCTGATTTTTTCCATTCTGGGCTGATGCCACTTGCTGTAAGTTTGGGTGTGTTCAGAAACCTATATTATTAAACTTAAAAAGTATATAAGAAACTAAAATTAGGTAAGTCTTCAAGATATGAATAATTTTTTTGCTGGTACCACTGAAAAGTAGTTAGCTGTGGAATGACAGACATCCTTTAGAGTGACTCCTGAAGGACAGGAAAAAAGACCTTTCTCCAGCATGTAAAACCTAACAGCATGCATTGGCTGTTCATGTATGCCACTCAAGTTGATGTGTAGATTTCAAAGAAAAGACTGTTGCTGGTAATCATCTCTGGCATTATCAGGAGACCATGATTTTGGAAACAAGAGATAGAAAGTAGAATGACTTTTCTCATGCATTAATTCCCTTTCTTATTGTAGTAGATCTGTAAATGTTGGTTTGGAAATTTAAACCCTTAATGCTGGGTTGTATAACTTCAGGGATTACGATTGAGCTGGAATGTGAGACTGCTATCTTGCCAAGTTGAGATTTTTCTGTCACTGAACTAAGTTAGAAAGAGAGACCAGTTTATATAATAGAGTTGTTTAACCTATTACCAAATGGACATTGGACAAAGAGAACAAAATCTGAAACATAGAGATGTCCATAGGGTATTTCTTATTACTTCTATCATTCTAGATAATAAAGTTTAATGATAACTTGCAGAAGTTTAATGAACAAACAACAAGGAAACCAGTGGGTGCATGATTGCAAACTCAAACATCTATTGGAATAAAAATTTCAAGATCTTGGAACATAAACAATTCAGGGTAAATAGCAATTGCAGAGGAAAAATGAAGTGATATGTATAATTTTTCTTTGTAACTACTAATTGAGATAAAGAACATAATACTTTGTGCATTTATTTTTTGCTTCTTCTGTGCTTTTACTGGTATATGTAGAATAATTTTTTCATTTTAGGGACTTTTTATTGTTTTGTTTGTAATTTATAAGTTCACTTTTTATAGTTCTCTTTGCAAGTTCATTAAAAATAAATGATTTCTGCACAACTGATTCTTGTATTGTAGGTAGATTCATCATAATGGGCTCCCATAGTGCAGATAGCTTCTCCAGGATATGAGATGCACTGCACACTGTGATCATCATGTCCATCAATAGACATATTTTCAGGACGTGGTACAATCATTTTCCCAAAGATAACTTCCATGCTCTTGATAGAAAATGAACTTCTTTGTCAATAATCGGGTGTTTGTAGGTGTGTGGATTGATATCTGCATCTTTTATATGATTCCAATAGATCTCCTGTCTATTTTTATGCCAATACCAGTCTGTTTTCATTACTGTAGTTCTATAGATGAGTTTGAAATCAGGAATATGATGCTTCCAGAAGTTCTTTTATTGTACAGGATTGTTTTGGCTCTCCTGAGGTTTTTTTTCTTTTATTATATGAAGTTGAGTACTGTTCTTTTGAGGTCTGTGAAGAAATTTATTGGGATTTTGATGGGCATTGCATGGAATCTGTAGATTAGTTTTGATAAGATTGCCATTTTTTTACTATGCCTATTCTACCTACCCAAGAGCATGGGAGATTTTTCCATTTTCTGGTGTCTTCTTCAATTTTTTTCTTCAAAGATTTAAAGTTCTTGTATATAGGTCTTTCACTTGTTTGGTTAGAGTTACCCGAAGATATTTTATGTTATTTTTAGGTATCAAGAAGGGTACTGTTTCTCTGATATCTTTCTCAACCCATTTATCATCTGTATAAAGCAGGACTACCAATTCCTAGAACAGCTGATTTTTGACAAAGAAGCTAAAAATATAAAATGCAAAAAAGCATATGCAACAAATAATGCTGGTGAAACTGGATATCAACACATAGAAGAATGCAAATAAATCCATATCTATCACCATGCACAAAACTCAAGTCCAAATGGATCAAAGACCTCAACATAAAGCCAGCCACACTGATTCTTATAGAAGAGAAAGTGGGAAGTACACTTGAACACATTGGCACAGGGAACCACTTCCTAAATATAACCCCAGCAGCACAGACACTGAGAGAAACAATTAATAAATGGGACCTCCTGAAATTTAAAAGCTTCTGTAAAGCAAAGGACACAGTCAACAAGACAAAATGGCAGCCTACAGAATTGGCAATGATCTTTACCAATCCTACATCTGACAGAGGATTGAACTCCAAAATATATAAAGAAATCAAGAAATTTAACATGAAAAGAACAAATAATCTGATTTTAAAAATTGGGGTACAGACATAAACAGAGAACTCTCAACAGACAGATCAAAAATAGTTGAAAGACACCTAAGAAAACTCTCAATGTTCTTAGTCATCAGAGAAACGCAAATCAAAACAACTCTGAGGTTCCATCATACACCTGCCAGAATGGCCAAGATCAAAAACACTGATGACAGCTTATGCCTGAGAAGAGTGGATGTGGGTTAAGGGGAAAACTCTACATTGTTGGTGGATGTTGTAGGGAGGCCGCTTGTTTGTTTTCCGGCTGCCTGGCAGTTCAAACTTGAAATAATCACACAAAAACTCTTATGTAAAACAATTCTTGGTTTCTTATTGGCTAACACTTATATCTTAAACTAACCAATTTCTACTAATCTGTGTATCTCCACATGGCTGTGGCTTACTGGGTAAAGTTCCCAGTGGTTGTCTCCAGTGAGGCTATATGGCTTTTCTCTGACTCTGCCTCCTTTTTTCTGCAATCAGTTTAGTTTTCCCCACATAACTCCATTCCCTGAACAGGCCCCAAACCATTTCTTTATTCACCAATGGTATTCACAACATACAGAGGGGAATCCCACATCACCTCCCTTTTCTGTTTCAGTAAAAAGGAATGTTTTAACTTTAGCATAGTAAAATTACATATAACAAGACAGATACCAAGAATTATATCTACTTTATCTCTTATCATAACTAAGAAAAACTATAACTATAAATTCTTCAACTCAAAGACTCCAGAAGTATATAATATTACCTAAGTAAACAAGAAGTGCATTGTAAGCAATTTCCAAAACGCTAGAAATAACAGAGACATTTCCCTGCCTGGACAGTTACCCAAAGTTTTTCTGTACTGTTGGGACATCCATATTCAGCCAATACGTTCATAGTATCCAGCAGACTTTTCCATGAAGCAAGAAATTTCCAAAGACAGTTCTGCCTGTATTGGCAGTTTGTCAGTCACTTTCTACTGTGTCCTTCAGAATGTCTGGAAGACTCTTTCATGAAGCAGGAACCTTGAGGGACCATCTCATCTTCTTTAAGCAACTTCAGTAGTCATTTTTATGTGGTTCTGGAATGCCCAGTCCATCAAACAATCCAGGCAAGAACAATTTCTTGCCCAAATGGCTAACCAACTCCATAAAGAGCCTCTTTGATGCCCACCTTCCTCTTGAAATAATTGGTGCTGCCAGGAGCAGCTGTGTCTCAGTGTCATGAAAAGTCCTAAGTTATTGAAATATTTTAATCGCCATACTCTGTAGACTTTGAACAATCTGAAGAATGCCTATCTACCTGAAATAAATCTCTGTACATCTAGAAAATCTAACATCACTACAAACTTGACTATTATAGATGATTATTTATTAACCTATATTTCTTAATTATACATTACATTTTCTAATGAACTGGACAAACACAATACCTTAATCAATATCAGAAATATACATACACAGTATAACAAAATTGACCTTAAATTTGTAACAATAAACCAAGTTCCAAGTATTCATCTCTATATCATATCCCCCTTCAAATGTAAATAAACATTTATAAACATTTTGGGAATATGTGTGTGGTTCTTGCCATATTGCTTCCTGCTTTTTGTTGGACAAAGTAATATTTGGGGGTGTTCACAGCAACCTTTCACTGGGGCTTGATATATCAAACCACATTAGTTTATAAAAATCCTACATGTTTGTATCCTCTGTGGAAACAAAAGAAGAACCTCTTTTCCAAAGTGACATATCCTTAGACCCAAATTCTGAAGTCAAAATATCTTTATAATATAAATGCTTATTTAGCTTAGCCACCTATACAATGAAATGTCTCTATGTACTTAGCTTCTTCATATTCAGAAAATTCAAAGAAAACACAATAATAAACATAATCCAGACTCTCTGTGTATAGTCCATCTTTACGTGGCTTATTTTCTTTATTTCATTAATCTATGACTATCTATACTATGTCTCTTTAAAGACTTTATTTTTTAATAAACCATTTACTTACTTTTATAACTTTCTATACTCTTTTTTTCTCTCTCCCAGGCCTACATATATTTTTTAAACATACCGTGTCTTGTTTAGAGGTCTTTTATATCTGAATCTGTACTATTGTTTATCTTAAATTCTTTTCTGACCAGGACTGCTTCTTAAAATGCTAAGTGCTTCTTAAAAACTTAAGCTGCAGCATTTGGGAGCAAATACAGCATTGTCTGCTTGCTCTTCCCAGTTTATCACGGCAGAAGTCTGTTAAGTGCTTAAGACTGCTGTGTGGGAGCCATGCTCACCACCTCAACTCTGATAATCAATTGGCTCATGCTGCTACTAAGTAACTTGCAGCATGCTACCCATGCACCCCATTTAAATGCTCTATAGCTGGAAAAAGAGTTAGAGCTATTTGGGCTGACGAACCAGGAAGCCACCACTTTTTAAACAGCATGGTTTTTTTTTTTTTTTTGCTCTGCTACTGCTGAATCTGGAAAACCTCTCTTAAAGGAGCCATGCCTCTACTTACTTCTAGCAAACAGAGCCAAACCAGGAAAATGCTGCTATCAAACCATGCTTAACTCTGTTCTTTCATGTCTAGAATTTTTTCCCCAAGGCTTCTCAGGTTTTATGTGGATTTAGTTCATCATGTTTTTATGCCAATTTGTTGTAGGGAGTCCATTTGTTTGTTTCCTGGCCGCCTGGCAGCTCAGACACGAAATAATCATACAAAAACTATACTACTGAAAACACTGCCTGTCCCATCAGCTCTAGCATCTTGACTCTTATATCTTAAATTAACACATTTCTAGTAATCTGTGTATCACCACATACCTGTGGCTTACCACATAAAGTTCCCAGTGTGTGTCTTTGGCAGGGCTATATGACTGTGACTCTCCCTCCTTTCTCCAAGCATTCAGTTTAGTTTTCTTACCTACCTCTATTCCCTGCAGAGGCCCAAGACAGTTTCTTTTTTAACCAAGGATAGTCACAGCATACAGAGGGGAATCCCACATCATATGGAAGTGCAAACTTGTACAGCTGTTTTGGCAATCGTAGGTGATTTCTCAGAAAATTAGGAAACAATCTACCTCAAGATCCATTAATTCCACTTTTTGGTAATAAACCTAAAGGCAATTCAGTCATAGCACAAGGACATGTGCTCAGCAATGTTCACAGTTTTATTTGTAATTATTTGTAATAGCCAGAACCTGGAATTAATCTAGGTGCCCCTCAATCAAAGAATGAATAAAAAAAACATGGTGAATTTACATAATGGAGTACTACTCAGAGGTAAAAAGTAGTGACATCTTGAAATTTGCATGCGAATAAAAAACATTTGAGTGGTAACCCAGACCCAGAAAAGCAAATATAATATATATTCACTCATAAGTAACTTTTACACACAAAGCAAAGAAAACCAGCCTACAAACCACAATGCCAGATAGGAGCCCCAAAGAAATACTGGATCTCAGAGAAAGATTCCTGAATAAATTTGTAATGCGGGGTGGGGGGGAATGGAGGGTGGTGAAGAAAAATGTATAGACTAATAAAACAATAAAAACAATAAAAGAAAGAAAGAAATAAGAAAGTGGTCTGAGTTTGCGAATGCTTCGTAATTCTCGTCTGCATTCAGCGTTATTTAACTTAAAATGTTGTTTATTTGTTGTAATTTAAAAATTTTAAATTAAATATTGTTTTCTGTTAATTTTAATTTATTTTTTGATAATTAATTTGTATCTACTTCCTGTTTGATCTCCTGTCTGGTTTCATGCTCCTGCCTTTTAAAACGAGTTTTATTATATTTTTTAATTTTATTTGAAAGTTATTTAATTTAATATTTTGTTGTTGCTTTATGTTTGATACATAATAAAATAATAACTGTGTTTTTTTACGTGATGTTAAGTTTTAAATGTGGTTAGTTGAAGAAACATTTGTTTTTAGGTTTGTGTTTTGTTTCAACAAAAGAGAACATATAAATAGGGACATTAACATTCAGAAAGTTTCCAATTCCTAATTCCAAAATGTAATTATAAATACACTGATGGAAAATGTAAAAATTTATAAATACTGTAAGTGTCCTAATGTTTGTTTAACTTGTTCTATATGCCAAGAACTTTACTAGTTCATTTTTCATAATTTACTACACAATTGGTCTGAGCAGTTCTACAAAAAATGCTTAAACAGATGAAGGAATTGGTATTCATACATATTAAGTAACTTTCCTCAGAACCAAGAAATAATTTCCAAAGCCCTCACCTGTCTCTGTGAAGCATGGAGTGTTTTTGCCAGGTGGAGTTTGACTCAGTGATACACATTACTATTCACTGATCTCCTTTCTAATATTTTATAATTCATATACAAAATGTATTTGTATTCATAAGATATTTGAGCTACAATGTATTCAATATCACAGTCTTCTACCATTTTTTTTAAATGTTGTATCACAAATGCTTCTCCACAGATTGGATTTTAGTATTATTGCAGAACTCCAGTCATGATTAAAGCTTCATTTCAACTTTTTAAACAGTTTGAGTTTTTTAGTGAGTTTAAGGCAATTTTATAAAATTGTCCCTGAAGTTAAATTATACACACATATTGTCTGTGTTCATAGCATTGTAGTGTACCTTGCTAATTTATTTTTCAGAATTATTGTGAAAAAGTACCAGTGATATGAATGGGGAAATAAATTTAAAAAGTATGGTGATTAACTTCCTTGGGCAATAATAGTATGTAAATTACTTCAAAATATTATATTCAACATTTTCCATAGCCTACCAGAGAAAATATGTGTTTTGCCCATTATTCCTCAAAGTCAACTTTCTATTCCATAGGTGATGTATAGGAAGGTAGACATTTTTGAAATTATAATATTACATAATTTCTCCATTCCCTTTCCTCCCTCTAACCTTTATCATACACCCCTCCTCTATTTGTGACCTAATTTTGTTACTTGTTTTACACACCCACACACACAACAATCGTAAAGAAATAAGATCATGATTTTGTAAATTTTGATAATCTGTGCAGCTGATGTCCAAAGCATACAAAATCAAAATGACAAAGGTAAAATGAAGCAATGTGTATGATCTTTACCTCTGTAAGCAGTTACAGAGATAAAGAGCATGATATATTATATACTTACTTAATCTTGTTATATGTGTTTTTTTACTGGTATATAGAAATTTTTATTCTTCTTAGGTCTGTTTTATTTTGAAGTTAGTGTCTCTTGGCAGGATACTAAAAAATAAATGACTGTTTCTTGTGTTCTTGTACTGTCGCTAGATACATCAGAATGGGATCCCATAGTGCAGGTGACTTCTCTAGATAAAAGATGTACTAAACATTGTGAACATCATGTCCATCAGTAAGCAGCTTCCCCAGCACACGTGTGGACATATTTTTAGGAGGTTTTGCAGTAGCTCCCCATGAAGCACATCTTTGTTCTAGGCAGAAAATGATTTTCCATTATTTATGAATATAACCTCCTTAATAGAAATAATGTTACTTTGTGGATATGTTTTTAGGGTGAAGTGTTTGGTATTATATAATCAATTGGTGTGGTCTACTCTGAGGAAGGCTTATTCTGGAGTTAGACTGTAGATATGTCAGTTGGAAATGGGCTCCCAACTCCACGTTTTAACCGTTTTTATCTACTGTAAATGTTTTCATCTTTTACATAAAAAAGTTCTGTAAATCAGGGGTGTGAACTACATTTATCTATCCATATGAGGATACATATTCCAAATGTTTCTAGGAATAATGTTTGCATAGTAAAGAAGTGATTTTAGACTCTCCTTCAATATCCATGATATCACTGACTCTGAGTTGTTATTTCTCATATTAATTGGATGGAAGTTAATTATACAACTGTTAGATTGCAAAAAGCTATGTGAGCCACTATTACACATTTGAAGTTATCTGGTCTGCTGGTCATTGTAGTTTATAGGCTACAGAGTTGGGCAGTACTATTGGTCACATTCTTTCTTTGGAAGCTTGTATGCACCTTCTGAAATCATGTAAGCTATCCAGGGAAGTGAGAGGATACAGTAAAAACCAATAGCTTTTCCATGTATCCCCAACTAGCAGTAAATATGATCACAGAGACACAATAGCTTCAAAGAAAATAAATATCTAGGAATAAGCCTAACCACGAAGTCAAAATATGTATACAAAGCAAACTTGAAAACTCCAAGGGGAGCAACAGAGAAAGATGCTAGAAAATAGAAAAACATACGACCATGGATTTGTAAGACTTTTATTGTAAAGATGAGATTTTTACTAAGGTCATTTACAGACTCAGTGTAGTTCCAGTCAAAATCACCTCTCATTTTTTTTTTACAGAAATAGGAAAAATTTACCTTAAAATTCAGATGAAATCACAAAAGATCCACATATCCAAAACAATCCTAAACTAAAAGAACAATAAAGTTATTACCATTCTATATCTCAAGATATATTACAGAGCCATAGTTATCAAAACAATCATATACAGGCACAAAAACAGGTATTAAGGTCTATGGACAAAACTGAAGATCCAAACATGAGGATGTATAACTATAAACACTTTCTGATTGACAAACATGAAAAAACGTCCACTGGGGAGAAAAGGTGTCTTCAATAAATGGTGCTGGGAAAACAGTAAAACTGTTAAAAGCGTAGATAGTACCTTATAGGCTATAGATGTTGGAAACAACTTTATGAATAAGATTTCATTTGGCCAACAATTAAGGCCAATAATTGACCAGGAGTTTATATTTTAGAAAATGAATATCTACCCTAGTCCCAGCTTCCCAAATATTTTGAATACATACAATTTGTGTGGTTTCACAAATTCACCTCTTAAGTATAACTTTCTTCCAAGTGAGTCATAATGAAGTCTTGTCAATATCTCTATTTTTGATAGTTGCATGAGATTATGAATATTATAGTTAATACGGAATGAGTTAGCACTTTGGGTCAGTAAATGACATAATTGTGTTTTGCATGTAAATGGACAAGAACTTTTGAGGCTACGTGGCAAAGTGATATGAACTGGAATCACAAACACTGAGACAGAGAAGTGGCTATTAAAAGATACTTAGAATTAATGTAAGCATGAAGCATGGTCTTCAGGATTGGTCCAGCACATTTCTGAAATGGCATATCCAGGACCTGCTCTTTTTCATTTTCAATTTCCAAAATGCCATGCCATCAAGAAGCACAAAGAAAATGAACTTTAGAATGGCATATACTCCTCCTCACCTCTTGACCTTGTGGTTCTAACACTCCAGAGTTATGAGAAATACATTTCTGATGTTTGAGCCATACAGGTTTTTTTGTGTGTGAGAGTGTGTGCATGTGTGTGTGCACACACATACATGTGCAGTTGGGTACACATAACATGGTAGGAGATAAAATTTATGAATGATATGGGAAATAAGATTATATTTAGTTGTTACTGTGACATACTGACATAAAGATTAACATAAAACTCACATTATGATCAAAGTTTTTCTGAGAGTCAATGTCACTATTCTTGACATTATATTTAGCTATAGAAACATAAAGGTTTAAATATTTTAAAATAAAATATATTCTATCATAAAACAATACAAATTATCAATGTCTTCAGACAAGTGAGACAAAAAGTTCTTTTAAATTTAATAACTCAATAATCCTTCAGGTCATGCCCATGTTATATTAAAAAAAAAGAACACTCTTTTTCCTAAATAGTGTCTTTAGCATTCCACAACTTCAACTTCTTAAAAAATAGAAATTTACAAATATTTTCATTCATAAGTTCATCTATGCACTCATGCATACTCTTTACCTTATAAGCTTTTAGACAGACAATTTAAAGGTATTGATTCACAACTGCAATACTAAGTGATCGTGCCTGATAGTTCCATTCAAAGGAGTATATTATGAATTGACTCATAGGAAGTTAACAATGATTCTAAATGTTTTTTATAGACATGGGCAAAAAGAATAGAGGGAGTACATATCAATCACAATGAGGTTCTGTTAAATCCATAATAAACTTTGCTCTAAAACTCAAAATAAAGAAAAAATTAAAGGGAGAAAGGAAGGAAGGAAGGAAGGAAGGAAGAAAGGAAGGAAGGAAGAAGGAAGGAAGGAAGGAAGGAAGGAAGGAAGGAAGGAAGGAAAAAAGGAAGGAAAGAAAAACAAATCAGTATTGGATACCTCAAACTTTATTATCAAGATAATCCCTTAGTTACAGGTAGAAGAAATGACTCAGAAGAAAAAATAAGAACACAAGGGAGAATCTCATCACAAGAATAATTCTCAAGGAAGTGAGCAAGAAAAAAAAAACAAATGAACAAACAAACATACAAAATCTATCTGGTAACACATCTAAGTAGTTACTGAACACCGATGCTCTCTGCTGTCAATACTCCAGGATAGAACAGTTTTCCTATGCTCCTTCACCATTTTGTATTGGCAAATGGGGAAGGAACTAAATGACGGCTACTTAGTTGATGGAATCTGAGGAGAGCTCAAGAGAGGCTCATTCCTATCTGAATATTATTTAATCAACAAAATATTGCACTTCAGATGTTGAATTTTAAGGAGCAAGGTAGAAAAAGAGAGGACATATGTCCTCTTAGGAAGAAAGTGATCTTTTTTGTGGGCAATATAGTATTTGCCTTCCAAAGACTACCCAGAAAGATCTCCCATGATATATTCTCTTTTTGCTTTGTGATGTTGTTACTTTAAAGAAAAAGTAGATTCTATATATTCTTTTTTTTAAACAAAATTATTCTTCCTCATGCATAACATTCCCACTACAGTTTCCCTCCCTCTGCTCCTTGCAGTCTCTCCTCTCAACAGACTTCCTCTTTTCCCCGATCTACTCCTCGTTTCCCTTAAAACACACACACAACACCACCATCACCACCAACAGCAACATCAGCAGAAACAACAAAACAAAGAATCAAAATAGAACAAAATAAAATAAAATACCTAACACAGGCCTTCCAGGAATATCCACTGAATGATCTCTAAAAGATACAAGAAGACAGGTGCAGACCCTTATCTCAAGACGTGACTAGGCAACCCAGTAGGAGGGAAAGATTACCAAGCACAGGTAAAGCAAAGACATATCCTATTCTCATTGTTGCGACTTCCACAGGAATATCAAACCACACAACCATAAGTTATATTCACAAACTTACCTCAGACTCATACAGGGTTGGTTTTGTTGCTTTAGTTTCTTTGAGCCTCTATGAGGCCTGCTTAGTTGATTCTATGGTCCTTGTTCTCATGGTATCTTCAATGCCTCTGTATCGTACAATCCTTTCTGCCCCTCTACTGCAGGATTCTGCTGACTCTGCCTATTGTCTGGCTGTGGGTCTTTGCATCTGATACATCATTTCTTGAATGAAGTCCTTCTGATGACAATTTGGCTGGGCATCATCTATTAGGACAGCAGAATATCATTAGGAATCGTTTCATTGACCATTGACCTTTTTTGCCAGTCATGTTTGGATTTGCCCTAAATCTGTGGGATATTTAGCCTCTGGTTCCTAGCCATCTGTGCGGTGTTGGGTATGGGCTCCCTTTCCTAAAATGGATCTTATGTTGGACCAGTCATTTGTTGGCCATTTCTTCAAGTTTTGTGCCACACTTACCCCAATTACCACCATAAATTTGCAGTCAGGACAGATTGTTACTCAGAGGTTTTGTGGCCAGGTTTATGTCTCAGTCCCATTGCTAAAAGCCTTGCCTGGTTATAGAAGATGGCCAGTTCAGGCTCTGGATCCCCCAGATTACTGGGATACTTGGCTAGGGTCACTCTCATAGATTCCAGATAGTTTCCACTTCACTGGGCTTCTAAATATGCTCCCAAATGGCCCTAATTCAAGTCATCTTTTCCACTATTCCACTCCATCTCTCCCACTTAAGGCTGATCTTTCTTGTGCTCATCCCCAATCTTACCCAGTCAACCTATTCTATTTTCTTTTCCCTGGAAGATCCATGTGTCTACCATTGAGCCTTCATTATTTAGCCTCTCTGTGTCTGTGGATTATATCATGATTATCCTTTAATCAGCAGCTGTCGTCCACTTCTAAGTAAATACACAACATGTTTGTCTCTGAATCTGGGATACCTCCCTTAGGATGATCTTTTCTAGCTATTTAAATTTTTCTGAAAATTTTATGATGTTGTTTTTAACAGCTGAATAATAATTGTACAATGTACCAGATTTTTCTTAATCCATTCTTGAGTTGACAGTATTAAAGCTTTTTCCAGTTATAGGCTATTATGAGTGAAACTGTTAAGAGCACAGTTGACAAACTATCTTTGTGGTAGAATGGAGCGTTCTGTTCATACATGCCCAAGAGTTGTATAGCTGAGTCATGAGGTAGATTAATTCCCTATTTTCTGAGAAACCACCATATTGATTTTTATAGTGGCTGTATTATCTTGCATACCAACTGGCAAGAGTGTTCCCCTTGCTGTAGTACCTTGTCAGCATGAGCTATCACTTGTGTTATTGATCTTAGCCATTCTGACAGGTGCAAGATAAAAATCTCAAAGTAGATTTTGTTTGCATTTCCTTGATGATTAAGGATTCTGAAAGAAAAATTTTAAGTGATTCTCAGCCATTTGAGATTCTTCTGCTGAGAGTTTTCTGTTTAAATCTGTATCTCATTTTTAATTGATTATTTGCTTTGTTGATGTCTATTTGTTGAAGTTTATTGAGCTTTTATAGATATTTGGAAAGTTAGCTCTCTGTCAGATGTAGAGTTGTATTTTTTTTACATTTTGTAGCAGCTGTTTTGTCCTATTGATGGTGTCCTTTGCTTTACAGATGCTTCTCAGTTTCATGAGGTCCCATTTATTGATTGTTGTTTCTAGTGTGTATGCTATCAGTGTTCTGTTCAGGAACTTGTCTCCTATGTCAATGAATTCAAATTTACTTGCCACATTCTCTTCTATAAGGTTCAATTTATCCTGTTTTATGTTGAGGTCCTTGATTTTTGTGGACTTGAATTTTGTGTATGGTGATATATATAGATCTATTTGCATTCTGCTCCATGGCAACACCCTGTTAGTCCAGCACCACTGGATGAAGATGTTTTCTTTTTCTGTTGTGTTTCTGACTTTTTTTTATCAAAAAATTAAGTGTCGATAAATGTTTTGATTTAAATCTGGTTCTTTTATCTAATCATTGATCAACCTCTCTGTTTTTATGCCACTACCATATGTTTTTTTATTACTCTCCTGTATAGTAGAGCTTGAAATAAGGGATGGTGCTATCTCTGAATGCTTGATTTAGCTATCTTGGTTGTTATTATTTTGTTATTATTTTATGTAAAATTGTGTTGTGGAATACAAATTAATGATGTATTACATTTGTTTGTGTTGCAGAATACTTGTTTAGAGATGTAAAGATGTATTGCATGCTTTTATGCTGCATTTGTTTAACTCTGTGAACCTGTGTTACTTTCCCTGTCTAAAACACCTGATTGGTCCAATAAAGAGCTGAACAGCCAATACCTAGGCAGGAGAGGGATGAGAGGGCTGGCAGGTAAAGAAAGTAAATAGAAGGAAAAAGAGAGAAGAAAGGGAGCAAGACAAGGAGGAAAAGAGAATACAAGGAGCCAGTCACCCAGCAACACAACAATATACAGAATTAGAAGGAAAGAAAAGATATATTGGAATAGAAAAGGGTAAAAGCACAGAGAAAAAGTAAAAAAAAAGCTGGCTAATTTTGGAAAACAGTATGGAGGTTTTCAGAACATTGGGAATTAGTCTATCTCAAGATACAGTGATACCGCTCTTCTGAATTTTTTTTCTTTCTTCTATAGCTGTTCTATTATTCAGAACAGTATGGTTTGATGGAGGAAGGTCATTGGTTAAATAAACTGTCTGGCCATGATAGATAAGAACATAGGTGGGTGGAGTAAACAGAACAATATGCGGGGAGGAAGAGGAAGTGAGGTCAGAAATCATGTAGCTCCTCTCAGAGCCAGACGCGATGGAGCAAGCCGCCAGGTCAGACATGCTGAATCTTTTCCGGTAAGACCGGTGTTATTTAGATTATTAGAAATGGGTTAGGCAAAATGTGAGAATTAGCCCGTAAGAGGCTAGAGCTAGTGGGCCAAGCAATGTTTAAAAGAATACAGTGTCCGTGTAATTGTTTCAGGGGCATAAGCTAGCAGGCGGCTGGGGTGCTGGGGACGCAGCCCCTCTGCTCCTATTACAACAATGGTTTCTTACAACCTTACAACAGGCTTTAGGCTCTTTAATTGCTCTTAGAAGGAGATTCTTGTATTCTAGCAGAAAATGACTGAACCGGATTAGATAAAGGGGTCAGTGAGAGACTCCTCACAGACATTCCCAATGGCAAAGGATGACTGTTAATATCACTTGTTGACCTATTGTCTTTAGTCTAATGTCTGCCTTTGCCATACCTTCTGCATAATCCAGAGGGGAGGGATGTTCTGAACAAGTTATTCTTAGAAAAATACATTGTTTCCAAGAATGTCCTGTCAACAATCCCTTTTCAGGTAACCTGGTATTCCACAATTATAACATTTTACATTTTAATTTTTCTTCAAACCTCTTCAAATCACCTTTCCTATCCATGCATCATCATGGACATGACAGTCAATGTTAATTGTATCTCAAGTCCATTTTTCCAAAGGTCTGACCTTTTCTTTAATGGCCTAATTATTCTTTGGCATAGAGAACTGGCATTTTCAAAAGCTAGAGATTCAATCATTATTTGCCTGGCTTCTGAATTTGGTATCATTCTAATTACTGCTGAAGTCAATCTTTGAAAGAAATTGGTAAAGGGTTCCTTTGGGTTGGAATCCTTGAAGGTTTCTTTTGGGTCCTGTATGACTTTAGTAAATAATTCAATCTTCTTTCATACTTCTTCCATTCTTTCAAAAGCATTTAAAGCTGCTGCATGGCATAAAGTCAAAATATGGCCATTTAATAGTGATTGCTTCTTTTATAATGACATAATCTCCTTTTTAAAGAAATTGATCTTGGGAAATATCCATACCTCTAGCTTTACTTTATTGTTCAATAGACTTGGCCACTTCTCTGAACCACATACTCCATTGTAATTTGGCTAAGCTCTAAAAGAGCTTTAACCAATTTTGTCCAATCTTCAGGGATAATTCTATTTAAAGCTGACCGTGAGTTTAACATTTGTTTCACAGAAGGTGAATGCATGCCATATGAGAACACTGGCACAGGAGTCCATTCAGTTTTTATGATATCATTTGGCAAAATATGTATGGTTATTGGCTATATTAAGGTTGGTTGTTTGGAAACCTTAAGCTGTTCCTCTCTAATTTTATAAAACAATGCTGAAATTAATTCTCCATTAAATTTCTCTGTGTGGCTTTGAAGATCACTGTGATTTGTTTTACTAAATTTTCTAAAGTCTTTATCTTAGCACTCAGATTAAATTAACTTTTTTGTGATAAAACAAAATGATAACGCTAATAATGTTTGTAATTGATGTTACATGAATCCCATCTAAATTAGATATCCTCTCATTCAATCATTCCACTTTTAAACTGTCTAGCATATTATCATACAGAAACCCAATTCCCTCAATTGAAATGACTTTCCATTTTTAATGTGCGAAAATCCTCCCTCTTTTAGATAATTCCACCCTTTAAGAATTCCCAAATTGTCTTACCAAATGTGCTTCTAATGTTGATAAAGACATAAAGCTTATAGCTGTTGCATAGAACAGTAAAAACAGACTGGATCTCAAGGCAGCTACATAGTTTTGCAGCAGCCTGTGAAGGCGATTCAGGGGGAGCGTACCAGGATAGAGAAAAGAAAAATCCAACCAGTTGGCCTGTGAATCCAGCTGCATACAGCTCCAGCCTATACTGGTGGCTGAAAAGCCACAGGCAAACAGCTTTTTAGTGAATTCATACCTCCTGCCTGCTACTGG
Organism: Microtus agrestis; assembly: GCA_902806775.1. Lineage (NCBI taxonomy): Eukaryota > Metazoa > Chordata > Mammalia > Rodentia > Cricetidae > Microtus > Microtus agrestis. The sequence goes on from CADCXT010001974.1 coordinate 58,238, forward strand.
AGGAGTGATCAACAGAACCACAGTCACCAACTGCCACATTTGTAGGAAGAGGGAGCCCCTGAAGCACTGACTCCACCTATACAAAACTAGAGGAAGAGATGGATAGACAACAGTGGTGCAAGAATACACTCAACAACATAAAGAGCAATACAGCACCACCAGAAATGAGTGGTTCTATAACAGCAAGACCTGAACATCTCAACCCATATGAAACAGAAGAAAATGATCTTAAAAATAACTTTGTGAGGATGGTTATTATTTCTTACTGTCTACCAGGTTTGGATTTTGATTGTTCTTGGTTTCTGGCTTTTAACTTATTAAGCCATGTATTTATGCTCTTTCTGATTTTCCTAATGTAGTTACTAGAGCTATACATTTCCCTTTATAGGACTACTCTCAATGTATCCCAGTATTTTGTATCATGTATACATTTTTATTTATTTTATTTAGTTCTAGAATTTTTTTTTCATTCTTAATTTCTTACTTGACCCATTTACCACCCAGTAATGATTTGTTTAAACCCCGTGAGTCTGTATACTTATTAAAGCCTCCTTTGCTAACAAGTTGATAGCACCACGTGCAGGCAGGATAGAAGCAATTATTCCAGTCAATTTACATTTTAAAGATTTGTTTTGTGTTCTCGGCTGCTGTCTGTTTTAGAAAAGCTTCTTTGTACTGTTGGGTTGTGTATTCTTTGCTGTTTGGCTTGAATATCCTGTAGATATCTGTTAAGTCCATTTGATTTATGATGTCAATTAATTGTGAGTTTATTTTATCTCAGGTGGCTTGTCTGTTGCAGAAAGTGTGGTATTGAAATTACTTATTTTTAATGGACTGATGGTAATCTTTGTCTTTAAATATGGTAGTAATTATTTTTATAAAATTGGGCACTCTGAGTTTGGTACACATAGGTCTAGAATACTAATATTTTTCTGCTTGATTTTCCTCTTGTTTAAAATGAAAGGGCCCTCTTTATCTCCTCTGATTAGTTTTAGTTTAAAATCCATTTTGTCAGATATTAGGATAATAGTACCTGTTGTTACCTGGTATGTTCCATTTGAATGTAGTACTTTTACCATACGTTTACTCTGAGGTGGTGCCTATCATTAAAGCTGAGGTATGTTTCTTGTAGACAAAGGTTAGAAGTATTTTCTTTCTTGACCCATTAGTCAGTCTGTGTCTTTTGCCTGGAGATTTGAGGCTATTGAGATTTAAAGTTACTATTATTGAAATGTTATGTATTAATTGAGGTCATCTCATTAATGTTTGGTGTGTTTTGTGTGTGAATGTGTGTGTTCTCAGTGGTACATTGTGTTTTAATGTTTATGACTTTCTATTTCTTTCCAGTTTCTGTGCTATTTTCATTCTTTCTTCAGCCCAAAATGTCACTTTCTATGTTTTATTTATGTTTGATTTGTTGGGTCTAATTTTTTAAGGCTGTTTATGTGTGGAAATTTTTTTCTTTCTATTTCCATTGTGTTGGATAATTTTTTTCTGTGTATATTAATCTAGGGGAGCTGCCCATTGTCCATTGCACTGTGTGTAGGTCTTGGCAGAAGCTACTATATTAGTTATGGTGCAAAGAACAGTGGCCATACTAGTCCTGGTCAGTGGAAGTGTAATTGGTTCTAGATTTTGCAGGGTGGGGAGAGTGCTTAAATAAAAAGTATCTGGGAGACTCATTGGGGTAGTTATTGTAGAAGGATGAGGAAAGTGTGTCTGTTTGTAGAGGTTGGATGCAATGTGGATGGGACCTGTCGGTGGTGGCAGGTAGGATTATTCCTGGCAAAAACCTAGAGGATGGTTGCAGTGAAGACTGGGATTGCCAACAGCACTGGATGTTGGACCTGGTCTAGACCTTAAAAGCTGGGTAGAAATTATTGGTGTGGTGGGTCTGAGAGATTCACCAGGCTAGACCTGGGGAAAAAAAATTGATGATCTGGCTGGGTGAAGAAATTAATGCAAAGTAGAGGGCACGTATGGCTTAGTATGTAGACAGGAAAAGTCTTGGTAGGAGACTTCCACAGATTATTATTCCAAAACATTAAGTGATCACTCTTTATAGGGCCGTTATTTCCTTCTGAAATTTAGGCCAGTCAAGTCAAGTCAAGCCTCCCTCATTTGCATTGCTCAGATCAAATTTCCAAAGACTTTCCAAAATCTTCTCCCCCAAAGCATGGGAGAAAATAAAACATGATCAAGTCTATTATAGTAATATCTTATGATTCTGGCGCTAATTTCTGTCCTAGTTAGGTTATTGATTTGATAAACACCATTACCAAAAATCTTGGTTGGGGTTTATTTTAGTTTCCAGTTGTGGTCCCGCAAGAAGGGAAGTCAGGGAAGGAACTCAATACAGGAACTTGAGGCAAGAACAAAAACAGAGGCATTGGAAGAATGTTTCTTATTGACTTTGTCAGGCTGCTTTTTTTGTAAACCACCTAAGACCACCAGGTCAGGAGTGCCATCATGCACAATGGATTGGACCCTACCATATCAACCATCAAGTGAGAGAATATCCCACAACTGGGCACACTGGAAAATCGAATGGAGGAGTTCTCTCAATTTAGGCTTGTTTCATGCTGACAAAAACAAAACAAAACAACAACATATTTGTATGTGATGTTTGTGTGTGTTTGTGTGTGTATGTGTTCACATGTGTGTACGTGTATATTCTATGACATGTGTGTGGAAGTTAGAAGACATCTTCCTATAGGTAGTTCTCTCCTTCCACTAAGTGCATTTTAGGGATTAAACTCTGCATGTCAAGCCTAGCAGCAAGTGCCCTGAAAATCTGAGCTATCTTGCTAGCCCCTCAAACAAATTTTAAGCTTAAAAATCATACAGAGATAAGTCTAAAACTGTATATAAGCTCAAAGATATCCCCGCATAGGTGCTTGGAGAAAGTAAAAATACCAGGGGAAAAAAAAGGGGGTCCAATTGTACTCTAACGGTAAGAATTTGAAGTGAAGACTTCTAAGGGAGAGAATTTCCCATGTCTGATGAAATGTTAGGGGTCTCAGAAGTAGAGGGGAGATAGTGATCGGAATTAAGTACACAATAGAGCAGAAGCTGGCTTTAACATGACAGTTTGTGTGGAGACTTTGGAGAGCCTGTTTTGATGCCTTCGAAGACTCAGCAAGCCAACTCATTCTGCATCTAGAAAGTATCTTTGGCTGCAAGAGTGGACAGGTATACCAAGTGAGCAAAACATTTCTAAACATTTGTGCAATGGTAAAGTCATCTGATGATTTTCTTAATGTATATATCCTGACAAGTCATGAATTTGGAAATTTTCTGCAGTGGGTATTTTCATTGTTATATGTATCAAGATTTGTTAATGTGTTAGGATATAATAATATATATATATATTCCTTATATATAATTATATATTATCATTCTATTTTGCACATACATGGTAAAATAATACTTGTATATTTGACTATTTTATTATTTAAATTTTACTGCCTTAAGAAAGCATGTTAAGATGAATAAATATTTTCATATGCATATGTAGAAATAGAATTCACGAAGACTTTGAACCTGCTGTGCATATATAGACAGAGTATATGACTTTCTTAGTGAACTTCCTACTCTTAGATATTTGTCTGTATTATGTGATTTATACGAGTGTTTTAGAATACTTTAAAAATGTGCTTAGTAGTACCAGTGAGATAATTAGAAAATCGAATTTCCTTGCGTTATAGATACTGAGTTTCAAAGACTTCTACAGGTGCACTGCTGTATCTGGCTGTCCATGTCTCTTGTTGTTCTCCATTTTTCATATGCTCCACTACTGAAAACTGAACTGCTCTTTCTGTCTGCAAATTGACTATCTCCTGAAATAATATTTGTTCAAATAGAATCATGTTATTCTATATAAAAACACTTGAGCCCTTCCTCCCAGGAAATAGTGTTATTGCAAGTTTGAACTATTGAAAAAGTAATATTGCCTCCAAGGAGGTGTGCTGTCTCAATAAGACATATCTTCAAGACAAGGAAAAATGTACTTTTCCAGCTCTACATGTGTTATAAACAAGCACTTAGAAAACCATTGTTCTAAAGCATTGCTGGACTTACCTGAGGCAGGCATTTCAGTACATTTGAAAGGTCTCTAAGGATGCTAAGGTGTCTTAGGTGGCCTAGCAGATTTAATAAAAACTGAAGACTCTGTTTCCTGAAGTTTCCTTGAGAATTTTCTCTGGGGAACTAAAATGTAACTTCTAGCTTCCTGGTCTAACACTAGCACAAAAGACTGGTCAGGAAGAGAAATACTGGTAAAGACAATAAACTCTTTAAAAACTTGGGCACTCTCTTGGCTCACCTACAGTTCTACTAAAGGAGGTAGTTTTAGAAAGCAGTGTTTATTTAATTATATATCTTAATATATGCCTGTATTTCCTAATAACAAGAAATAGGTGGTCTTTTTTCTTCAAAATCTTTTATTTTTAACTTAATATGTTTGCCTTTTATTTCAGAACTGCTTTATTGTTTCAGTAGACTATAGTTTATTTATTTTAAGGAACCTGTTGATTCTTATCAGATGTACTTTCAAATTTACTTTAAAAGGGGTGGTATGAGAATATAGAGCTGACTCTAAATAAACAGTTGCTTAAGTGCATAAAAATAATTATTGTGTGTCTAATAATCTAATATCCAGCTCTAATATATTATCAAACATGCATTTACCAATGTTTATTTCTTTCCAACCCTTCATTATTGTATCATTTCTTGGTCAAAGGTTTTGGTGACTTTTCTAAATCAAGTGGTTATACCAGTTCACCCTGGGGTACTTTTGCCTATTATATTATTCTGCACACAATAAATATTGCTAATTTTGTTTTATGTATGTGAAGCCTTATTTAATCACATGAAAATGTATTTGTGTCTGTTATGTTGCACCAAATGCTGTCTTCGTTAGGGTTTCTTTTACTGTGGCTAGACACAATGACCATGGCAACTCTGATAAAGGAAAACATTTAATTGGACTGGCTTACATTTTCAGATATTTAGTCCATTATCATCCTGGCAGAACATGGAAGCATTTAGGCTAACATGTTGATGGGAAAAGGAGCTAAGGAGTTCTACATCTTGATATTCAGAAAACACAAACTAAACTTTGTACCACACTGAGCATAAGTTGAATAAAAAAAGACCTCAAAACCCACCTCCACAGTGATGCATGTCCTCCAACAAGGCCATACATGCTCCAACAAATTATGTCTCCTAATAGCACCCATCCCTTTTCTGGGCCATTTTCTTTCAAACTGCCACAGTTGTAGACTTTAGAACCACGTAATCAGATACAATCTGAAAGATCTCTTTCAACAAGTTTCTTATATGTCAGTAGTTGGGAAATAAACACGTAAGGGATTTCATATTACTTACGCACATAGTTGAACGATATGTGTTCTCACATGCAAACAAAGACAAGGTGGGTTTAGTATTTATAAAAATCTTAAAATCTTTGATGTGTGTCAGAATTTTAATAAAATGTAGTCAGTTTAATATCATTGATAAAAAGGAAAGGTGGAAGTAAATATGCCATAAATGTAACAAGACGGCTAATGTTTCCCAGACAAACTGGGACAATTGCAGTAATGAATTCACAACACTGTGACAAATGAACAAGCTCAACCCAGAGTAAATTCCAGCATAGAGGAGGTGGCCATAAAGTCACATCACTTACTGATGAGCTATTAGCAATTGACAGATTCTGGGAGAAGAAGAATCAGTTCTCTTTAAGGAAGGTGTGTGGGGGCAATCATGATCCAGTGGAAAGACACAGTCTGAAGAACACATGGGAAGCAGAAATTGGGGATTGACAGGTTTAAAAAAATGAGAACACAAAACTGGGTTGATAAGGAAGGGGGACAAATATGAGGGAGTCATGAGATGGAAGGTTAGTATGGTCCAAAATATATCATATGAAATCTCAAAAAGAAAATTAAAAAATATTTCAGATGTTGTAAACAAAGATTTACAAAACCCACAAATGTAATCATTGAGCACCACTACTAAAGAGTATAAAAGCCTTATTTAGGTTGCAGATTATGTGTAAATAGCTAAAGAGTCAGACGCGTGTCCTTGTTGTCCTGTCTCCCTGAGCCCAGTAAGAAAATTAAAGATTGCCCAGCTCTCAGGTCAAAGACTCACTTGGTCTTTTGATCTTCATGCCTGAAGACATAAAACCAGGGCTTCAGTTTCTGCCTTCTTTTATTTACTTTGAAATAATGTAGTATAGGCGCCTCCAGCTATGGCTTTTCTTTCCTCAGCTTCAGTTATGAACAGCCAATCACAGTTCCAAAGCAATAACTGAAAACTTCAGTAGAAAAAAAATCTGTATTTTAAGCATTCTCTGAGTTACATTATGATATCTGTCACCCATTTTGCTCCTATATTAGAGGCCAATAATTTTATTGTCCAGTAACTAAAAGGCCAAGAATTTCATTGTCCAGCATCCACATGGTATATACCATGTATCTATTTATCATTCTATAGCTGCATAGAAAAAAACTTATTGTCTATAGTTTTTTGTAATATCAGTGGTTTCACATATCCACTGGAAATTTTGTATTGTGAATTCACTGGCCAAAAGACAACTGTATTAACATCTGTCTCATCTGTCCCATGTTACACAGATTTAGTTAAATCTGATGGCACCAATTTATAAATCACCTGATGAGGAGTCAATTTCTTATGTATGACATAGTGTAAAAAATTTAGAAGTGCTATTTTTTTTAAATTTTTTATTATTAGTGGTGGGAGCATACATGTGTTAGTGCGCCCTGGGTAGAGAACAAATTTGGGAAGGCAGTTCGCTCCTGCTATCTTTATTTGGGTATTGGGGTTTTAACTTGGGTCTTCTATCTTGCACATTAAGCATGTTACCTTATGAGCCATTTAGCAACCTCTACAACTGTGTTTTTGAAAGGTATATTGCTAAACAGTATTTTATGTGCATATTTATGATATTATGCACACTTTTTTAAACATGGAGATATTTTATACATTAATAATAATTTTTTTAAAAGATTTATACTAACCACCTAAAGTTATTTTCCTAAAATTTCAGGGTGTAATAAAGCGTCTTTTGTTTTCTCATGAGTAGACAGTGGGGTAAAATTTTAAAGAAAAATTCCATTTGAAGTCCCTCAAACAGAGTATAGTTTAAAAAAATGTCTTTAATATACAGGACTTCAGATAACAGATTCTCAGTGTATTTTAGGAGTAAAATTTGTCAGATCTCTTCATGCTAATGGTGCTCATGGTTTCAGGCTGAGAAAAAACTAAAATAAAAATTACTTCTTATAATTCTGTAAACATTTACCTTTTGTGTTATTAATCAAAGCAAGAACTAAATGAATCTGACATGTGTTTATATGTGTGAGAGATATAATATAGTTAAGTAAATACACTGTAAACAAATGTAAATATTGTTAACTCTTTAGTATTTCTATGAATGCTAAGAGCTGAATGACCCATATTCATCTCTTTGGGGGGTGGGATAATACCTAGTCTAGAAAATTCATACTTGAGACATTTATAGTTAATATGATCCCCATGGTCAGTCTGATGAACTTGAGTTCTAGCCCTATTGTTCTCACCAAAAGTTGAATCATTACAGCATATATTTTAATACCCTCGATACTATCCAGTTTCTATTTACCACAGTGTCCTCATTTTATATGCAAATTATGCTGTAGTTTATGGCCTACTTAAACCATAAACCAGAGTAATTAAACATCTACACAAAATACTTCCATGCACTATTCTCATAGACTATAGTACACAACAAAACTAGTCATCAGTGGCTGCCTTCCATTTCCTAAGTGTTTTATTGCAATTATAACTGATACACAGTTTTAATACATGATGCCCCTGAGCACGTCAAGAACTTTTACTACACCACAATTGCCCACTGCTCGTTACTATTTTATACAATGCATGTAGTTCAACAATTTCTAAGAATTCTAGGCAACTGAATCAAAATAACTCTATATTCAACCTACTATTATTTAAGACTTACATCATTATTATTGACTTAGTTTGGGTTTCTATTACTGTGAAGATATCATGATCACACCATGATAACTCACATCAAAGAAAGGAAAATGTCTTATTGCAATGGCTTACAATTCAGTGATTTATTCCATTATCTTCATGGTGGCATACAGGAAGACATGGTGCTGGAGAAGTAGCTGAGAGTCCTTCATCCAGATCAGCACCACAAGGGGCCATTTTTTTCAAAACACCACATTACACTCCCTGGGGCCCATAGCTTTGTACCTCTATCATAATACAAAACCGCATTCTGTCCAACTTCAAAAGTCCCCATAATCTGGAAAAGTCTCAACAATGCCTAGACATCCAAAGTTCAAAGTCTCTTCTGAAACTCAAAGCAATCTCTTCACTGAAAATATTTGTAAAACCTAAATGAAAACGTAGATCACATACTTCTAACATACAATGTCACAGAATATACATTACCATTTTTAAAAGGCAAAAAAAAAAGAAGCACAGAGAGGAAATACTGGACAAAACAAGACCGAAGATCAACAGGGCAAACTCCAAACTCTGCATTTCTATATTTGATGTCACAACACTCTTCAAATCTCCAATGCCTTTGAGCTTTGTTGACTGCAATATACTTCCATCTCCTAGGCTGGTTTCATGATGTGGGATTTTTTGACTGTAAAGCAGCTAAGTAACCAACATATATACTTTAAAGGTATTTTATCTTTAAAATTTATATCTAAAGGTATGCTGCTTTGGAGAAGAGGTTCTTCTTTTGTTTCCACAGAGGATGACAACCTGTGAATTGTTTCCAGACTAGTATGGTTTTATGGACCAAGACGCCCTGAAAAGTTGCTGTGAACACCCCTCCCCCCACAAATTACACCACCTCCTTTCTCCCAGCATTTAGCTTAGTTTTTCCCACCTAGCTCTGTTCCCCTATTAGGCCAAGCCAGTTTCTTTATTAACCAATGATATTCACTGCATACAGAGGGGAATCCCATATCAGTACCACTCCCTGCCAACAGCTATTCTGGGTAAGTAACTCACAATTTAGGCATCTACAACATCTTGTATTCTCCATGCATCCCTGACACTTGCCTGTACTCAGTGGCTTTTCTTAGTCATAGAGGGAGATTCCATAACCCCTTTCTTTTGTCCTTGTCTCTGAAGCCAGAATCACATGGTCAAGCTGCCAAGTTGAACTGCTTACAGAGGCTGAAACATGACCCCCTTCTTCATTTACATCTGCAGCAGCTTCTCAATTTTCAATGTTTCTTTCATTGCTTAAGCCTTATTGTTCTGGAACTTGCTTTGTAGACATTCAGGTCTCAAAATCAGAAATATGCCTGACTCTCCTTCCCTAGTGCTGGGATTAAAGGTGTGCTCTACCATATCCGGCCCTAAGCTTTGCTTTAATTTTTTTTTCTATTTTTCTTTAATTCCTTTTCACAGGTTGGAAATTCAGCTGGGTGGGGTTTTGCCCTGAAATCATCAATCTTTTTATTCCACTTAGCATCAAAAATTGCTTTAAGATTATTTTAACTCCTAAGAAATGAACTTAGATCCATTATACTTCATATACCTTTTCCCTTCAAACTGTACTTTTTTTATTTTTCTTTGCTCAACTTACTCCTTTTCATTATCAGTCTGCATAAGCATGGCTACTCATAACCAAGCACAAAATCAATACTAAACTGTCTGAAAAAATCTCCTCTGTCAAAGCTGTTAATCCATTACTCTTCAATAAGACACCAGGAGGACTTTTTTGGACAAGGGCAGAAGACAGCCATATTATTCACCAAAATTTTCCAAGAATGATCTTTAGGCTACATATTGATATTCTTCACCCTGAAGCCTCTTGGGCTTGGATCTCACAGTTCAGCCCATCCTTAGCACCACTGTTTACCAGGCAACTATCAGAAGAGCCCACTAAACCCTACTTAAAGTATTTAATTGCTTTTCTAATCCAAAATCCCCAAATCCACATTCTTCCAAACAAAAGAACAGCCAGGCCTGTCACAACAATACGCCCATCCCTGGTATTAGAAGACAAATTAGAAGCTGAATGGAAAGATGGTAGTGAGTCAGAATCTGACAATGACATTTAAATGTACCATATAAAGGAAATCTCATAGAGACATCATATGAATTATCCAAGATAAACTTTCTCAAATTCAGCCATCAATTACTAAGTATATATTTTTAAAATAGAGGGAGTTTCTTTTTTTAAAAAAGTAAAAATAGACTATTATTGCAGTCTGGATAGTGACAACTATTTTTTCCATAATATAATCAGAAATGATAGAATCCTTTGGATAAAAGTGGGCTGCAGAATTAGATAACAATTCTTAACAGTTTTGATATAGGTTACTGAATAACTTGTTATAATCTGACAAGGGGAAATGTATATTTCGTTCCTTTCAAAGGAAAAATTAAAAGCTACCTGTGGTGATGCAAGCCTGGAATCCGAGAACAGGATCTTTAGTTAGAGGCCAGCCTGAGTTGCTTAGGAAGATCTCGTCTCAAAGAGAAACAGTAGCAACAACAAACATTCCTTTGCACAAATGAGCCAACAGCATACTGTTTTTTAATACAAATTAGCACATATTCAAACTATTCTCTCTCATTGACTGTTCCCACTATGTAGAGCATCTCTAACCAGATTGAGAGATTAACTCTCTACAAGCCTGGCACAATGGTTATAAAAATAAATTTTTACAAGGCAAATTGACAACAAGGCCATTTAACACAGTACAATAGCAGGCTTTACCCCATGGCCAATGACCTCCCAGCCAAGGGCGTTCAATTGGGTATATACTACTAGCCATCAAATTTCGCTCCTGTAGAGCAGGCTTCAAATCCAATCAGAATTTTGTTAGTAACCCATAAAAGTCATGCCAAGACTACAAGAGTGGACTCATCTTGCCTAGAAGGTTAATATTGTCACATACAGTGTCCATCATTAGATAAGATCAGTAATAGATTCCCCTAAAAGCACATTCTGTCACTGTGACAGCTATCCAGCAAGAAAGAAATTTCAGCTCAAAATATGGCATCTATATAACCCCCCTCTAATAAGGACATGGGAACCTTTTTAGAAGAGGAAGTCAAATAATTGTAAAAGTCAAAGTACATAAATGACTACAAAGAAACAGTGTTTTCCAGATACAACTGTGAAGTTTCACATATAAACTGACAGCATGTATAAGACCTCTGCAAGCTCAAGCCAGACCGTATAATGTGGACATGAAATTCCACTGTTATGTGTTTAAGATGATCCATTTGTGAGCTATTGGTAATTGAATATTTATCTACCTACATATCTGTCTATCTATCTATCTATCTATCTATCTATCTATCTATCTATCTATCTATCTATCTACCTAACATCTATCTATCTACCTAATTTATCTGTCATTATCATCTGTCTATCATCTATCTATCTCATTATTTATCATTATCATCATTTGTCTATCGTCTATCTATCTATCTATCTATCTATCTATCTATCTATCTATCTATCTAATTATGTGGAATGATAATACTCCTCTCAAATCCCATACATTATCTGACAAACCCCCCAAATACCAGGTATAGGAAACCCCTTTCAAGTTTGTGTTGAGTGGAATGCAAGAGATTCCCAAAAGGTAATGCTGAACAAAATCTGCAAATTTTATTTATATACTCATTAATTTATATGTCTTTAGAATAACTATGTTTAAAGAAGAGGAGGATGTGAATTTGGGAGGGGGATGTAATATGAAAGAGGTAGCAGGAAGGAGTGGGAAAATTATATGGTTATTTTTTAATTAAATAGAAGACAATGTGGAGCCTATACTCTTTAGACTGTGTGAGTTTTAAAACAAATGAGGATACAAAGTTGGGTGCATCTGGAACTTAGATTTGGGAGAAGTTGGGGAGGTATTGGGTATAAAAAATGCTATATCTGAAATCCTCAAATAATTGATACAAGTATATTTTAAAATTATAGATCTTTTGATCTCTGAGGTTTCTGAGATTCTGTTTCACTTTTGTATTTGTTTTTTTGCTGTTTTATCTTTTATTTTTATTGAAAATATTATTCTCTTATACAATATATCCCAACTGCAGTTTCTATTTCTCCATTCCTCTCAGCTCCCCACCACTTTCCCTCTCTCCCATCTACTTTCCCTTCATCTTAACGTTACAAAAGAGCAGTTTTCCAAGAGACAACAATGAAACACAACAAAATAAAATACAGTAATACAAGGCAAAAGTTCTCACACTGAAGCTAGACAAGGCAACTCAACAAGAGAAAAGGAGTCTCAAGAGCAGGCAAAAGAGTCAGAGACACACCTGTTCCCACTGTTAGATGCTCCACAAAAACACAAAGTTATCAGGCACTACATATAGCTGAGGACCTGGTGAAGACCCATGCAGTCACTGTACTTGTCACGTCAGCCTGTGAGGCCATGTGAACCCTGCTTAGCTGACTCAGTATTCAGTATTCTGTTATGCTCCAGTCTCTCTGACTCCTACAGTCTTTAGGCCCTCTCTTCTGCAGGGTTTCCTGAGCTCCAAGATAAAAGACGCAATAGAGACCTCCAGTTTAAACTCACTGTCCTCATAATGTCTGGCTATAGGTCTTTGTATCTACTCCCATCTGCTGATGGAGGAAGCCTCTCTGATGACAACTGGACAAATCACCAAACTATGAATATAGCAGAATATCATTAGGAATAATTTTATTTATATTTTTAGAGCAGTGATGTTTTACTCTAGGTCTTGGGTTATCTTGGTCCCATGAGTTTTCTCTCTCTTTTACTTTGCTGTGGGTCCTACCCTTCATGCTTTTCATATATTTTCCATCCTTTTTGATCTAAGACTTAGACATTTAATTTCACTTTTCAAGGTTTTTATTAAGATCTGTCTTCTTTGCTTATTTCAAATATGATTATAATTTATTATTTAAGAACTTTATGACTCTGTTTATAAATTCTTATGAGATCGTTACATTACTTATATCATTTCTTGATTGCATTTGATGATTGAGTACAGATACTCCAGCTCATGATGTGATGGTGATTTTTTGTTTTAATTCTGTATTACTTTAGTGTTTCATGGTCTACTGATCTTATATAAATGTTCTGTTTTAAAAATCAACATGTTGACATTGAAACAGGCTATAATTTATTTTACTTTAATCCATGAAGCGATTGACATGTGCGTCTGTCTGTATATCTTTGTACACCTCTGTTTTGTGGTTCCCTGAAATATATCAAACAAGACTATTTTCTTTCATCTAAAGTTTTCAAATGTTAAATAAATATGTATGACTTTTCTACTATTGTCTGTGATTGATGGAGCTGCAGTTAAAATGAAGGCTAGGTTTAAAACTCAGCCCCTTAAAATATTGACAACATGATACTCCCGCTTATTCAGCCCATTATATCCAGTAAGGATTTTACTATTTTTAAGCAATTTTCACATAGTTTGGTGAAATCTCCCATACAAGTATGTGAAAACATATTAATTTGGGAATGGAGTGTTTCTGGATGTATATATGATGTCTGTGTGTGCACACATGTGCATGCCTGTGTGCATGTGCATACTTCCTCTGTGACTCCTTTTGTTTTCCCTCTCCTTTATTCTTGTCTGTATTCCCAGTATGCAGTAGTAGTTATTCTTTATGCTCTAGTGACTTATTATCCCTGATATTTGACATTTACTTTTTAAGCTAACAGTTTTCTGATTGTGAATGAGCCAGTGTCTCCCTAATTAGCAGCTGTGTTCTGACAACATCGATTTGGAATTAGAAAGCTGTGGATAATCAAGTAGGACAGTAATGTAAGGAAGATACGTGTGTCGGGTCAATTTAATTTGTTCTCAGGAGTTAACCTTTCTGCGTAGCTTACTGCCACATCTCTCCACATCCCGGCAGTGACTGGGACAGGCAAACGATTGCTAGGCCAGACTGAATAATTCAGAAACAGCTTTTAAATGTATTTTTGAAGTATCGTGTGCCAAGATCTTTCGAGATTTAATCTACCCTCAAGTAAAACATTTAAAGTAAATTACAAGTAACTGTAAACATGCATAAGAAATTTAATCATGTACGCTTATAAATAATATCAAAAATAATAATTTCAGGAAATAATTAAACGGCGTCATTTCATTTGGTTTATCTTAATGATTCAAACTAAGGAAAAAGTAGAACTGAAACACATTAGAAAATGAACAGATATGGGAATTTGGGATAGTTAATCTGTATGTGTTAGCAATATATTAGAGGACTTTATCATAAGTAGAAAGATAAATGGTAAGTGTACTGCTTCATAGGAATCCTAGTTATAGTTCAGGCACAGTTGTTATTTCAACATTCACTTTTTCCATCCAGTTTCAGACTTACCATCACAGAAATTTGTTTCTAATTATTTATTTGTTCACCACCAAATGGGATAATCTATCTTTGTGGTAGGCTTTCCCTTCTATTTTTATTTTTATAAAATATATTCTATTATATTTAAAGTAATTTTTAAATTTATAATATAGTTTGTTCATATTTTCCCCTCCCCCAAATCCTTCCAGATCTTCTCCCACTTCCTACCCACCCAACTTTAAGTTCTTTCTCAAAACATTAACAAAATGCCCAACACAACAAAACGGAGAAAAAAGATTACAATCCTCCCCTCAAAAAAAAAAAAAAACCTGACAAAAATTTAACCAAATAAAAGCACACACACAACAAAACCTGAGTAGTACAATATTTGTTTGTTAACTACTCCTGACCTCAATACCTGCCCTGCAGTGGTTGATATAGCTGCTGGAGACTGTGAGATTTGACTTATTTGATGACCATTTTTTCATAAGCTTTCTTTCTGCTGTTTCCTGTTTCTTTTGCTGCTCTGATATGTCTCTAACTATGTGAATCATGGATAAACTTTAATCTTTCTGTAATAAATAAACAGAAGTGGATCAACGTTACTGGCCATGACACTTAGGGAAGTGCTAGTCTGCTTGACCAGAGCTGTATTTCCTTCAGAGTCCATCAACAGTTCTTTACGAGTCAGTTCAGATTTGCCTCCATTTCTAAGAATCCCACATTCTCCTTTATGACTAGATCTAGATGAGTGGTTGAAGCTGAAATTCTTGAAACATATCTTTCTTTTTACAAAAATGTGTAACTAATAATGAATGTGACACCAAGATATGCCCTCATTTAGTTTAGCTCTAGAAATTATGGAAGCAGGAAGAATGACTTCTGACATTCCTGAGGAAAATTTCTTATGCTCTTGTTAAACAGAACTTGCAGGAATGACAAGACAAAAGAAGAGAAAGAGTGAGCTATATTATAGAGAATGGTGTTAGTTTAAATATGATTTTGTATAAGTGCTTCAGACAAAGCTTTCTTGTTGTTAAGATATAAATTGATATTTCTGTACCACAGTCTAATTTAGCCAAGCTTAGATTGAATGTTTTCTGTTTAATCAAGCTGTTCTACCCCCTAGTACCTGATAGGCATCATGGAAAAAAATATTCTCTATGATCCTGAAATGTGCACTATTTGGTCTCTTTGCTCTTTTTTTTTTTTGGTAGGAAGGAGTTGATTGTTTTGGACTCTAAGATTTAAAGTAGATTATTTCCTTATGCAGGGTTCTCTTCTGTATGCTGTGAATATCTTTTCTACCATTGATTAATAAAAGACGTTTCTAGAACAGGTCAGAATATAGTTAGACTGGAAGAGATATAGAGAAAGAGTAGGCAGAGTCAGGAAGATGTCATGTAGCTGCCAAAGGAGACATATGCCTGGGAACCTTACTGGTAAACCATAAGCATTGTGGTAAGATATAAAATAATAGGAAGATATAATTCCTATACATTTAAGATTATTATTAAATTATAATATAATTATTAGTATTAATTTAAGGTATAAGAGATAATTCATAATATGCTTAAGTGACTGGTCAAGCAGTACTGTAATTAATATAGTTTCTGTGCAATTATTTAGGAGCAAAAAATTAAAAAAACATGTGGTTGAAATAATGAAGGAGGTCTGGATAATTACACAGTTGTAACAAATGCATGACTAATATAAGGGCATCATACTGTGAAGCTTCACTAAATCAAAAATTATAATTTCTAACATTTAGGGTATTAGAGAGAAATTCCCAAATATTTTAGAAAGTTTTAAAGAGATCTCAATGCATCATGAAGAAAGAATGCACAAAATAATGAGATTTAGTGGATATGCTTCCAGAGAGGTTTTGCTTTAAATCACATAAGGTCCTCAGTTGTCAATGTAAGTAGAGTGCTGTGCATCTTTTCTGAAAGTGTTCTCAGAAATGGGTGACACATGTTTGAGATAAAAAAGCAGATATGAATTTACTTTTTTGAGGATTTGTAGCCTAGATATTTCTCAATTTCTCAGAAGATCCTGGTGGGATATTTTCCCTTTAGTCTGAAAAATCTTTGTGATGAGTTTTTTTCTAATTGATAAAATAATCTGTGTTAAAAAAAAATCTGTGTTTAGTTTATTGTGGAACTAATTGTGGAAACCCTGTAACCAATTCTCAATTTTTAGTAAACATAGTTAAAAAAGTTTACAATGCTGTCCTTTAGCAGAAATGTTTCATGCAGTTCTTTGCCTGTTTAAAAATGATTTTTGACTTTATTATTTATTTACTTATGAATGTGCATGTATATGTGCATATTTGAGGGTAGTTCCATGCCCCCAAACATGTAGTGATCAGAAGACAACTTTCATTCTTTCTTTGCACCGTGTGGGTTTCAGGAATCAAACTTAATTTGATATTTGGCAGCAGGTATCTTTTCACACTAACCTATCTTTTCCAACCCCTATCCATTTCTTATAATGTGGTAACTACTTATTTTATAAGGAAGTAAATGTTGTTTGCTGAAAGGAAGGTGGATCTTATGTTATTAAAAATAGTGATAGTGCCTTAGGCTAGGGAAGATGATTTAGTTAATATTAACAAATTAGTAGCATTTATTTACCTGCCAATTTAAGATTACAGGAATAATTAAAATTTTGTATAGTATATCAAATTTTGCCAATTAACTAAATATTTGTCAACTGTAAAATTTTATAATTTGTCAGGAACGTACCATGCAGTAGTAATTTCTAAAGTGTTCTTCTTACAATTAATGCAAGAACTACTCAACAAGTTAAAGCTTTACCTGAAAAACTTACAAACAGCATTTGAATCAAATCTAATTAAGTTTTACAAAGGTCACTCAGGGAAAGGTGACAAAAGGAGCTTGTTCCATAGCTAACAAGGCATATTTTTTTTTGCATAAGATCTATCTTATAACAGGAAACAAAAGCTATGGAGAAACCCTGTCTCAACAAAAATCCAATATATATATATATATATATATATATATATATATATATATATATCTTATATTCCTAGCACTCACACACAGCTGTAATTCCATCTCAGTTACCTGAATTTATGATGTCTGCAGGCCATTACATGCATGTGTACAGACCCACCCAAAGAATATGCAGATTTAAAAATAAAATCTTAAGAATAAAACACAATTCCCATTCTCTAAACTGGTTTTCTTTTTTTCACGTTACTAAGAATACCTTGTTAATAAAGAATCATCCACTAGTTTTATAGCAAGATATTGAATTTTTCATTGTAGAAATTATGTGTCTACACTATATCTTGGTGTTGGTTACCTTTCTCATACTCAGGCTTGTGTTTTGGAATTAGGTTCCTGAATCCTGGAGGTCACTGATTAGGTTAGGTTGTCTTGTCTGCATGCTAGAGGGTTATTCTGTTATATTTCATATCAATAACTTTCGTTTATTTTTATCACATTGTTTCAGTAATATTTTAAATAAAGTTTATGAAACATTTTAATAAAATGTTATGAAGATCCAATGGAAGCTTCGTTTGAAACACAAGAAACAAAGATAGTGCATATTCATTATCTAAAAGTTATAAAGACAAGACAAACTTGGAAACTTACCTGTTCTTGTTATAAATATAAAATAATTTTTGATTAGGTCTCAGGATATCTATAGACAACAACTGGAAAATGCATTTGTTAAAAAGGATCTTTTTATTTGGTATTGAGAAGCAAACAGAAGGATGGTCAAAGTCTTTCATCTCTGTCTCCTCCATGTTTTTGCCTCCTTTACTTTAGGGTCAACTATTTACCTTTGTATTAATCAAGTTATTTCATTAATTGAATAGCTTTTAAAAATATTTTATTTTTTCTCTGACATCAAATCACAGAGATAATTATTGTCCTAAATATATTGTATAAAGAGAATTTAGACTCATGATACAATAAAACAAATAGGTATCAGTGTGGGTGGCATAAGCTTATAGTCAGAGTTAATGGTTTTTAAGATAGTCTTTGTGTCCCTTTTCATCCAATTTATCTAGAGTAGTGGCTCATGTTGGACTGGCCCACATAAACACACTGAAAATATGTTTTTGAAATGAACCAGTAGCAGTTGAAAACTGTGTTAAAAACATTACAAAAGACTTGAGATACTGTTCCACCCAGTCCCACAGTTGTTCAGTCTCAAAGAAACCCACAGAGGTTTATATTAATTATAAACAATTTGGTATATTAGCTCATGGTTATTTTTAGCGAGCTCTTATATCTTAAATTAATTCACAATTCTTGTTTATGTTTAGCCATATGGCTTGGTATCTTTTCTCAATGAGGCATTCTCATCTTGCTTCCTATGCATCTGAATGATGACTCTGTGCCTTTCCTCTTCTCAGAATTCTCCTAGTCTGGTCACCCAGCCTATATTTCCTGACTGGCTACCTGCCAATCAGTGTTCTATTAAACTAATATGATTGGCAAATCTTTACAGTGTACAAGAGCACTAAGCCACATCACTACTGACTGAGTAGTAGCTTGAATCCATGACCCTGAGATTAATATGGCTTCAGCTTTGTCAAGGATCCCCAGTTCATGAAGTCATCCATGACCTATTTATTTTCCATAACTACTCCCAGAGAGTGCTATTTAAGATGGAATTCCCATGCATTAATATTAACTTAAAACATTTTTGAGATAATCGCCTCCATCTTGAACTTTTGTCTCAAGACAGTAGCCTCGAGGCATGACATGGAGTAGGGCTTTATCCAAGCAGGAAACTAGGGTAATGAGCAAATTAATCAGAGAAGTTCTGGAATTAGTAGTTTATACCCATAGTATTGGATTACCCTTCAGTGATGGATGGATAGCACAGCCTTGACAATCTAAGCATATCCATCATTTTCTTCTAGCTGGCTGGAAGTCAAAGTAGGAACATCTGAAAACAGCAAGCAAAATAACCTCAGGTAATACACAGGGCTCGGAATCAGTGCTCCAGTTTTTACCTGGTGAGAAGCCTCCAAAGAAATCACTCAGCAGCTGGCAAGACTAACAGAACTGGGTTACCAAATAGGGGTCAGTTATAGAAACATGAATGTGTGGTATTTCATAACTAGCAATAAAACATAACTGAGAACATAAAGTTTCATTTATTTGAAAGGTGATTTGGAAGGCTGATATGATTTAGTGAGAAATATTTACTACACACGTGCTAGAGATGAGAAAGAGAGTATGTCATTGTAACACCCACAGGAAAATTGAAGGGGCATATGGCTGGTGTGTAACAAATTATCTTCTGGGAAAGCCTGGACAATGTTTTTGGTACCTGATTAAAATATTAATGAAAAGGAAAGACACTAATATTTTCCCTGAAGAAGTTGGAAATCACTAAAATTTTAGCAGATAGGCAAGAGAGCATATTAAGAAGCCACTCTACTTGGGTATACAGTATTCAACATCAATTAAATGTGAGAGACTCTGTTGGAAAAGAAACAATTTTGATAATAGTGCAGAAAATATTTTTTCTCTTAAGTCACTGAATTTGATTGAGAAATTTTATTTACATTTGAATTTATATATTTAGAATATACTAATATAAAAGCATAGCCAAAATCCAGTTCTATAAGTATTTGAAATAAAACTCTAATGAATAAATTCTCTTCTTTGGAGACTTGTTAAGCTTCCAACAAACACCTATGTTGAAGTAAAACAGTGTGCAAATCTTCTAACACTTGAGGTAATGATAAAATGGGTAATAAGAACAAAAAAATGAGAAAGTTAAGATACACCAAACTGTGACTGGAGAAATGGCTTCAGTGGTAAAGATTGATTGCTGCATTTGCAGAAGACCTGGGTTTGGAACCCAGAACTGACATGCTTGCTAACAAATATCTGTAATTCCAGTACTAGAAATCTGACACCCACCTCTGATCCCTATAGGTGCATAAGGTGCATACATTAATGCATATACAGAAATGCAGGAAAAGACTCACATGCATAAAATGAATCTAAATAAATACTTTTAAAACATACACCAAATTACTGTGGTGCATTATGAAGCAAATCATCATTCATTACAAATAAAGTCATATAAGACATTGGAATTTTTGATGAATGAATGTTTAATAGCAGCTCAGAGGATACCTATCTTTACTTAAGGCAGGCTTGGTATTTGTGGAAATTTGGATTGTTATGAATCATTTGTAAGATAGATAGATAGATAGATAGATAGATAGATAGATAGATAGATAGATAGACAGACAGAATTTTCTTTTTCTCTAAACTCTATTTTTGATTGTTATTTTTTTTGAGACAGGGTTTCTGTGTGTAACAGGCCTGGCTGTCCTGGAACTCACTATGCTCAAGGCCAGGTTGGCCTTGAACCAACAGAGATCCACCTGCCTTTTCCTTCTGAGTGCTGGGATAAAAGTCATGTGCCACCACCACCTTTTAAGATGATTTATTTTGATGTTTTTGTCCATTATTTTTTCTCAAGGTCTTTCCATTTTCTTGGCTCTAAGTACTAACTTGTTAGAGAGGGAACTCTCACTGACATACTCAAATTCAAGTAATCCATAGGTATGGAACTGTGTAAAAATGTTCAAATATTTAGTGTGGTATTTTTTTTTCGCACACAGCTGTTAGGCTGTGCTTTTTTGGAAATCGGTGCTCTGTGGTATACCAGAATAAGCCAAATGAAGATAGTAGTAGCCAGTCCTGCTTTCAGGGGATTAAGACTCTTTGCTGGGCCTGGCCAATGAAATAACAGAGACAGGCAAGTTATATATGCTTTGCTCAAGAACAATTATAAAATACAAGAATCATATTGTCATTTGGGACTCTGTGCTAGTATGAAGGATTTTGATGAGAAGGAGCTTCAC
Source organism: Microtus agrestis (assembly GCA_902806775.1). Lineage (NCBI taxonomy): Eukaryota > Metazoa > Chordata > Mammalia > Rodentia > Cricetidae > Microtus > Microtus agrestis. The sequence continues at coordinate 79,489 of CADCXT010001974.1, forward strand.
CATTGGGAGCCTACCTTTGTGTCATTTAGATATCCATTTGCTCTTAGATCCTTGGGGGTCATAGGTACCTCCAGTTATTCTAATAGTATAGGTACAAGGGCTTATCTGGACTTTTCTACAAATGTCACCCTAGGCCTTTCAAGTGTAATATCCTTGGTTATATTTATTAATGTCTTTGTTTTCCAAGATAAAGGCTAAGTAGTCTGATAATTTCAACTGACAATGGAATTGTGAGTTAATTACTCAAGTTTCTCTACTTATTTAATTAATATATTAAATATTTATCATTAATCAAATAATAATTGGACATAATTTAAGATCTCTACTCTAAGGATCTTTGGAGTCTCTGACATCTTTTTCTTAGCTCTTCTTAAATGTCTAGCAGACACTCTGCTCAAGTTACACAATGGAGTCATTTCTACCTATTTAATTTGTAGCATATTTCTGACTCCAGCCTATTTTCAAGTTTAATACAATGTTCATAGAAACTAATCCACAAATGTAGTTACTTTTTTATTTATTAAAAATTTTCACCTCCTCCCATTCTCCTATTTCTCTCTCACTCCCCCCACTCCCACTTTCCCTCCCTCTCCAGTCTTAAGAGAAGTCAGGGTGCCCTTCCCTGTGGGAAGTCCAAGGCCCTCCCACCTCCATCCAGGTCTAGGAAGGTGTGCATCCAAACAGACTAGGCTCCCCAAAAGCTAGTACATGTAATAGAATCAAAACCCGGTGTCATTATCATTGGCTTCTCAGTCCACCCTCATTGTCAGCCACATTCACAGAGTCCAGTTTGATCACATGCTCCTTCAGTCCCAGTCCAGTTGGCCTTGGTGAGCTCTCATTAGATCAATCCCACCGTCTCCGTGGGTAGATGCACCCCTCGCGGTCCTGACTTCCTTGAAAGCACACATTAGAGACTTAACAGCACATCTGAAAGCTCTAGAAAAAAAAAAAAAGAAGCAGACTCACCCAGGAGGAGGAGAAGACTGGAAATAATCAAACTGAGGGCTAAAATCAAAAAGTAGAAACACAGAAAACAATCCAAAGAATCAATGAAGCAAAAATCTGATTCTTGGAGAAAACCAACAAGATTGACAAACCCCTATCCAAACTAATCAAATGGCAGAGAGAGAACACACAAATTAACAAGATCAGAAATGAAAAGGGGGACATAACCACAGACACAGAGGAAATTCGGAGAATCATTAGATCTTCTTACAAAAGCCTGTATGCAACAAAATTGGAAAATGTGAAAGAAATGGGCATTTTTTTAGATAAGTACCATATACCAAAATTAAATCAAGAACAGGTGAACAATTTAAATAGACCTGTAAGTCGTGAGGAATGTAGTTACTTCTAAAAGGTGCATCGGCATCCTCAGTTTTTCTTTGATAATCTGTATTTAAGAGGTCTTTCTGACTTACTACAAGGTTCATTTAACACATAAGTGCTTTGCATGTAAAATACATCAGTCATTAAGGATAAAAAAAATAAAGTTTAATCTGTCTTACATAAATTCATTAAGTAATGGAGAGAAATAAAGTTATTGGATAATAAAGTGGAAAATGATGGGTAGGGAATTATGCTCAGTAGGGAAGTGCACTATTTAATTAATATGTAAAGTTTGTTAGCTTTGTTCAGTTTTTGTTATATCTGTATAAAATATTGGGATTTTTGGTTGTACTTATTTAGATGTCTAGGAATCATTTGTAAGGCTGATGCAAGGAAGGAAGTCAGGAATTAAGAATAACAGGAGAAAACGTCAAGAAAGTAAATTAGTATAGATGAGAGTGATATTAAGCCAGGTCTAATCACAGAAGTTTCTCCAGCCTTCCTGTAACCTGTCACCACCATGTGATTGTTAACTGGTTGCAGAATATTATTGCTGGTGGGGATGTAAACTGGTACACCCCTAAACCAGTTCTTAATGGAAATTTATACCCCTGGTTTGGGTATCATCACTCTGTGTTTATTTTATTCATCTAAACTCTGTATTGGCTAACATTATTCATATTTATTGGATAATACAACTAAGGAAGGGCCACCTCTTAACAATAAACAGATGAAAATGCCCAGCACATCAAGAATGTATTTATGAGATCCATGCACACATGACACATGGTATGCAGGCTGTGGGGTATTCCCCATAGCCAATAGGGAAAGTATGCAATTTAGCATATATAAAATTACAGGCAAAAGGAACAGATATTCTGGATTCTGTATATCTCAAAGTCTTTGCAAAAACAAGTTTCTATTCATCAGAAATTATTTCTGGTTGGTTGATATATCAATTGTTCTCTCCTGCTTTTATGTCACCATGGCTTCTAACAATCAACATCATATCTTACCTTGACTTTTAATAAAAAGAACAGTTTAGAAATAATGAAAAAATATATTTGGACTATTCTTTTAATGTATTTTTCAAAAGCTATCACAATTTCTTTATTTTCTAATAATTAAGTATTTTATTTTTTGTGAATTGCATATTTGAGTATTCTAGTTTCATCATGTCTTCCCTTCCCTCTTCCCATCCAGCCTCACTCTGACCACACCGAATCTCATCATTTTCTTTTTAACTAGTTATATTAACTTTAATATTAGTCATAATAATTTCATCCTAGCTTTTATTTACAAGTTAATTAATCTAAACAAGAGATATTAATAGGTGTTTTAATGTTCAATGCTATTCTATGAAAGAAAGCTTTTGATCTGACTAGAATTAAGGGCTTTGAATAAAAAACCATGACATTTCCAATTAACTGTTCTGTCTTTGTCTAGGGCATCCCCTGTTCATCCCAATAATTCTGAGTCTTTGTACCCAAAGATAACATTAATAACATTTTTCTGTAAGGAGAAATTAATATTCAATGGGAATCATGCCAGTGCTAAAATAGAATGTTTTATTTATTCTAAAATGAAGAAGCATTTTGGTGATGTATCTTGAATGTGTATTCAAGAAGTCTTTTTTCTCTCCATTTTTCTTTCTTTCTTTCTTTTTTTTTAACAGTGTTTTTCTGTGTAGCCCTCACTGTCCTGGAACTCTTTCTTTAGACCAGGCTGGCCTAAAACTCAAATTATTGCTTTACCTTCTGCCTTCGGATGCTAGGATTGAGTTTTGTAATGGTATGTTTTAAGTATTATTCTGATGGTCTTTTTATTTTACAAATTTATTGCGTTATTTTTTAATGTAAGCATATAGTTATAGGGATTTTGACAACTTTAAGTAGTAGTATAGATACTAATACAATTAATTTGTAGACTATTTTCAGCAACTCTCAAATTTTAGATGTATTTTAGAAAGCCATTCCTTCTGCAACCCCACTCCTGGGAATTTTTAGTGTTGTTTCCATCCCTATAGTCTTGTCTATCCAGGTTTAATACATTTCTAAAAAGAGAAAGAGACACTAAAACTGCACTTTTTTATACATGAAAAATAGCAGGAATGTGGCCATATGCAGGACAGAAATCCCCATGGGGCATTGAACCTGCTGGATATTTACCATTTCTAGAAAAATCTATGATATTTTGTTATGGAGTCAGAACTGACAAAGACATACTTGTTTATGACTGCCCCGTATAGGCTCAAGTGTTGACAGCCTGGTTCCCATCTAACCACTTGGTGTTACTAATTGATTAGGTTATGATGTCACTAACCTCATCAATGAATGAATTTAAAGAGGTTAGAGAGTGAAGGCTCATGGGGGAATGGCTTTAAAAGATAAATATTGTCCTCTCATCTTCTGTGAATCTTTCTGTTTCTTGGTTAGTATGAGGTGAATAGCAGCCTCTTTTATGGCTTTTATCTAGGGGTTTATTCCCCTCATAATTCTAAAAGCAATAGATTTACCCTCTATCTTCCAAATCCCCTGAAACTGTGAGCTGAGAGAAAAACTGTTCCTCTTTTTAATTGTTTTCTTCAAGTAGTTTGTATCAGATATGGAAGCCACTCCAAAACACGTGCTGAGAATAAATTTACAAGTTTTGACATATTTGCTTACTTTTACAATGAGATCGGATGTGTTCAGGGTAAAGTTGGAGAGAAGGAAGATTGATATAAATAGAGTACTCACATATGAAATTCTAAAAAAAAATGTTTAATTGTTTTGAACACAAAACAAGGTTTTGTAGGAGCTTATCAATGATACTTTATTGTACATGAAATTTTCAAATACTTTAATGGTAGTACAAATAATATTTTAAAATATGCTTCAAACTCATCTCTATGCTCTATGCAGAAAGCAAGCTCATTTTCAATACATAATTATGTTCTCTAAAATACTTAATTAATAGATAAAAACATAATTTGTACCTTTGAACTGAGTAGAAGACAGTGGCAGACAGATCTAATGGATTAATGAACTTAAATGTAAGCTTAATTTAGCTTGTTTTCAAGAAGCACATTTAATCAATGCACCTGCAGGTGATTGGTGACTTTTAATGTGAAAATCATGTTTTTCAGCTAGACTGAAGAGGAACTGCAACTTTGTAGCACCCTAAAATATGAATAATGAAGTAAAATAGCAATATAATAGGGAACTGTTAGAAGGAAGAAGCTTTGCCTAAGGAGAGAGTAACAAATGGATGTTAGGATAGAATCCACAGGGTTAAAATGCATTGAAAATCCTAATGTATGCACCATAGAAGAGCAAAGCTACTTTACTCCAAAGAAAAAGTTCAACTGAACAACTGGAATATATTTACTTTTTGTTAGGTCAGAAGAAAACTTTTGGAAATTACCTCTACCTTACTCATCATTACACCCCAGAGGAAATAGAAATTCTGGATTTAACCCTTTCTAAGCAAAATGCAAAATGAAATCAATGACTAGTGTGACAACAAGGGCATGAGAATCTTCAACTTCTTGCTGAAGTTACATCTTCTGACATTAGACCAGTATAGATTTTTCTAAAGATTTAAATCTCAGTAACTACTTATGAACACATTTATGAGATAATTAAGCATATTCTAGAGATAGACATTTGGTTTCTTATTTTAAAATGTAGCCTCCTAGCTGCAGCTCTCCTAAGTCCTACACAGTATATTCTGTTATAGTATTTAACAAAATATTAACTCCCTTATCTTCCTTTTTAATTACTAAATTTTGCAAGTGTTTCTTGTACCTTTTTACATACCAGATTTGTGTTTAATGTCATTATTTATTATTATTTCCAATCATCACAACTGTAATGTATCTTGGCAAGTGTTTCTGAGTAACTTATACAAAATAGTAAGTCATGGAAAGAAATCCAACAACCTCTCTTTCAGTTCCTTCAACTGGTTCCCGCCTTAACTTCCTCAATGATGGACTGTGGTCTGATCCTATAAACAAAAGAAACCCCTTCCTTCACAAGTTGGTTTTGATCATAGAAGTATAAAAAATATGAGAACATAGCTTGTACTCTCCATAATCTGTGTTCCCAAACTATGATGGCTGTAGTTAGTTTCCTTTTTGATTCACGGTATTTTCAAATTAAGGTTAAAGTATTGAGTCATAACTCCATCATAAAGCCAGGAGCACCTGGAGTCTGAGACTGATATTGATAATGCCATATTAGAATACAAGAGAAAAATCCTGAGAAAGAAAGAATCTTCACTGACAGTGCATTGTCCCTAAATGAACTACCCTGGGACAATTGTGCTTAGAAGTACTGTAAGGTGAAATGAGCAGTGTATGTATATTACAGTCTCCTTTGCATAGAACTTGATACACATATCATTCTGAAGTGCATTTGTTACAACATCCTCTCTTCAATAGGAAACTCCAGCCCATGCCTATCATCGCCCCTGTTGATGTTGAATTCCCCTCTGTATGCTGTGCATGCCATTGGTTAATAAACTTCTTTGAGCCTATAGCAGAACAGAGCTGGAAGGGGAAAACTAAACTGAATGCTGGGAGAAAAATGGTGTGGTGAAGGAGAAGCCCTGGAGCAGCCACCAGAGACAGACAGGACAAAACTTTGCTGGTAAACCACAGCCACGTGACAATATACAGTTTAAGGGAGATGGGCTAGTTTATGATATAAGAGTTAGCTTTTGGCTAAACAGTATTGCAAATAATATAGTTTCTGTGTGGTTATTTTGGGTCTGAGAAGCTGGGAACAAACAAGCAGCCTTTGTACAGCACCCTGTATATAGGCATATTGCCTCTCAATACTTCCTTTATTCTCTAATTTTTAAAAGGGTGGATGTGAAGAAGTAGCATGTTGCCTACTTCTATTGCAGTGAATCTCAAAGTTCCTAATGCTATAGCCCTTTAATACAGCTCCTCATGTTGTGGTAACCCGTAACTATAAAATTATTTTTGTTCCTACTACATAACTGCAATTCTGGTACTGTTGTGAATTGTAATGTAAATATCTGCATTTTCTGATGGTGTTAGGTGAACTCTGTGAAAAGATTATTTGACCCAAAAAGGGTTATGACTCACAGCTACAGGAATGTGGCTTAAGTAATGATTACCTGTGCAGGAGGTTCAATTTATGACAGTGATCAAACCACATGCACATGTTTAGGATCGTAGTCATACATTATGGATTATCCTCGCACGGTGTGGTATGCAATGTGATGGTAGTAGCAGAGGAATGATGAAGATTGCTCTCCTGGAACCCTATTGCAGTGAAGATACTCTTAACCATAAGCCTGATTTCCAGTGGACTATTTAAGGCAAAAACCTCATAAATTAATTCATTTTGTTGCAGAGGTGTCAGTTCTTTCTATTAAATATGTTCAGCTTATCTGGCATTATCTGTGGAAATAGATAACTGGGCAACAAGCTATATCAAGAAGCACTTTCAGATAAGATGATGATTTTTCTATGAAAATTGTGTCTTTATGTAAACCACAGCCCAAATATAGTTGAACTGCAGTCATAGAACACATTTTTCTCCAAATTGTGCCCTGTGATGCATCTATGACCTTGAAGGTAAATGTGTTTGGAAAGGTTTAGTGTTGCTCTTAAATAGGGCTATATTTCTAACATATTACTTTCTGGTGTAACTCTTCAGAACTTGAAATCAATACTTTAAGTTTAATGCCATACAATGAATTTTCTTAAAATATGCAAAGACGAGACTTGAATGCTGAAGATGGGAAAACAGATAGTTTTGGTAAAACATAAAGTGCCCTATAATTCTCAGTATTCTATGCAGGAAATTTTCTTTTTCTCCTTAAGGCAAGGAGGCAGCAGCATCTATTTTTATTGTTTTGAAGTTTGAAATAGATGACAACATTGTAGACAGTCTTGGCTATACACTAGGATCATCTTTCAACATTCGCAAACAACCAAATTAATTACAATCATTTAATTTTCCATGTTAAAAAAAGGTCTGGCTCTGATCATGTAGATGTCCAGGCTCACAGACAATTAAATTCAGACGTACCATGGGCAGTGCTGAGTGAATAGCAAATCAGTTTTTACAGTGTTCTTTGCATAACTGATTTTCAAAGAACTCAAATCAGTTTTGTTATCTAACCTGACTTGGAATAGAAAGTTAGACTTTTTCTTTTTACTTTTGAATCAAACAATTGTTATAAACACTTGAAACATGCACCCCATGGGCACTAAGTGATCATGTTACATACTGGGAAGAAAGCTAACTTTGCCATACACTCCTCTCCGTGAATTGTTCAGATGTTGGTAAACCCCTGGGGAATATGTTGAGCACATTCCTTAGGCACCTGTTAAGGACTCTTCAGGGAAATCTTTCTTAGCAGAGAATGGAAAGTGGCATGACTTACCATGGTGTGTGCAAATGCAAACAAAAAATCTTTAGAGGCAGCTGAAGTAGAGGGAATTCATTACTACCAAGTGATAAATTTTTGTTAAGGATTTTATTATTTGTGAAAAAAAAATTCACTTCTGCATGTGGCTGGCATACAATAACTCCCTGAGACTAGAAGTTCGCCCAAACTTTTGTGGTGGTTTACTTTATTTTCATACTCAAATATCCCTGACATTATGGAAGTCAAGACTGCGTGACTTTGAATACAGATAAAAATCACACCATGCAGTACAAACATCTGTTCTTGCTCTTAAATGCTATAGAAATTCCTACAGCCAGTAGCCTTTAAGTAATCTGCCCACTTGGGCATGGCCTCTTATACTATAAGTGGTGTAGGAAGTCCTTCTGTATTTGTGTTGCTTTCATTGGTTAAATAAAGAAACTGCCTTGGCCTTTTGATAGGGCAGAAACTTAGGTAGGTGGGGAAGACAGAACTGAATGCAGAGTCATATGCCTAATAGATAGAATATATACTTGAGACAAACACACAAGCAGTGGGAAAAAACACAGAGCTGTTTTTATGGAAAGGATGCAGATATTAGGGAAGAAATTAAGTGACACCTGAGAGAAATTACAGATAGAAAGAACTGGTCATTTACAGTCAGGAACTCACGGCCTTAAACAGGTGGGACTCCCCATCAGAGAGTCATTCATCTAGTAGGTCGACTTGCTGAACACTCATTGTCACCTGTTGTATACTCCCATGTCAGCTCTGAAGAAGAACTCAGTTCATTTATGAAATGTTTAAGAGAATTAAATCAGACAAATACTAGGGAGAGCTAAAGCTCACACAGTTTAAATTTGCTCTACCAAAATAATCTGTTCTTCCCCCTTAGGCTTTTCTGAATACACTAGACACTTGAAAATATTCCTGTAACTTTTATCCATCTACTTCTTTAGCCTAAAATGAGGTTTAATCTATTTCCAGTTCACTGCAGACCAGCTGAAAGTGAAGTTCCTCTGAAATTACTTTGAGCTGTTTGCTAATAGACTCCAGTTAAACTTAATTATTTTTGCTCTGTGCCATCCTATGCATGAGAATGGCTGCGGCCAGGATAATCTGCACCTATAAACATAGACAGCTATTTGCCAAACACTGTCTCTCTTAAATCAGAAATGGTTTTGTATCAACCCATGGCATGTACAATGTATTTTTTAGATAGTTTTTGATGATGATGTAGAATTGACTAAAGCTGTTTGAGAAACGTTCTTGAAGTTGGGAATGTGAAGGCAAAAATTTAAAAATTAAGCCAAAAATAAAATGGAAATGCACATTTTTGGTGTCAGATTATTTTCTCCACCTTCAAAAGTATAGGTACAACATTTCTGGCAGCTTGCTCTTCCTTGGAATACCAACAAGACTTTTTCCATCACAGCCAACCCTTTTACTCAGTATTTGTGGTTAGTAAAGCAGTTGAAATAAATGAACCCAGAATAGAATTATCTCTCCCTCAAAAAGAAAGAGAAGTTCAATCATTTCTATTCTTGAAAAGATAGAGATTCTGTGTAGAAAGACTTGTTATCACTGAATCCAGATTTCTTTATCTGTGATCCAGAGGATATAAACAATGGCATAAAACTTTTTGCCCTACTTTTTAAACTTCGTATGTTTTCTTTTCTTTTATTTGAAAAAAAGTTTTTTTCAAGTTACACATTCTAATTAAATTTTGCCTTCCCTATCTCCTTTCAAAATCCTCACCTCCTCACCCATCCATTTCCATATCTTCTTCATTGTTCTCTTTTTTGAATTATTTATTTCTTAATTATATTTTTCCTTTTTATTAAAATAATTGTTTTTTAATACAATATATCATGAGTAGAGTTCCCCTTCACTAAACTTCTCCCAGTTCCTATCCATCTCCTCTGCAGTCCATATCAACTAGCTTTCTTTATCTCATTATAAAAGTACAAGTTTCTATGAGATAAAAAGAAAACATAGTTAAATAAAATATAGTAAGATAAATCAAAAAGCACAACATCAAAGTTTGACAAAGCAAACAATGGAAAGAAAAGATCCTCAAGAGAAGTTCATAAGAACCAGAGGCCCACTCATTCACACAATCAGGAGTCCCATAAAACACTAAAGTGAAAAGTAGGTACACAGAGGACTTGGTGCAGACCTCTACTTGTTGCTTCAGACTCTGAGTTCACATGAGCTCTGTTTATTTAAAGAGAGCTTTAAGTAAATAAATAAAAATGACACATTTTTCATTCAGTAGAATTGTCCATTTTCCATGAGTTTATAAGCTTTCTGTTATTGTGTTTGATGTGGGATTCTCCTGTGGATGCTGTGAATACCATTGGTTATTAAACAAGCTGCTTTGGGCCTATTACAGTGATTTCGTTTAGATTCCTTTCATATACATATGCTTAAAGGAGTTTCTAGTATAGTAGATTTCCATCTAACTCCTCTAATGGCCACTTATGTTCCCTGGTTTTTGGCAAGGAAAGCAGAAATACACACTAAAATCAAGACAACACCTTCAACAAATTGTGCCAATCAAGCTAAATGGCTACATGTAGGAGAATGTAAATAGATTTGTATTTATAACCCTACACAAAACACAACTCCAAAAGGATCAAAAGCCAAAACATAAGAACAGTTACACTGAATCTGATAGAAGTGAAAGTGGATAATAGCCTTAGAGTCATTGGCACAGGAAATACTTTCTGGTTTTTTTTTTTGTTGTTTTTTTTTTTGTTTGTTTGTTTTTTCGAGACAGGGTTTCTCTGTAGCTTTGGTGCCTGTCCCGGAACTAGCTCTTGTAGACCAGTCTGGCCTCGAACTCCCAGAGATCTGCCTGCCTTAGCACAGGCACTAAGAACAACAATTAATAAATGGGGCCACATGAAGTTTAAAATTTATGCAAGGGAAAAGACACCGTCATTTGGACAAAGCACTAGGCCACAGTATGGTGAACTATTTTTTAGCAACTACACATCTGATAGAGGGTTAATATCTAAAATATATAAATAATTGAGAAATTAGGCATCAAAGAAATAACCCAATTAAAAATTGGATGCAAAATTCAACAGATTCCTCAAACAATAAAGCACAAATGGTTGAGAAACACAGAAATATTTAACATCTTTAGTCATCAGACATGCAAATCAAAACTGTTTTGAAATCTCACCTTCACCTTTCAGAGTGACCAAGATGGAAAAAAAAATAAATGATAGCACATGCTGTCAAGGATGTGAAGTAAGGCAAACACTCATCAATTGTTAATGGGAGTACAAGTTAGTACATTCACTATGGATACTGTGTGGTGGTTCCTCAGAAAGCTTGACATTGATTTACCTTTGTGATTTTTTGAATGACACCTTATTAATTTGGAAGACGTTCTCTCCATAGTTCTAACTATTTAACAATTCAGAACACTGAGAGACAGTACATTGGGTCATCAAGATGACTCATTGAATAAAACACCTGTCACTCATGCGGAGTTAAATCTAGAAGATCTGCATATAGAAAGAAAAAAGCCAGTGCTTGCAAGTCATCTTTTGGTATCCATGTGCACACACACAAACAGAGTCATACACATTGACTGTAGTAAAAACTGAATAAAGATACACTAAATTCTCTGTATATCATTTTGGTTGCTTTATGTAGAAATTTCCTTTTAATGAATTTTGTTTTATTCAAAATACCAAACATTACTGTAATAAATGAAGTCATGGTGGTTGTAGAAGCATGATCATGAATGAGATAAGCATGACCCTTGCTATATAGATTATATGCTTTCACTTTTTATTTGCAGAGGATAAATCCTTTTCTCCTTGAATCTACATTCATGAAAATAATTGCTTTTAAAGGACTTGATTTCTGTTCTCTGATTCCCATTAGGAAAAGTCATAGTTTTGTTGAAAGTTCCTTTATTACCGAATTTATATTAGAAGTAAATCTGTCATTAGTAAACTCTTATTTCAGTCTGCTAGGGAAGTGTGCTCTGCTCTATTTTAACCTAAAATGTTTATACTTTGGCATTGGTTAGTCCCCCAAATGATTTTCAAGAGAACTGGGTTCATGAAGGTAGATGAATGCGTCATTCTCTCACCATTTTCCCATGCTTCACACAGTGTAGCTTCCCTTCTCATATTTATGAAGGCAATTTGTTTAAAGTGTCTAAAGACTTGCTTCAACATTTCTTGGCCCTTTGAATAAAGTCTGTGAAAAACTTCTGGTTGCAAAATAGCAAATTTCACTGTTATTATCTCAGAAAAGCTAAATAAATTATAATACAATCACAAAGACAACAAAATTAACAGAATTCTCTCACATATATCTGATTTCTACCTTTCTTGATCTTTGGTAGAACTGGTCTAGAACCAGGTCTGATTTATGTCCTTTCACTAGTGTATATTGTCATAATCGAAAGTCCTGAAAACAGTAGCTTATTCTAAATTACATTTGACAATGTCTTCATTGTATTATTTATCTTGTCATATTGAGTATTGAGTTAAATGATGATGTAACTGAACAAGCAAATAGGCCAAATATTTAAGATGGAAAAAAGCAATATTTGAGATGGAAGTGTTTTTCTCTTATCTTTGAACAAAAATTGAAAAAAAAAGTGTTTAAAATCTCTGGGAGAGATACAATTAAAGAAGTGATTAACTGAACGCATTCATAGCAATGGTTCTTCCAAGGTAATTTGTAAAAGACAACAAATATGAAGAAAGAATAATTAAAAAGATAAAAGTATTGAATTCAACAATATTCTTCATTTAAAGAAAAATGAACAAAATTAAGTCAACACAAAGTGGCACTACTCTGTGATTGACAAATCGTCCCAAACACTTTAAAACTCCAATAGTCCCTTCCCTGAAGCACTAGAGAGGCAGAACAAGCTGAAATGCTATCTAAATGAACAGACTTCAGGAAATAGAAAAGCTGCTCAAATGTAACATGGCAGCTTAACAAACAACTTCCTTCCTGAGAAATCTTGGCAGAGTAATGAATGGAAAGTAGGCTGTTATCGCCAGCATCAACGGACTTAAAGACTCTCCATCTTTTATATTTAATTGACTGTGGTCAGTAATTTGTACCATTGAACAATGATGGTAAATTACTTAGCTGAGAAGAAAATAAACTCCTACTAAGAATAAAAGCAACTTTGATGTACAGAACAACACAATAATGAATTGCTGTGGAAAATGAACTTCTAAATATAAAAACTTTCCATTCATTTTGGATGATGAAGTAAGGGAAGGTGCAAATGGATTCTATGTGCTTTGCAAGCAACTATGTAAAACGGAAATGTTAAGCCTACTTAGTGCACCACACATCCAAGGAAGCTTGGCAGTGCAATGTTGAGTAGCAGATAACAACAGTTTTACTTCTTACTGTCTGCACATTTTACTAACTCCACAAATCACCTCAGTTTTCTACTTTGGGCCAAGTATAAGTCAACTTCAGTACACCTATTGATGCTGCAAACAAATGATGTCCTAGGGCTATCCTGGCATGTCTAAGTGACTCTGAAATTAAATGTAGGTCATTGCTAACATACAAATAAACTCAAAGGCACTGAACCAATAATTACAATTAATTTTTAGTATTATTGTCTGTCTTTGTTGGGAAAATTCACTAATAATTAAAAACATAATATAACCATTTCTGCTTTTACTCATTTATAAAGATTAAGAAATATAAACCTTTTTTTCCTCTGTGTCTGTGAAATATCCTGCTAAGTTCAGTCAAAATATTTTGTAAAAGAACCTAATGCTGAGTGTGTAGGAAAGTGAGGAGGATCTAGGAGGAATTGAGATAAATAATTCTCAATCTCCAAATTTCTCTAAAGATATTATGATTGTTTCAATATGAAATGTCTTCCACAGGCTCGTGTACTAAAGGCTTGATCTTCAGTTGGGAAATGGTAGAAACTTTAGGCTTTGAAGTCTACATGGGTAATTTGTGACTATAGGCATTCAAAGATTATACCTAGTCCCATTCCTTCTTTTTCTCTTTGTTTCCAACTCTACCTGGAAGGAAAGTGAGTTCAAGTATTCTAGACTTTAGGCTCAGGGGCACACACACACACACACACACACACACACACACACAACACAAATGTAGAGAAAGAGAAGGGGGAAAAGAAAAATTAATCTAGGTTGTTTGAAATCCAAGCCAAAGCAGGTTACAAACTTTATATTCAGACAGGAGGCTGACATATCCATAAAACAGAAATCTGATACAGATATCTGAATCTGAGATAGTGTACTCTTTTGTTCTATCCATGACTTATATTGTGTGGATGGGATAAAAGAGGTTATAGGAAGTACACAGCTCAACTTTCTCTACTCTCCTGAAAGGTAAGAAGAAAGGCAGACACAGATGAAGTGAGCCTACAACATTCCATAAAGTCCCATCTCAGTCATGAAAATCAAGAAAAAAAAAAACAGAAGGAAAGAGGAAAGGTTACAGTTAGCAGACAGAACAAACACTAGGCAATTCTAGCAGATAGTAGACAATGGTAAGAGAAACTTTACCTAAAGGTGCCTAGCATCACAGCCCGCCCCCACATGAAACCTATAGAGACTGTAACCAATGACAATCCAAGGAAAGAGATCAACCATAACATTAGAACCAGGAAGTAACAAATGGTGTCATAATACATTTTATTTAATTTATTTAATTTATCCTTTTTTTTAACCTATTCTGAGTTTTTTGAAATATTTTCCCTTTCTACATTAATTACTTGGTAACTGCGTTTTAAGTTTTGCTGGAGAAAGTGTTTTGGATTGTTGTTTGTTTATATTTTTGTCTGTATGTCTTTTCTATCCCAAATGTGATGTACAATATTATCTTAATTACTTTATGTAACTTTGATTAAAAGTTCCTCTCTTGAGTTCTTATTGCTTTGATAAAAATTCTCTAGCAAGATCAACTTGAGGGAGCAAATGTTTGAAGCAGTTGGAAGGTATAATACTTCAAATACAGAAAATCCTAGCAGCAACAGCTTCAGGCACCTGGACCAATTGCACCCATAGTCTGGAAGTATAGATTGAATCCTGGAATTCAGCTAGCATTCTCCTTTTTATGTGGCACAGGACCCAAACCCAGGAAGTGTGCCACATAGAGTTGTTAGGCTTTCCCACTTCAATCCACCTGAATTAACTAATCCCCTGGCCATGCAAACATGTTCTTTTCCAAGGTGACTCTGGATTTCAAGTTGGCAATCGAGTTTAAAGACAGTATGTTTCTTTTCTCTCATATATTACTTCATCTTTCTCTCACTTCTACTCCTGTCTCACTTCAATATTCACTCTTAAAATGCTTGAAGTTGCAGAATCTCTTGATATTTTAAGGTACACAAGCAAAATGCACAATTGCTGTCAAGTACCAGTTAGCACATGGTCTCCTGCCAAATCTGTATGTTTCTGACAGCAACCAGTTTCTGTCATAAACGCAGTTGGAAACACAAGTCCATGTAATAGAGACTCATAAAATACAGCAAAAAAAGCAACAAGAAAATAATACCTGAGGAAAAATAAAATTGGAGAGAAATGTACAAAAGACAAAAAATACAAAAATAAGAGACACTAATCTACTGAAATGTTTTTGAGCTCAGTTTCTTTTTCTGTTTTTTTTTTTTGCTGTACATTTTTCTGTGCTTCCTCTCTTACTCTTGTCTCTCCTTCTACACTCTCCCATAACTCCCATGCTTCCAGTTTGCTCAGGAGATCTATTCTTTTCTCTTTTACTATTTAGATGCATGTATGTATCTCTTTGTTTTCTATGTTCTCTGAGGTTGTGGATTGTTGGCTGGTTTTCTTTTATTTATTCATTTATTTATTTGGTTTTTCAAGACAGGGTTTCTCTGTGGCTTTGGAGCCTGTCCTGAAACTAGCTCTTGTAGACCAGGCTGGTCTCGAACTCACAGAGATCCGCCTGCCTCTGCATCCCGAGTGCTGGGATTAAAGGTGTGTGCCACCACCGCCCCTGGTTTTCTTTTAGTTTCTATCTAAAAGCAACATATTTGTATTTCTGTGTCTGAGTTACATCACTCAATATGGTTTTGTCTAGAACCATCAAGGTTTGACACGACATAAATATAATCAGAACAGGAATTCACACAATTGTTAAAAGATACTTAAAAATAGGCATTTGATAAAGTCCAATAACTTCATGATAAAATTCTTTATGAACCAGGATCAAGGAAGGTGTCAAGTAAAGCCACTTGCTATTATGCTTAATGACATAAATTTGATCCCCAGGACCAACAAACTAAAAGGGGAGAACTAACTTATACAAGTTATACAATGGCTGACTCTCACACATGTGTTCTGACAAATAATTAATATAATATAAAATTATATAATAAATATATGTTCCTTAAAGAATAAGAACAGAAGAAGGTATCAATGTGTGAAATCTATAGCCCACACTGTACTAGAAGGAAAACTGAGATCTCTAAAATTTCAGATGACAGAAAGAGGTCCACTCCCTCCATTCTTATTCAATACATGGCTAAAAGCTTTTAGCTAGATAAATGATGAAAGACTTTCTGAAAGAATAAAGATGGGGAACAAAGGAATAAAATTACCCCTGTTTACAGATGTATGATCTTGTACTTAAACATCCTTTGAACTCTATCTGGCAGCTATTTGATCTCACACTTTCAGTAAGGTATCAGGTTTTAAAATCAATAAACAAAAATTAGTATCTTTCCTATATACCCACATTGAATTTGATGAGACTGAAATTAGGAAAAATAGCCCATTTATAATAGCTTCAAGGCAAAATGCCTATGAATTAACTTAATCAAGGGAAGGGACTCTTCTTTGAAAACTTCAAGAGAGTAAAGAAACACACAGAAGATTAAAAGACAAGAAAAATACAGTGAAATGGCTGCAGTGGTCTACAGATTAAATTTAATCAAAATCACATTTCCAGTTATATTCTTTTCAGCATGAAAAACTTAAATTTTAACTATAAACACAACTTCAGAAAATATATATAAAATACAATGCTGGAGGTATCTAATACCTGTACACAGATACAGGTACACAAAAACAGTAGTTGCAAAAACCTTACATTGGACCAATGGAACAGCAATTAGAGAATTCAAAAAATGTGATATGGGATATCCCTGCTGTATATATGGCGCTTTTATTGGTTAATGGATAAAACTGTTTTGGCTAATGGCTTTGCAGAGTAAAGTGAGGTGCGAAATCTGAATAGATATATATAGAGAGAGTAGGCTGAGTCAAGGAGACACCGTGTAACTGTCAAAGCAGAAGCACACTAAAACCTTACTGGTAAACCACAGCCTTGTTGGAAATACACAAATTAATGTATGGGTTAATTTAAGATATACTAGCTAACTAGCTAGATACATGTGAGCCATTGACCAAATATTGTTGTAATTAATATAGTTTCTTTGTTGTTGTTTTTTCAAGACAGGGTTTCTCTGTAGTTTTGAATCCTAATCTGGAACTAGCTCTTGTAGACCAGGCTGGTCTTGATCTCACAGAGGTTCACCTGCCTCTGCCTCCTGAGTGCTGGGATTAAAGGCGTGCATCACCACCACCAGGCATGTAATTAACATAGTTTCTGTGTGATTATTCAGTTCTGGGTGGCTGGAAATGCAAGCACAGTCTTTGCTTACATAATGGCACCTGCTGTCTTGGGCATGAATCCACATAGGTTCTAAAAAAGCTTAAGAAAAAAGAGAGCTTCTAGACTCACAAAAATTGGAGCCAAGCATAACATTTGGTATCCACATTTTTTAATATAGGCTCTGTTTGCTAGGGGCAAGCAGAGGGATGGCTTATTTAAGAGACATCTTGTAGGTTCATGTTGGCTGAAGAAAATTGTCCTTTTTTTTTCAGTAGGTACACTAGAGAGCACTTAAATGGGTTCTGTTAACTGTGTGTTACAAATTGTTTAATGACAACATACACCCACTGTGTCCCTGGAGCTTGCGTAGTGAGCATGACTCACAGAGGTAGTGAATATACCTCTACCATGTTGGATTGGGTGGAGCCAACAGGCAGGGCCACAGAGTTAGTCCTAGCCATGCCAGTTAGCATTTTTTAAAAAGTGCTCCTGGTCAGATAATGATTACGTATACACAATAAAGACAGGTTCAGACAGAAATAAACCTCTGAATGGGTCATAGTGTGTTTAAAAAATATACATAGGCTTGGGGGAGAGAAGAAAAAGAGTATAGATAGTTATAAAGATGATAATTTGAAAAAATAAAATGAAGTCTTTAAAGAGACAGTAAAAGTAATATAAAAGAGTACCACCAGTCATAGATTAATGGAGTAATGAAAAATAAGCCACATAAAGACTGAAAATATACATAAAGTTTGGATTATATATGTTATTGTGCTTTTTTGAATTTTTTGGCTACAGAGAGATATTTGATTCTAGAGTCTGCTAAGATAAACCAAAATATATACTTTAAAGGTGTGTTGATTTCAAAATTTAAGTCTAAGGATAATATTCTACTTTGGAAAAGAGATTCAGATTTTGTTTCCACAGAAGATGAAAACATGTGGATTCCTTTGAGACTAATATTGTTTGGTGGAACAGGACCCCCTGAAAAGTCTCTGAAAACCTAAAAGTACTTCACTCAAAAATCAGCAGGAAGCAGTTTGATGAAAACTATACCTGAATTCCCAAAATGATTGTTTTGAAATGATTTCTTTCATTTAAAAGTGGTTGGGTAAAAATTGTAAATGGTCACAGTTAATCTCTCTTTTTTTTTAAAAAAAAAGGGGGAGATATGATATAAAGATGAATACATTGCATTGGTATGGATCTTATTCTATTGATACAAATTTAAGGTCAATTTTGTATCACTGTGTACATATGTATTTCTGCTCTTGTTTAAGGTATTGTGTTTGTGCAACTCATTTAAAAATGCAATCTATAATTCAAAATTGCAGATTATTAGTTAATAATCTATTGCTGGGAGCCATGTTACCTTTTGGGGGGACAAGGCCTGAGAATAGAGTGAACAAGTTCTTATTTTGGCAAGGCCTGGGAGAATTTAACTCATTTCTGGCAAGTTGATTGGTAGTTGGCTCTATAATTGTAGGCATGACTTCAGGAGCATATGTGCTGCCTGTTGTCCTCGCTGTCCTTACACAAGTTATTGCTGGCTCTCTCTTTTTCAGAGTCATGAAATGGCTATCCTATTAGAAAAGCTTTTCCTTGATAGCTCTCCTCTGGATGAGGCAGAGGGGATGTTGTTAAAAATATACAGTGGATCTGATTCACCTCTTAAAACATTTGATGTTTCAAGTGTAACTATAAATTCAGGATTCTCAAGAACTTCTAACACACCTTGAAAAAGTCACAGTAGTTCAGGACACTGCGTATTTAAATAATTGCCCTGGAGAGAATGATTCTAACCACAGGAGCCTAAAAGTAATGCAAATAAATAGATGATATCAAGTATTAATGGGAACAGTCTAAGATCAGGGAATGAAGTGGAATCATATCTTGTTTCATTGGTTAATCCATAAAGAAAACTGCTTGGCCTAATAGGTCAGAAAATTAGGTAGGTGGAGTAGACTGAACAGAATGCTGGGAAGAAGGGAAGTAAGCCATATGCCATGCCGCTCTTCTCTGGGGCAGACACGATGAAGCTCCAGCTCAAGATGGATGCAGGTCAGACATGCTGAATCTTTCCCGGTAAGACATCACCTCATGGACAGAGATCACTAACTATGGGTTGAGCAAGATATGAGAGTTAGCCAAGAAGAGGCTAGATATAATGGGCCAAGCAGTGTTTAAAAGAATACAATTTGTGTGTTGTTATTTTCAGGTGTAAAGCTAGCCAGGCGGCCGGGAGCTGGGCAGCAGGAATGCAGCCTGCCGCTCCTTCTACAAATGCCCTCATTTCTATAGCTGTAAGAAGCTGAAAGAAAGGGGAGATGAGAACAAAAGATAAGCAGTACCAACTAATAAGAATAATCATTTTAGTTATGTAGTTTGTAGAATCATGAGAAGAAACCCGGTATATGCACTATAGGAGATAGAATAGTCTAAGATACAGAATGTAGTGATTCAGCCTTGCCTGATGAGTTGATTGTGGGAGTTGAGATATAATTAGAGGTAAACATTAATCATTAGAAGCAAATCTTTCTTTCATTTTGCATGGTGCTGTAACTACAAATGTTGCCAACTGGGAACACTGTTGCACCTGTAGGTGTGCTTAAAACGTCCTTTGTGGATTGTTGCACTGCTTATGTTTCTATTAACTAGGCTACAAGTCAAGTAGGAAGAGAGATCAAAGAACAAACTGGCAAGTATTATAATTATTATTAGATGCTTAAGGAAATAAATATGATTTTAAAACTGTTCATGCAAACTATTGAAACTGTATAAATAAAACAGGCTCAGGCTATCTGGGATCACTTGTTTGAAACATGTGATCAGACTTTTCTTCATTTTGCCAACTTCACGCATCTATCCCAGGTCAGCTCAGATCCATTAAGAGCAAGGCTCTCAGCAGGTGATCCCTGAACAGGCCTGGTAGGATGGTAAGTATTGAACATTTGCAGTGTGATAAGACAACTTCTACCTGAGGAGCCTACAGATCCCCTGGCTGGGAGTGAGACCAGTTGAGCAAGGGTAGATAATCCACTCAGGAGGCAGAGACAGGTGGATCTTTGTGAATTTGAGGCCAGGTTGTTATACAGAGCAAGTCCCAGGCAGGCTCCAAAGCTACAGAGAAACCCTGTCTCGGGAGGAAAAAAATAGGAAGTTTTCAAAATGAATTTTCTCTAGTAGCAGAGGAAATAGTCTCAAGAGAATAATGTAATTTTATTTAAAAATTAAATCAATTAGAGCACTAAATAAATAAGAAAACAAGATTAACAATTCATACTATTTATGTGAAACTTAAAAAAATAACTGTAAAATTTTCACATTAAAGGATACCATCAAAAGAGTAGATGGGGGAACTCTTTGCACACTGTACCCTAGACTGAGAGCTTATATATAAAATATTTAAGGAAATACCCAATCTAATCACCAAAACCAAATATTTTGATTAATAAATCAATGAAAACACTGAACAGAAATTTCTCAAAAAAATAAAAAGCAAATGACTGATAAACACTTAACTTTTAACATTAGCTAACAGGTAAAAGCAAAATGAAGCGATAAATATTCCTTTGCATTGCAGTCCAAGTGGCTAATATCAAAAAAATCAAAGGACAATGAAAATTGGTAAAGTTGTGGGGAAAGAGGAACCTCATTCACTGCTGATGAAAATGTGTAATGTTGCAACTGCTATGAAAATCAGCATAGAAATTCCTTAAATCTTAAAAAGCAGAAAAATTGTGTGAGCTACTGTACAACTCTGACAGCAGAGACACTGGCATCGTCGTGTTTTTCTCATATTACTCAGAAGTGCCAAGATACAAGCTAGTTGAGGTACCAACAATCAGATCCATGAGCAAAGAAACTGCTACATGATGCAGCAATGGAATCTTACTCAGCTGCACATAAAAATAAAATCATTGCATTGCAGGAAATTTGGTGGAACTGGAAAACATTATTTTAAACAAGAAACTCCAAAATCAAATACTGACATTTTTTTTTGTCATACACAGATCCTAGATTTTATTTATATACATGTTGGGAGTCAACTAGAAGGTGGACCATGAAAGGGGGAAATGATCCTTAATTGAGTGTTGGTAAGGGAAATAAAGAAATAAGCAGGATAAATGAATACGCATGGCTTGGAAGAATAATACAGAGTAGTAGCAGGAGGATGGGATCCCAGAAATTTAGCAGAAGTTTGGCAGATGTGGAAAAGCATCAAGGAGTAAGTGTATATAAAGCTGCTATCTGAAACTCATTCATTTTCTGAACTAATTTAAAAACTATTAAAAATGAAAAATATAAAATTTTTCATAGATGCTACTCTTCAGATGGTGTGTCCATATCAATAGAATCTCGTATCATTCTTCAGAAATTGCAGTTGAAATGATCCTTTTGGTTTTGGGTAGTAGTGATAGTGTTGACAATAATTCATCCATTAAGGTGGGCCTGTTCAAACTGCAATGCTCATCAGAATGGAGAGAGTTGATAGTTAACACCAAGGAGACAAGGGGCTCCAAAATATACCACGATGGGCCATCATTTTTAACCTGTCGCATTAATAATAATCAGAGAATGACAAAAGTTGTATCTCTTAAAATAAATTTAGAGTTAACTTTTTTCTTTCCCTCTTAACATCTCTGTAAAGACTAAACCAGGAGCACCAGAGTATTACTGAAATTGTATATTTGCTTCTGTTCAGGTTCTTTTATATTCCTTGTCATCTTCAAAGGTACACTAATATTGGATAGAATTTATAACAATTTGACTAAAAGGGAATGAACAAATAAATTCATGCAAACCTGCCATATACTGATTTGAATCCTACTCACCATACAGTGTCTTTCTAGAATTTATTTGATATTCAACACATGTCCAGAATCAATCAGCATTTTTATCTATGTCTAAAATTGTATGACTTATATTATTTTATTCCTTTTTATTAGGCAAGGTATCAGTTGCAAAGCAGTTTGGATGTTAGTTCCTTGATATGTTCAAGGTGAAGGTTTAAAGTATTCAACACTAGAATATGTGAACAGTTTCCAGTGCCCTAACTCAGTGTTTGTATTCCCCATCACTATATAACAATCTGAACAACAAGGGACATATCTACTCTTTTACCTGTCTTGAATCTGATAATGACATACAAAGGCCCTCTGCCTATGGGCATTTGCAAATGACCTGTCGAAGAAAAGAGAAATAGTTGGCTTCCTAGGCTAAGTGTTAACTAGATAGATTCTTGATTTATCCCATTAAATGGTCCCTCAGCTGCCACAGCTGAAATCAAAATCTATTTCTTTGCTTCTCAGAATAGCACTGTTTATGCAGTTTGTCTGATTTATATCTTGATTGTAATAGAAAAATCTCAGTGTCAAATGATCCTGAGAATAAGAAATAAAACTGGAAACATATCTTCATTTTGCCCACATCTTTTGTTCATTTTTCAAAAGCCCCAGTGTCAACTGCTGAAGGGTAATTCTGTCACTATTTTCTTTATTTTAGTTACTTGATTCCAGGTTGCCACAGATGTGGAGTTACTATGATGATGGGAAGGCATTGATTGCATCATTCCAAAATAGGATTATAATAAGGAGCGAGTAAAAAGAATTCTGCAGCAAGACTATGCTTTCATTTCCCTCTTCAGATTGTTTTAAAAGCCTTGGAGCTCACTGTATGACCTTTGTTTGGGCACAGTTATATGGTTCTCCATTGAATGAGGCACTGTTGTATTTGTCTGACTATTTTTCTACATGTGAAGTGGGGTAAGGTATAACCACACAGAAGATAGAATTGGAATCAGGAGGCATAAAAATTGGGTAAGACAGGTCCATTTGCAGACAATAGGCCTTGAGTCTGGCTGTAGTTGATAACCTAGTAAAGGAAAAATGGGTCCTTGATTGAATTAAACCTGCTTTTGCACAAGCACAAAAGCCCCAAATTAAACAGCATTGTCCTTGAAACAAAAGTGGGTCTCTGAAAATAGCTAGGAATAAATTTTTTTTCAAAAACCTTCTGCGAGTGTGAAGACAGCTCTCAGAAAAGCTCACATTATTTTGAATGTATACTTGACAAAACGTTTGTTCAAGGACAAAGGATAACTTAATGATATGAGAATGAATTTTGATCAAGCAATGTAAATAATCCTCCTTGATAAAAAAAACAAGCAATGTTTTATGATGAAAGTAGCTCAATGTGGTTAGCAACCCAAAGAGTATAAATACCATAGAGAGTGTCACAGAGCAGATTTTCCCAAGGGGTATGTTTAAATTTTTCTACTTCCATTTAGCTTGGGCTTGACCAAAATTACATATGCACACAATAAATGAATAAAAATAAGTCTAAGACTGTGGGGAAAGTATGGATTTTCCAAAAAGTAAGGGAGTTTAACATTTTCTTCATAGAAAAGAACTTTTGATCATTTAGTCATTACAGTCTGTAATTACATTGAGTCCTTACAGCAAAACAATGTGTAGCTATTATTGCCATTACTATATCACATGTTCAGACCTATAATAAGATTTGTTTAGTATTTATGTTTCTACAACTAGTAAGTGGCAATGACAAATTCTGAGCCTAGTCCATAGTCACATTCCATATATTTGCTCACTAGACAATCTGCAGAACTGTCAGGGCTGAATAGATTGGAAAATGACTTTGGCTCTATAATACCTGAGATAAACATCTGTCTGCAAGTCACATGACATAATTATGTATTAAATTATCAGAAGCCATCAAGTTATAAAATGTACTATAAGTATATAAATCCCAACATTTTCTCCAATATAGTTGAAAACTATTTCTTTTATTTCTTTTTAAGAGCAAGCTGTAGCATATCCAGTTTGCAAAGATTATGTCAAATGTGCATAAAGCTAAGTGAAACTATGCTAGGGTTTATTCACAAACATAGCCATGTATAATAATAATAATAATAATAATAATAATAATAATAATAATAATAATAATAACCTCTAGTTCCCCACAAAAATGAAAGTGACTAGCAGGTGGGTTCTTACTCTCTTTCAGTTAAAGAATCAAAACATAGGACAAAAACTCATGTTATAACAAAAGTAGTGTTTATTAGTAAGACTCCTAGGACACAGGAAAGAATACCAGAGCTTAGGTGAACACAAATGAAATAATCCCAGGCTAGCTTAGAATTGAGTATAATAAAGGAGTTCTTTATTTAGGGTAACTCACACATCATAGTCCTCTGCACAAATGGGAACAGGAATGGAATTCAGTATCCAGGTAAGAGAGAAAAGAGCGCGAGAGAGTAGGTGGGTTCACACCTTTTTTGTTCCCAAGGCCACATTCAACCTGGTTCAGCCTCTCAAAGGCCATTGAGTTTTTATTTGAAGTGAGTATCTATACAATTAGTGATTTTTTCCCTTTAATCTATTGATCTGAAGATGTCCTTTGTCCCTTCTTGTTCAGGCATTGGTTTTCTAGTGTCTACCCATCAACATGGAAATCACTGCCATAGTGTATCATGGCGTACTAGTACAGAAACAAATCCAGGGTTCTTAGAGCTAAAATCATGCTATTTTACTTAGTTGTATTAACACAGAAACAGAAACTTACTTTGGGGTAGCAACCTATATAAAGGACATGGAAGATGCAAGTTATTTCTCTCTTTGTCTCTTTCCCCTCACACTTGCTATCAAGTACATTCCTTCATTGACCTACTTCTTCAGGATTCTAGTGTATACTCTTCAGCTAAGACATGTAGCCTTGTGGACTGAACAACTACCACAAACTTGGAGAACCGTTGTTGGCTAACTGGATCATAACCTATAAGCCATTAATGTATCATCTATATCTGTATCTGTATCTATATCATCTCTATCTCTATCTCCATCTATATCTATATCATCATCTATATTTATATCATCTATATATCTATGTATCTATCAATCTATCTATCTATCTATCTATCTATCTATCTATCTATCTATCTATCTATCTATCTATCTATCTATCTATATTCTACCAGTTCTCCTCTAAAGAATTCAGTAATGAAGATTTTGGTTTCAGGAATGGATCTAAAGCAAAGGAAATATAAGAATGAATTTTTCAAGTATCTAGAATAGACTTTCCAATTTTCCAATACCTACAGTTACTGAAGCCTCTCCTACAAACTCGGAGAGTACTAAAAGCCCATGGCATGGACTAATTTGAAAACTTATGAAGATAAATGCATGTGATTATCCTTATTAAAAAGTTGTAAGAAGCAATGTACTTGGTGATTTTGTATATAAGACTTTTGACAGTTTGTGGGAAAAAATAAGGAAAATGATGCTATTGGTTAGTTACTCCTAGCATCTCTAGATAAACTGGCAAAGGTAAACAATGCACTCCCTGATAAAAATTATCCAACTTCTTGTATCTCAGAACATGCTGAAACAACAAAGAAATCAATGATAAATTTACTGGATCCAGATGTTCAGAAACTGTTTAAAACTTTCTGACTTTGCCCTGGAAGAGAATCTTTTCTCCAGCAGTCATAGAACTCACGTTGCTGAAAATCAAAATGAAGCTCTTATTATAGGGTTGGTTGAATTGCAGCAAAAATTCAAGTTCTAGCCTCTGCTTCCATCAGTTGCTGGATAAAGGTACTAATGATGACATTTAAGATAATCATTAATCTGACTACAGGGGAAGGCCAGTTCACGCACCCTCTCCACAATTGCTTAACATCTTAGCTGGGTTCATTCTTGTGGATTTCTAGAAATTTCTTTAGTGTCAGGTTTCTTGCTAATCCCATAATGGTTCCCTCAATAAAGGTATCTCTTTCCTTGCTCTCCCTATCTGTCCTTACCCCATCTCGACCATTCTGTTCCCTAAAGCTCTCCTCCCCCTCTCCTTTTTTGCCTCCCCCTCCCCTTCTGCTCTTCCTTCTCTCCCACTCCCACACTACCAATAAACCTTACCTATTTCCCCTTCCCAGGGAAATTCATGTATGTTTCTTTTAGGGTTCTCCTTGGTACCTAGCTTCTCTGGGGTTGTGAACTATAGGCTCATTATCCTTTGCTTTACATCTAATATCTACTTTTTAGTGAGCATATCGCATGCTTGTGTTTCTGGGTCTGGGTTAACTCATTCAGGATGTATTTTTTCTAGTTCCATCCATTTTCATGCAGATTTCAAGATGTCTTTTGTTTTTAAACACTGAGTTGTCTTCCATTGTGTAAA
This sequence comes from Microtus agrestis, assembly GCA_902806775.1. Classification (NCBI taxonomy): domain Eukaryota; kingdom Metazoa; phylum Chordata; class Mammalia; order Rodentia; family Cricetidae; genus Microtus; species Microtus agrestis. The sequence continues at coordinate 106,033 of CADCXT010001974.1, forward strand.
CGTACCAAATTTTCTTTTTCCATTCTTTGGTTGAGAGGCATCTAAGTTGTTTCCAGGTTCTGGCTATTATGAATAATGCTGCTATGAACTTAGGTGAGCAAATGTCCTTATAGTATGATTGAACATCCTTTGGGTATATGCCCAAGAATGATATTGCTAGGTCTTCAGATAGGTGCATTCCCAGTTTTCTGAAAAACCACCATATTGATTTCCAAAGTGACTATACAAATTTGCATTCCCACCAGCAACAAAGGACTGTTCTTACTCTCCATCCTCTCCATCATAAACTATCATTGGCGTTTTTGATCTTAGCCAATCAGACTGGTGTAAAATGATACTCCATGGTCATTTTAATTTGCATTTTCCTGATGATTAAGGATGTTGAACATTTCCTTAAGTGTCTTTCGGCTATTTGAGATTCTTCTGTTGAGAATTCTGTTTAGATTTGTACCCCCGTTTTTAATAGGATTATTTGGTATTTTGATGTCTAATTTCTTGAGTTCTTTATATATTTTGGAGATCAGTCCTCTGATGTGGGGTTGGTGAAAAACTTTTGCCATTCAGTAATCTGTTTTATTAACTGTGTCATTTGCTTTACAGAAGCTTCTCAGTTCCAGGAGGTCTCATTTATTTATTGTTACTCTCAGTGTCTGTGCTAGTGGTGTTATATTATGAAGTAGTCTTCTGTGCCCATGCATTCAAAGCTACTCCCCACTACCTCTTCCATGAGGTTCAGTTTGGTTAGATATATATTGAGGTCTTTGATCCATTTGAACTTAACTACTGTGCATAGGGATAGATATGGATCTATTTGCATTCTTTTTACATGCTGACATTCAGTTAAGCCAGCACCATTTATTAAAGATGCTTTTATTTTTCCATTGTATAATATTAGCTTCTTTGTCAGAAATCAGGTGTTCATAGTGGTGTGGAATAATCTTTAATTCGATTCCATTGGTCCACCTGTCTGTTTGCATTCAACAAAATCGTAGAATGCACACTTCTTTAACTTAGGCAATTGTCAGAACAACTTTTGGGCCTTTTACTTTTAGATGATGCTTTAGTTGTGACTTGACCTCCACTTTAAAATCAAAAGTCGTACACTGAGAATCCCTCTCACACTTGTTTTCTTACTGTTGGTGTTTCATAAGCTGTCAGCAGACACCATGTACCTTCTAACTCATTCAGTTACAGATTTTTCAATACTCCACATAGAGTGTGTTCTTGGCAATATTTCTCTTGAAATACCTGCATTTAGCTCATAAAACAAGCAAACTAAAGCTTTCTAGATGTCATTGAACGTGTTCTTAAATGAGTCTGATTTCTGACTTCAGAATAAAGCATTAACGTTTGCTTTCATCTCAAGTATCCTTGCTTGCTGTTCCGCTCTCTAATGGTATCTGTGTCTGAGCCATTATGTATAAGTAATATTGGGTCTTATATTTCTGATGATGGCCCCAGATTCTTTACAGTGTCCAATAAAGGAAAGGACATGTTCTTTGTGAAGCTGAAAAACTTGCTTATATATTGAACCATGCTCCATCGGTGAATGTTTCTGGTGTGGTTTAGGACTGTAGTTTGAAACTGATCTCTCCCAAAAGATTACAACTGTAAAGAATTGGAAGTCACAATAGGCACATTTAGTGTATTGTAGTGCTACAATAAGCAGTTTCCTATGAAACTCACAGACTCAAATTTGCAGTTCAGCTTGCTTCATGCTGTGAGAACAGCAGCCCTGCAGTGTCACTGTGGAAAAGCTTGGGAAAACCCAAGACAGTGCACAGAGTAAATATCTTGAATATACTGAGTAGCAATTCATGGAAATTACTAATTATGCTGTAGTCCTTAGTTAGGCTACATACTAAAGTAAACTTTTCCAACTATTGTTACTTTTCAAGTGGTTTTCTTTGCTTTGTTGTTTTATATGTGAGCCTAGAATGTAGTTATATATAAACTTTTACAAATTGATTAATTATGTATTTTTGTGGTATACAGCGTGGTTTTGATATTTGCTTACAGTGATAATAACTAAATCAAGCTAATTAGGATACATATAGTACATCACAAATTGTTCATATTGAAAAAACTTTCAAATTTGCTCTAAAGGAAAGTTTCCAGTAAATAATATATTGCTACTAACTACTCTATCATAAAAGAAATCGCTTACTTTTCTTGTCTCCCTTAACTTCTGGTCACCAGCATCTACTCTAGTGAATTCTCTTTTGCAGTATCCCCCAAAATAAAATCATATAGTTTGACTGTGTCTGGCCTATTCTACTTAGGACAATGTCCTTCAAGTTCACCTTTGCTGTCACAAATGGCAGATGAAAATATTGCCTTCTTTGTATTTATTTGTTAAATTTGTTCTTTTGTATAATCCTACTTGTCTATGATGCACACTGTTTATTTTGGCCCAACCTTCCATTTTTCCCCTTGTGTCTATCACCTTTGTCTTTTCTGCCATCACTTTTCCCTTCTCATGGGTATTTGTTTTGTTTAATGAGTTTATGATGTGGGAATGATTTCTTATTAATAAAGAAACTGCCTGGCCCATTCGATAGGTACACCCTTAGGTGGGTGGAGAAAACAGAACAGGATTCTGGGAGAAGGAAGCTGAGTAGGAGTCGCCATGATGTTCCCATGCCAGACAGACGCAGGCTAGAATCTCCCCGGTAAGCACACCTCGGGGTGTTACACAACTTATAAGAAATGGGCTAGTCCAGGTGCGAGAGTTAGTCGAGAAGAGCTAGCCTATGGGCCAGGCAGTGTTTAAAAGAATACAGTTTCCGTGTAATTATTTCGGGGCATAAGTAAGCCATGTGGACGGTCGGGTGCAGGGAACGGAGCCCGGCCGCTCCTCTTACAACAAGTTTAACCAAGTCCATCTATATCACCTTCATCTTGGAACTCTCAATCAGAGCTTAGTTGGCTCACCAACCTTTTTAAAAATTTTTATTGTGACTAAATTTGTTCTTTGGCATTTTTTACACATGAGCACTCTTATCCCTCACTCTCTTGTATCTCTTTTTCACTGACATCTACCTGTCCTCCTTCCCACAAATATCTTTTTCATATTTATAGCTTTTTATTGTATTTTGTGATGTGCTGGATTTAGGACTATAGGCCTATAGTCTTGACCTACATGCTAGACTTTAATAGGCTGAGTAGAAGACAGTGATTCCTTCTATTCTAGGATCTATAAATAGCCAATACTTGACTAGTTAAATGTAAGGCCCTTTGAACCCATTGCCCTTCTGAGATGTATTATTGACATGACCAGTATTGTGTGGACACAGTAAAGGAAACCACAGTTTTTGCAAGTTGATTACAATAGTCTTATTAAATCTAGAGGAGTGTACATTGTAGCTATCTTCCAGCTATTACTTATTTCCTATGTTCTCTTCCTTAAGGTTCCCTGACTTTTGTGTGGGTGGCATAAATAGCTTCTTTAAAGAAATGATTTCTAAGGTCTATATCACAAAGTGTTAAACCTGTGTTTCTGGGTATTTTACTTTCATGTTGGTTTGAATACGGTATGAGAAGAAGACCTAATATATTTTTCTGTATATCAGTTTCTGTTTCTTCCAAAACTGTCAGAGTGATATAATTTTCTCATTCTGTATTCTTGGCATCTTTGCTGAAAAGCAGTTGGTCACAGATTTATTTACTGGGCTTCCGAGGCTATTCCCTGGACTGTAGACAATTACTGTTTTATTTGTGCATGCTACTTAGATAAGACACCAATGTTTTGTCATGTTCTCTGAGGAGATGCTCCAGTGAAGTCACAGGCTCAGTTTTGAATTCCTAATGTTAGAAACGAACATTGTGACATACTGCTTAAAATGTTGGAAAATATTAATTAAAAGGAATCAAATACATATTTGTTTTAAAAATTTATTGGTGATCTCTTTTTATTGAGGTCTACATTTTTCTGTGTTCCCCTCATTGCCTCTCTCCTCCCCTTCAACCTCCCGCAAGATCCCCATGCTCCCAATTTACTCAGGGAGTAAATTGTCTTTTTCTACTTCCCATGTTGATTAGGTCTATGTATGTCTCTCTTAGGATTCTCATTGTTGTCTAGCTTCTCTTGGACTGTGATTTGTAGGCTGGTTTTCATTACTTTATGTTTAAAAACCACTTAAGAAAAAAAATAAAAAATAAAAACCACTTATGATTGAGTACATGGGATAATTGTCTTTCTGTGTTTGGGATACACCACTCAAAATGATGTTTTCTAGCTCCATCCATTTGCCTGCAAAATTCACAATGTCGTTATTTTTTTCTGCTGTGTAGTACTCCATTGTATAAATGTACCACATTTTCTTTATCCATTCTGTGGTCAAGGGGCATTTAGGTTGTTTTCAGATTCTGGCTATTAGAAACAAAGTTGCTATGAACATACTTGAGCATATTTCCTTGTGGCACAATTGAGCTTCCTTTGGATATATACCCAAAAGTGGTATTGTTGGGTCTTGAGGAAGGTTGTTTCCTAATTTTCTGAAAAATTGCCACACTGACATCCCAAGGGGTTGTACCAACTTGCAATGCAGAAGTGTTCCCTTTACCCCACAACATCTTCAGCATAAGTTGTCATCAATGTTTTTGATCTTGGCCATTCTTGCAGGTATAAGATGGAATCTCAGAGTTGTTTTGTTTTGCATTTCTCTGATGACTAAGGATGTTGAGCATTTCCTTAAGTGTCTTTTAGCCATTTTCGACTCCTCTGTTGAGAGTTCTCTGTTTAGGGCTGTACTCCATTTTTTTTATTGGATTATCTGTTCTTTTGATAACCAATTTCTTGTGTTCTTTGTATATTTTGGAGACCAGACCTCTGTCTGATGTAGGGTTAGTGAAGATCTTTTCCCATTCTGTAGGCTGTTGTTTTGTCTTGTTGACCATGTCCTTTGCTTTACAAAAGGTTTTCAATCTCAGGAGGTCTTATTTATTAATTGTTTCTCTCAGTGTCTGTGCTAATGGGGTTATATTTAGGAAGTGGTCTTCTGTGCCAATGCCTTCAAATGTACTTCTCACTTTCTCTTCTATAAGGTTTAGTGTATCTTGCTTTATGATGGGGTCTTTGATCCATTTGGACTTCAGTTTTGTACATGGGGATAGATATGGGTCAATTTTTTTAAAGTCCTTATCTAGCACAAAAGCTTTATTTTCAGTACCACATGAGTACACGTGAACACACACAAATACAATGAAAGTAATTAGGCAAACACTACCAATATTTTTACTAGTTTTATTTCTATTGCTATGCTAAAACAGCTTGACAAAAAGCAAAGTAGGGTAGAAAGGATGTATTTTAACTCACAATTCTGGGTTAGAATCATCATAGTAGGGAAGCCAAGGTCAAAGTGTCTGGAATTTAAAACAGCACCTACAACCTATCTGCCTTCAGTGACAGAGAGAACTGAATGCATACACGTTCCCTGTTCTTGGCTCACTTTCCCCACTCTTATTCAGTCCAGGGACCTGAGTCCAGGGGATGGTGTTGCTGAGAGTGGGCTGAGTTTTTTTTCCCCAGTTTTATTAGTTTATTTATTTATTTATTAAAATTTTCCACCTCCTCCCCATCTCCCATTTCTCTCTTCTCCCCTCCCCCTCCCTCTCCAGTCCTAAGAGCAGTCAGGGTTCCCTGCCCCATGGGAAGTCCAAGGTCCTCCCCCCTCCATCCAGGTCTAGGAAGGTGAGCATCCAAACAAACCAGGCTCCCACAAAGCCAGTCCATGCACTAGAATTAAAACCTTGTGCCACTGTCCTTGGCTTCTCAGTCAGCCCTCATTGACAGCCACTTTCAGAGAATCTGGTTTGATCACATGCTCCATCAGTCGACATGGGTCAATTTTTATTCTTCTATGTGCTGATTGATATCCAGTTATGCCAGCACCATCTGTTAAATATGTTTTTTCCCATTTGATATTGTTTGCTTCTTTGTCGAAAATCAGGCATTCGAAGATATGTAGATTAATATCTGGGTCTTCAGTTTGGTTCCATTGGTCCTTCTGTCTGTTCTTATGCCAATACCAGGCTGTTTTCAGTACCATAGCTCTGTGGTTGAGTTTGAAGTCAGGGATTGTGATACCTCCAGAAGTTCTTTTATTGTACAATAGTTTGGGCTATCCTGGGTTTTTTGCATATGAAGTTGAGTACTGTTCTTTCGAGGTCTGTGAAGAATTTTGCTGGAAATTTTGTAATTACTTGAGTTAAATTTTATATCTATCATTAATCCTTTGAAATAATCTGTTTTTAATGAGTACAGCAGCATTTAAAGTCATGTATGTGAAAGGACTTGGTATATTTGCGGGTCTCAGAAATATAAAACAATCAATTTAAAGGATTTTTCTACATAAACTCAATGATTTCTGAGACGTATTCAGAATGATAATACAAATTTACGGCTAGTAATATAGTATTAGCGAAATCTTAGTCACACTTTCAAAGAACACAACATTTAATAACTTCATGTCATAAAGGTTTCAGTTATACAAATGAATTTGGATTTATTGAGAGACATAAAAACAGTAAAAATGAATGGCTGTCTGGTAAATAAGCTAAGTTAGTAAAGTATTTCTAGAAGGAACAGTTTGGTCTTAAGGAAGAAATAAAAACTATTCAATAATAGCAATAACAAAATTTGTCACAACGTTGAAAACTTCATATATTTTAAGAAATTAACTGATTGCTAATCAGTATTACTCATTTTAAGTAAAATTTTGGCATTAAGACCTAAGTAATTCATTTTTTCATAAAAACATGTAATTGAAAAATTTGTTTTAACCAGATGACTTATTTTTTTTTAATCAAAACTAGGAAGGCAGATCTGTAGGCCTTGTCTAACCAAAATTTAATGAGTTGAACACAGAAAAATCTACTAAGGCACTCACTTTCTCCATAGATATTAGCAAAACATACCATGTCAATCCTTTATTGTTACCTTAAAATCAAAGCATATGTTAAAATATAGATCCATGTAAGAAATTATTCTGAAACTAATATAAGTGCAGTTATTAAAAATAGATTCTGTATCATATTCACTAAATTTTTAATAATGGATGTATCATTTAGATTACTGAAGTGTCAGTCAATCATCCAGTCTACTACTTAAGAAAGGGGGAAGATAAATATTCAGCTAAGCAATCAGCTTCCTTATAACAGAAAACAATGTTGCATTCCAGGCATATAGTACTACAGGTAATATTTTGTTGATGCTGGGTAATTTTTGTCTGGTTTGTTTTTGTTCTATAATTCTTCATGTCAGGCTGACCTTGAATTTGTTACAATCCTCTTTCCTGACAATATATTTTATGCAGTCCAAAACAAATGTGTGCTCTGCGTTCTAGTCACCATAAGATAAATTATTGGTTCATTGAATATGTAACTTAATTTCTCAGATACTGCATGAATCCATCAAAGGACAAAATATTTTCCTTATTGATATGACTTTACTCTGACAAGAAAATTCATGTTTCCTTTATGAAATAGAAAAATTCTTGAAAATTTATTTACAAAATGTTGCTAATATGTGATTTTTCTCCCTAGTATCATTTTTAATTGTACAGTATAGATTTTATTTTAAGATATCTTAGGCTACAATTTCTAAAATTTATTTTGGGCTCATAATTAAACAAGTTACACGTGGTTGCTTGTGTTTTCAGATAAGTTATCAAGTAGCTAGTATTGTTTGTGACAGTATTACCAAGACTACCCTTGTTCTTGTTGAAATTTGTTTGCATAAAACTACTAATTGCTTCTACTACTGCCAGGTTCCTCTTCATTTTCAGTTTGCTTTCTTTGTTGCTCATTTTGCTGATTGTGACATTCTCTCTCTCTCTCTCTCTCTCTCTCTCTCTCTCTCTCTCTCTTTTATTGTTTTGTTTTTTTGTGGCAGAATTTCTCTCTGTAGCATCCAAAGTGCTGGAATTAAAGATATGCACCACCATTGCCCACCATGCTACACTCTTAAGAATAAAAAAATCCTTGTTATTCAGACACTCTCTCCCTTCTTCCTCTCTCATCTCCCCTAACTTCTACTCTTCAACTGAAAACATACGTCTGATTTTAAAGATATCTACTGAATAATTTTCAAGTTACTACAGTATATATTTCTTTTTCAATGAAATATTCAACTACCTGTACTCATATCCAAGTTTTAATTAGACATGTATGTATGCGTGTCTAAAAGAAGCATGAATTTAAACCATTGAAAAAATTTTTTTTCTAATTGCTTTCCCAATAATTGATTATAAATATAGAGGGAGGAAAGAAAACCAGTGAATGATTATCACAAACCAAGTCCAAGTTTTATTACTGACAGCTAAAATGAATGTTGTTGGGGATGACAGGACAGAAGAGAAGAGAGAGAAGGAGGGGGATAAGGGAGAAGGAAGCAGGGAAAATAAAAGTTAGAGGAACCAGCCATTATAGGACACAAAAATGCCAGAGGAAGTCCTGGGCCGATGAGGGGAAATGAAGGACTGATCCTGAGTTTGAGAGTCAGATTTTGTTACATCTTGATTTTACTGTGTTTATCATTGGTTCAAAGTTATGCAGAATGCCAAGATGCTTGTGACTGCAAAGCAGTCTCCCAAGTGCTGGAGAACATTAGCATGCATATGTGTATAAGAGAGTCTCCTTCTCTATCTCCTCTATGCTTCTCCTTCCTCCACTATGCCAAAAAGAAATCTTTTTCCATTGCAGAGTCTCACTATAAAAATTAGGACAGAATCAACAAACTAATATATGCAAAAGTGCTGTGTAAGTAAAATGTTGTGTACTGAACAATTTGTGTTTTTCTTGAAAGGATACCATACTGTCCTAAAACACACAGAGAATTTAATAACAACTTTATGCTAAGAAGATTTCCAGGAATATTTCCAGTTACTTCAAACTTTCTTCCATTCTCATTCCTTTTTCTGTCACTATTTTTTTGATATTTTAACATTCTCTGGGTATGAAAGATACCAGAGGTCACTCAAATCCATGAAAAGCAAAACAAAAAAAATCATTGAAATAAAACTTTATTGTATACTGATTTGTTAGGATTTATTTTTGTGTACTAAAAAATTATAGAGGTCATAAATAACAGTAGGAACTTTATTTAAAAAGTACAGTTGGCCCACTGAACTGGAAACTTCCTAGAATCAGCTTAAGATTACCTAATATGTGTGGTTTATTCCTCCCCTAAGGAAACTGTCTCCAAAATTCACCTCTCACTGTATGTCTGGTTCATTGTCTATTTCTAAAGAAAAGTTGGCTGTAATCGAAAAAGCACCTCTGGGATCAAGGTGCTCACACAGTTGATGTGAACAGTATGCTTTAAGGGCCTCTGTAGGGATTCTGGAGAAGATTTGTTAAATGGCTCCTGGTTCTGTGTTAATTTCTTTCACCCAAAGACCTTGTGTGTTTACAGTACTATGTGCAACATATAATATTATTTATAGTAGTTATACTATATATAAATATTTTTGAAAATGGATTCTTATACAATTCAACCAAGGCACAATTTCCCAAACTTCCACTCCTCCCAGAACTGCCCCCACCACACACACGCACACACGCAATGCATACACACACAGCTCCTCTTTTCCTAATACACTTACCCTCTGTCTCCCTTCAGAAGAGAGCTGGCCTCCAAGAGTCAGCAACCAAGCATAACAAAACACAATTACAAGTTAAAGGCCCTCACACAGATGTTGGACAATGAAACCCACCAGGAGGAAAGAAACTCAAGAACAAGCAAACTAGTCAAAGATACACCTTCTCACAAAATTAGGAGTGTCACACCAAGATAACAGTCATGACACATAAGCAGAGGACCCAGTGCAGTCCCAAGCAGGCCTCGTGATTGTTGCTTCAGTCTCCCTGTGCCCAAATGAGGCCTGCTTTTCTGATTCAGTGGGCCATGTTATCCTGGTGTCCTCCATTCCCTCTGAATCCTACAACATTTTTCCCTATCTTCCATGGGATTCCCGAGCTCTGAGGTGAGGCTGTGGGTTTCTGAATCTGCTCCCATCTACTGCAAGAGGCAGTCTCTCTGATGACAACTGGAAAAGACACCAATCTTTAGTGGAATACCATTAGGAATTATTAATTAATTATTATTATTTCACTAACATTTTTATAGATTAGTCATGTTTTGTTCTACTCTAGGTCTCTCACTGATGTTGATTACACAGTTTTTACAGTGGCATCTAGACACGTGGGATTGAGGGGTTTCTAGATCTAGTGGTTGTTTTCTGATTTTGTCTTTGTTGAGTGGTTTTTTTCTTTTGCTTTTTTGTGTGTTTGTTTCTGTTACCTCTCTAGATTTTGGAGAGTATGATGATTGTGTGTTGCCTGCTATGAAGTTTTCTTTGGACTTCATAATTTTGAGCCATGACTATTCAAAGTAAAATGTACTTCTGGAAATTGGGAACTGATGCTTACAACTGGGTTTTGGCTAGGAATCTGAAGGACTTCATAGGAGGGAAGGGAGGCAACCTGCTTATTTTATCTCCTTAGAATGGGGGGAGACAGCGAGAAACAGTCACTTCAGAAGGTCTGTTATAGTGCTATGGATGAGACTGGGTGATTTGATCTATAGAAAGATCTACAGCTAGCCCACCTGCTTTCCTGCCATGAGTAGCCTTTTTATTTAGTAGAGAGTACTTGCTTGAGTTGGGGGCTTGGATAAAGCAAGAACTAGGAAGAGGGACATTGGCAGGGGAATGTCTGTGGGTCCACAGAAGATGTAGGCAGAGTGGGTAAGGTTTTAATAAGTGCTCTGTTCAGAGCTAGGAATGAGACTGAGGGATTGGGTATGGAGAAGAGTCAGTGGCAAGAGTAGTAAAGGACAGCAGTTAGCTTACCTGTATCCCCGGCCTCCTGTAGTGTTCACAGGGAATACCTCCTGATACTGAAGGCTGGGATACTGGGATGAGTTGTGGAAGGAATGTTTGAAGAGACAGTCTTTGTTTTGTATTGGGTATAGGGTAAGAAAGAAAGGAACACTGTAGCAGATTTCCTGCTACAGAGCTAGGGATAAAACTGGTGGGTGGGGTGGGGGGGATGGGATCTGTAGAAGCAGAAGAGGTTAATTCACCTTCAGCTTTCTTGTTGCCCCAGTTGGGGGAGTATTCATTGGGTTAGCAATGAGTTCCTGCTGGGTTGGTTGCTGGGACAAATCAAAAACTGGGTGAAGGAAAGCTAGGAGTGAACGGTGTGTGGAATCCACAGAAGATGTGGGAAAGGGGATGGAAGGCTGGAACGAGTGCTTTGCTCAGAGGTGAGCGGAGAAACTAACAATACTTCTAAGAGAACATGTGAAATAAGTATTTAGACATCCCTACATATATCTTACAGATGGAGAAATAGGATTACATGGGTACAAATGGGCAGATCAATAATCCTGAGTTTTGACAACAAATTCCGTGTTGTTCTTCTATACACACATCTGTTCTTGAAGACAAAAAAATACTATGCACAGTGATACTTGGCAGAATTTTTCTAGGTTAGAGCAGCTCAGGATGTTACAGGAGTTGCATGGCATCAGCTGAGTTGACAGCATGATGTGTAGAGGGACTGATGCAGAGTGACTGGTACTACCTGTTTTCTTTTTGTTCTTTCTTTATTTATTTATTAAAGATTTCTGCCTCCTCCCCACCACTGCCTCCCATTTCCCTCCCCCAATCAGGTCCCCCTCCCTCGTCAGCCCGAAGAGCAATCAGGGTTCCCTGCCCTGTGGGAAGTCCAAGGACCACCCACCTCCATCCAGGTCTAGTAAGGTAAGCATCCAAACTGCCTAGGCTCCCACAAGGCCAGTACATGCAGTAGGATCAAAAACCCATTGCCATTGTTCTTGAGTTCTCAGTGGTCCTCACTGTTACAATTCCTTTCACTCACAGAAAGTATGCCAACAGGAGACCTCTTAGTACTTTCTGCGAGATGTGTTCTATGCTAGATGTGAAGATCCAAAGAGTAAAATGTCATAGTGCCTTTAAAGAGTTGACTGGATGACCATCAAAATCTTATTACAGTTTATACTTCTATAGTCTAACAGAGTGCAAAATATCACAGTGTGGGCCAATTATTTCTGGTATTCTGGATAGGCATCAGAAAGGCTACAAAAAGTTTGGAGGGATTGGAAGACACAGAAGACCCCATGCATAATTTAAATAACAATTAGTATGTTTTATTTGCAAGTTCTAACTTCTTTAACAAAGCACTCGATACAATAACGACAAATCTCAAGGTGTTAGAAATATACTGCAAATTATACTGAAATAATAAGAAAAAGATTCAATTTAGTGAAGTAACTGGAAAACTCAAGACAAATATTCCTTTCAGCTAGTTCCCATCATGATTTGCTCTTCTATGTTGCTGTGCTCGATGTTAAAAACAAGACTTCCCCAAATTCTCAGAACAGAGTATCTATAATTTGTTGTCTATTTCTTTTTGGCTGGTTTGATCAAAAAGGCTTAATAGTGATTCCACTGAGAATGCACAAAACATTACACTTCCACTGTAGAGAAGAAAAGCAAGACTTAAAGTATGAAGAGGTTCTTTTTGTAACGTTATAGGAAGAAAGACAATATCTATATATCTACATATAGTACATATATATTTATGTTTTACTGCAAATGGGCACTGTAGTACATATCTATAATCACAACATACACAAGACTAAGGCATTAGGATTACCACAAATACCTTATGAACCTGAAATTCATAATGTTATCAGAGCTGGTCTAAGAAACAAGCTCTTTTATTACAACAATAAACCCCTTATAAACAATAACAAAAGTAATAACAACATAAATCAGCATTTCGTGGAGTATTAATAAACATTTAGGAATCATGTGAATTTAGAATTTCTAAATGCCACCTGACAAAGGAAGCCTTCTGTTGCCAGATTTGGGCCAGTTATTCTTCACCTAGAAAGTAAATGAACTTTAGAGAGATCACAGGCTCTCTATCTAGAAGGGAAATGGGTACTCTAGCTTTGGGAATACAAGTTAAAAAAAAAACTCCCTTGTGGGTTTGATAATATATAATAGCACAAAAAAATAAAGAGTCACAGCTAGTTAAGCCTACATGTAGCCTTGAAGAGAATTCTTTGCTCAATTAATGTGCTGAAATATTGTTGTCATATCAATCTCAATATTGTAGTCTTTGACATACTTAATTCTGTCACATAAAATCTGTATAAGAATAATAATTTTTTTCTCAACTATAGACACAGCTCTCGCTCTAGCTACCATTACATCCATAGGTCCACATAAGCCTCCTCTTGGGGGGGACATGTAATTTATAGTAGAGCATTTCCTCTTACATGTTGATACAGAGTGTAGACACAGCTTCAGAATGTGGCAGCAGCTCTGATCTCTGTCCTTAGCAACGATGCTGCTGACAGACACAACACAGTATGAAACTGTAATACTAGAGCCTAAAGTAATCTAAATGATATACTTAATGTTTGTTGGAAAGGCATGGTGCTGATTAGTTTTACAAAACTTGACATAAAGTAGAGTCACCTAGTAAATTGTAACTAAGTTGAGGAATCATCTTCATCATGGTGACCTCTAGTCTTGTCTGTAGCCCATTTTCTTGATACAAGCCCATTGTCTTTGTATCCCAGTGTGATACAAAGGTGGTTTTAGGTTGTGTAAAAGAGAATTCTGTATTTTTTTAATTAGTATTTGTATTGAGCTCTACATTTTTCTGTGCTCCCCTCCTTAACTTTCCCCTCCCTTTCAACTCTCTCCCATGGTCCCCATGCTCCCGATTTACTCAGGAGATCTTGTCTTTTTCTACTTCCCATGTAGATTTGCTCTATGTATGTCTCTCTTAGGGTCCTCATTATTGTCTAGGTCCTCTGGGATTGTGACTTGTAGGCTGGTTTTCTTTGCTTTATGTTTAAAAACCACTTATGAGTGAGTACATGTGATAATTGTCTCTCTGTACCTGGGTTACCTCACTCAAAAAAAGAATTTTGAATAAATCATAGAGAAAAAGGCAGAAGACAGCACTCTTGCACAGTCTCTGCTTCAGTTACTGCCCTGATACCCCACAATTAAAGACTGTCCCAGGAGTTATAGCATGCTGAGAAAGCCTTGGAGAGCAAGCATATTTCCTTCATAGTTTCTGTCTGTGGTCTCGATTAAGTTCTGTTTTGAGTTATCTCAGTAATGGACATGAATTGGGATGTGTAAAGCAAGTAAACCTTTGCCTTCTCAAGTTGCTTTGGTGAAGGAATTTTATTCCAGGAACAGAAAATCAACTAATACAGAAACTGGTACCAGAAAGTGGGATATTTTTTAATGGCACTGATCATGTTATCTTGAGAGAACTGTAGAAACATTTTAAAACATGGCATTGAATACTCAGAGCATAATTAGCCATTGTGGAAGCTTAGAGGACAGGATTGTTGAGAAAGCTACAAATGATGGATATTTGGGTTATAAAGTAAGCAAAGACTCTGTAAGGACTGTCCATGTGATACTTTGATTTAAAAATCTGTGGTTTCTGATTACCTGGGGCTGAAGATTCAGCTGTGATTAACAAGAGATCAGTTCCACTTAAAACATGTGCTTTACTGGGAAAATTAACACTGCCTAGCTTGGGTTGAAAACTAGCTATCAAGCCAGGTGATGTGGTAAACGCCTTTAATCCCAGTACTCAAGAGTCAGAGGCAGGAGGTTCTTTTGTGAGTTCGAGGCTAGCCTGATCTACAAGAACTAGTTCCAGAGTAGCCAACAAAGTGACACAGAGAAACTAAGTCTCGAAAAACCACACACACACACACACACAAAAAAAAAAAATTAGAAAGAAAACTAGCTATCATCAATTTGAGGCCAATTTCATTGAGGTGAAATCTTCATGGAAATATTTCCATGGGGTCAACATGCAGGGCTGTGGTCCAGAGGAAATAAACACTGTATCTGAAGCTGACTGGAATGTGTGGTAAAATGTATGAGTCTCCCCCTGTAGTAACATTGGTCAGAAGTAAGGAGTGCTGAAGCAGCTGAGGCTTGGGAGTATTATAGGACAGGCGGGGTAGTTGCTGTGTATTGCTTTGGAGATACACACTAGAGAGAACATACTAGAGATGACAGGATCATGAAGCAAAGTGCATTGACAGCTACAAATGGGAAACAATGCCATCCTGAAGCTACAAGATAAACTTTGTGTGCTACAGATGGTAAATCATAGAACGGAATCTGCTCAAGCCCTTTGTAATCTAGAAAATTCTAAGTGAATTCAGGGCGTAAGACACTGAGCTGCTTGCACTGATGGATATTGATTTTTGCTTTGATTTGATTATAACTATGTTGAGCTACTTCCCTCTTGGATTATTTGTTAACAAATAAGTGTGTTGACTTGCGTTGGTTTTACAGGAGTTAGTCAAGACACGGTGGACATTTCATAGAGATGCTGACCTTTTCAAACGTTGAAAGTTTGAAAGACCATGGGATTTTAAAAAAATTGACTGTGTTTTATAATATAATATTAACAATAACATGAAATTTTAGGAATAAATAGGAAAGGAAAGTTTCCTCTGAGTTCTATATTCAGAACAGCCTCAATACTGCTGACTGAGATGACCTAGCATCACAGAATACTCCAACCAGGACTTGACCATAATCCTAAATTTTGTTTGGGTACACATAAGATTATCGGCACCCCCATCAGCAGCAAGTATCCTGGAAAACTATGTCTACATTCTCCAAGAAAAAAATGTGGATGTTTGTCTTTGTTTAGTGTGTTTGTTTAAAGTTATTACAGATAATGGTCAGGAAAAAGCTAAATAAAGTAGATATGATTCAGAGGTTTGTTGTTGTTGTATTTTTTTTTGTGCTGTGAGATAATGCTTTTGTACACTGTAAAGATTTGTCACTCATATTGGTTTAGTAAAACTCTGACTGGCCAGCAGCCAGGCCAGAAATATAGGCAGGGGAAACAGACTAAGAGAATTCTGGGAAGACGAAATGGAGAGGTCAGTCACAAGTCATATGCACAGGAAGCAAGATGAGAATGTGCCACTGAAAGAAGGTACCAAGCCATATGGCTAAGTGTAGACAAGAATTATGGGTTAATTTAAGTTGTAAGAGCTAGTTAATAAAAAGCCTGAGCTAATAGCCCAAACATTTTATAATGTTTTAGTATAAGCCTCTGTGTCTTTCTTTGGGACTGAATGGCTATGGGACCAGGTGGGACAGAAAATTCTGTTTATATATTGAAAGAGTAAAGGAGCAAGAAGGAGAGAGACACTAAGAGGTAGAGAGAGTGGCACAGAAAAAGACACAGAGAAAATTGAAAGAGAGAATGATGAGGTAAGGTATACAGTGGTTTCTCACGCTGTATTTGCAGGGATTTTTTTTTGTTGAAGCTGTAATTGTAGGATTTAATGTCTTTCCAAAATATAATAAGTAGGAAAGACTATTATATGAATTTTCTTCAAAATAAATTTATGGGGAGAACTATAGTATCCAAAGTTGAAACCCTATCTACCATATCTACGATGCACGCTTTTCTTTCTCTGTTCTCTATGGTTAATGCTGCTTAATAGTATCTGATGATGGCCCCTAATATCACTAGAAGAAAAGATTTTCACTTGCCTTTTTGACCTTATTCTTTCATGTTGTGACAGACTGTAAATCCCCCTTCTTCTCCTACTGCAAGTTTGTATATAGGATGCTAAACTCATATGGAAAGAATATTAGTTACTTACCTCACTACTATGATAAATGCCCTAAGTAAAGCATTTAAGGGAAGATTTATTTTGGATCAAAATTTGAGGGTAGATTTCATTTTAGTGGAAGAGTCATGGTGACAGTAACCCGAAGAGGCCAGAGCTCACATTTTATCTGCAATTAAGAAAGCAATATGTGATGAATGCTGGTGTCCAGTTTACTTTCTCTTTTTAATTAAGTCTGGAACTCTAGCCCCAGGTATTTATGGTAGAGAGTCCTACTTTAGTTAAACTAATATTGGAAAATCTACACAGGTATTCCAAGAAAGAAACCTAACCTAGATACCTTGTAAGAGTAAACTCAGAGGCTATTCTAGTAGGTGATTGTAGAATGCTCAATCTTAGGCTAATATTAACTTTGATACAAAGTATGCTGGATCTCTGTGAGTTCAAGGCCACACTGATCTACAGATTTTGTTCCAGGACAGCCACCCAAGCACAGCTACACAAAGAAATCTTGTCTCAGAAAACAAAAAACAAAAACAACAACAACAACAAAAAAAAAAAACAAAAAAAAGAAAGAAAGAAAGAACGAAAGAAAGAAAGAAAGAAAAAAACTGACAACCAGGATAAACATACTCACACTAAGGATAACTTGATGTTTTGTAGTTTTGTTGGGGGGGGGGATTGTACACTTGTATGCATATATTTGTGATGTGTGCTTGAAAAAAAAACAATCTGTGTTTGAGTGTTTTGGATTAGTGTGTCCTCAAAACACCTTTTAATAAGACTTCAGAAGACTATTTGCTGTATTTTCTCTCATTGTTGAAGATAATTAGACTAGTAATATAGTCTCTCCATTACTTTGTATCATTGGCTAGCAAATGATTTGGCTTCTCTAGATTGGTAATAAAAAATATAATTTCTCATGATGCAGCAAATGACATATAAACTGCCATCAAAGCTACAGCTTTAATCCTAGCCATATTGCTTAGCAAATTAAAGATTTATGTGGTCAGAAAAAGAGAGGTATACAGTAAAGATAGATTCAGATAGAAAAAAAATCTTCTAAACTATTTATAGTGTGTTTAAAATATATATGTGGGTTTGGGAGAGAAAAGAAAAAAGACAAAGTCCTAAAAAGGGGGGGTAGTTGGGTGTGGTGGCACACATCTTTAATCTCAGCATGTGGGAGGCAGAGGCACAGGGATCTCTGTGAGTTCAAGGAGAAACTGGTCTACAGAATGAGTTCCAGGACAGCCAATGATACACAGAAAAACCCTGTTTCAAAAAACCAAAAATTACAAGTAAAAATAAAAGAAATAGAGTTTAAAATAAAGTCACATAAAGATTAATAATACACAGAGAATCTGGATACTATATGTTATTGTGTTTTCTTTGAATTGCTTGATGGCTGAAGAAGGAACAACAGCTGCTAAAAGACATTTGATTATACATGCTACTGGATTAATCTAACATATATTTTGAAAATTCCTTGACTTCAAATTTTAAGTCAAAAGATATGTTACTTCTGAGAAGAGGTTTTGTTTTTGTTTCCACGGGAAATAAGAGGCTGTGGATTCATTCTGGGTTAAGAAAAATCAGATTTGATCAAGAAAGACCCCCTGAAAAATCTCTGATATAAGTGGATGGCCCAGACAATCCAACATTTCAAAGGACCTCTGTTGGAGTTTCTGCTGAATTCTATATCCAGAACAGCCTCAAGACTGCTGGTTGAGATGATCAAACCTCACAGAATATTCCAGTCAGTACTTGACCACAATCCTATTTTTTTTAGGTCCCCATAAGATTATCAGTGGTCCAAGCCAGCAGGAAGTAGCCCAGAAAATTATGCCTGCATTCCCCGCAAAAAAGATTATGGATGTATGTCTTTGTTTAGAATGCTGATTACAAGTTGTTATGGACATTTATCAGGAACAAAGCTAAACAAAGAAGATTAAATTCAGAGTTTTTGTTTTAAAAAATTAAGGGGGAAATTCTGTGGGACAATGGCCTCATACTCTGTAAAGTTTTGTAACTTATACTGGTTTAATAAAATGCTGATTAACCAGTAACCAGGCAGGAAGTATAGGTGGGGTGACCAGAACAGGAGAATTCTGGCAAGAAGAAAGACCCAAACTGCAGTCATCACCCAGATGCAGAGGAAGCAAGATGAGAGTGCCTCATGAATAAAAGGTACCAAGCCATGTGGCTAACACAGACAAGAATTATGGGCTAATTTAAGATATAAGAGTTGATAAGAAGCCTGAGCAAATAGGCCAACCAATTTATAATTAATGAAGACCTCTTGTTTTTTCTTTGGGACTGAATGGCTTGGGACCAGTTGGTTCAGAAACCTCTGTCAGCAATCAGCAATAAGTTTATTTAAGCAAATAGTTTTGCCTCCTTTTTTCCCTATAGGTTACTGACAATATGACTTTGTTTCTGTTTTCTAGAATCCAAATAATTTATTCACATATAAGTGCTCTTACTGTCATTTGATGTCAAGATATTCACATTAGGATGGTTTTTTATTGGAGGTGGCATTCTAAAACACATTCAGTACTTAGGATAAAATTGTACAATATCAGTAGTACAGTCAGATAGCAGCTATGACCTCTCTGTTCATGGACAATGTTGTGTGGCTATACTGAAATACAAAGATCAAGAGTGAAAGAATTATTTTTTAAAAGAGGAGAATAATTTATACTGTATCCTTATTCTTTTATGCCTGTATCATAATGGAATAAGATTCTCTAGTGGCCTGGCTTTTCTTAACAATCCTTTGTAGTCTTGAGAAACAAGAATGCCAAGGTTCAATCAGTCTGTCCTGGAAGTAGTTCTTGTAGACCAGTCTGGCCTCAGACTCACAGAGATTTGCCTGCCTCTCCTTCCTGAGGTGATCAAAGGCATGCACCACTATGCCCCATGTAACAGTAGTTTTGAATAGAAAAATTTACATAGTTTTTTCACTTTTTGACATGATCACGATTTTCAGAGTTCCACGTAGTCAAAGTATTCACAAAAAAAGTCTTCTTGAATGACGTCCATGGTTGATGGTACTACAGTAGATAATGTTGACGTCAGTGAACTATGCTGTCTTCAGGTTTGTACTTCTGTCAGTTGCTATGGGCAAGGAAGCTTCATTTTCTATGGTATCAATGACTGCAGACTTATAATTGAGAATGAGAGGCATTGAAGGCTTCTGTGATACCCAAAGGAAAAAAGAAAAAGAAACAGTCCAGACACAAAGCTATTAAAGAGAGTCCATAAAAACTGTGATTAGGGATACTGAAGTGTAGCATTTCACAGTTGATAGCTTTTTCTTAGGGGCTGGGGAATGACTCACTTTTCTTTGAGGTGCTGACCACTGGGATTTTGAACATGCTCCACTGAGTATATAGACAACACAAATTGGACTTGCTGGGTGTTTTGGGTGAAATGATATTTTTTTAGGGGGACAGGGGAGGAATGGGAAGCAAGTGTGATTGCACTGTGCAAAATTTCCTAATATTCATGAAACTATTATGTTGAGTGGGAAAAAGAAAATGAAAGCAATAAAATTTATATATTGTTGGAAGCTGTCTAGCCTAGTTTCAGACCACTACATGAGTGCTTGTCCAATAGATATGCAGGTGAGGCAAACTCCACAGGGACAGTCTCACTTAGCAAAGACCACTGAAATTTAGAACAGTGCAGAATACTACTGTGACCATGCAACCTGCACATGCTCTTCTCTCTTATAATATTGCTGATTCTCTTGGAAGTTTTTAGTCTCACTTTTTCAGTCATGCATGGGACAGATGAGATCATTCTTGGTAACCCCATTTTTTTCTCAAATATTTTCCCCTAAATTCCTTGGAAGCTGATGCTTCTCAGGTTTCTTGTTTGGGGTTTTCAGCTGTCCCTCCACATTCTCAGAGCTATTCTGATTCAGTGCTGATAGGATTGGAGGCAGGTCATCCCTATTTCTGGAAATACATTTTGAACAAGATTGTTGTTCTTGAAAATGTGTACCTATATCAATCACCTTTTAGATTTGAAAGGACAAGATGTACCTAGCTGAATATTCAGCCAAGCTATCAAAGCGATAAGTATTGTTTTTGGTTTAAAGATGTTTTGATGTAAAAGTTGGGAAAAAACATATTTGACACATTTGTTTTTTTCCAGAGGTTGATGATGGAGGATGGAAAATACTTATTCATTGGTATGAAAAAAAGTTTGCCTTTGATGTAAAAATAAAGAGAGCTGGAACTCTTTTGGTCTGGCCACATGCGTGGAACTCAAATGGTGCTCAAACGGTTCATTTCTTCAAACAGTTGCCCTTCTCTGTCTCAGGATGGAAGGCAGGTTGTGGCAGAACATGACAATGTATAAACATATTCTAAAATAATCACTTAGGAGCTTCTGAGAGAAATGCAATAGCAAGAAAGCAAACATTCAGCATGCAAAGTGCTTCAAGTCAGCAAATGAAGCAACTTACTGTTCACATTGGGCTTGATCTTGGGGAGACGATGTATTTGGAAGGATGAATGAAATAGTTAATCGTGGGATTTGTCCCTCCTACTATGTTATTGTTATTACTGTTACATTTATCTATTTATTTATTTGTGTGTGTGTGTGTGTGTGTGTGTGTGTGTAACTGGTTACATGAGGAAGTGACAAAATGACAGTCTGTAGCAGTCAGTTCGCTCCATTCCCAGCGTGAACTACAGGATGGAATTGATCATCAGATTTGTCAGCAAGTACTGCTAAGCACTGAGCTATCTCACCAGCCTTACCACTTCCATTTTGATTATTTATTTTTACTTATTTGGTTAATTTATTTGAAAACTTAATGTGTTTTGAGTGAATCTATTGTACACATCTCCCTTCCAACTCTTTATGTTCCTCCTTCCCTCTGCTTATTGTCTTTCCACCTCAACTTCAAGAACCCTTCTCTAAGCTTCCAATTCCACTTTGTGCTACTATCATGTACATTGTGGCTATATACTGGAACACGGGCAGTCCACCATAGGCTACATACAAAGAAAATTGGCTTTCCCTTTTCCAGTAACCTTCAGTTGCCTTTAAGCTAGGACTGAGACCTTGCGAGTTAGTTACTCATCCATTCTGGGCTTTTATCTCGCACAGGTATTGTACATTGAGTCACAACTACTATGAATTATGTGTGCAATAGCCCTGTCATATTGAAAAAACTTTTTTTTTCAGCTACTGTATGCACATGGCACCGCAATCTTAGTGGTAATTAAGGTGATTTCTTTTTACTTTTTTAAAAACCCATTTAGCAAGCAATAAAAATTGTAATTTTGTGACTATTACATTTAGAGATTTTAAATATTTTTTGTTTCTGTTTTACTCTCACTCTCTTTAGCTACCAATGTTTATAACTGAATACATTTTTTATCCCATGTATATAACCTATTCACACATTTTTACTTTCAATTTAAATTTTGTCTTGCTTTTTTATATTTTTTAAAATTTATTTTTTTATTTTTGAGTGCTTAATACTCACGTATTTATTAACGTTTGTGGGTTTTTTATGTCTGGTCACTTTTTTTGGGTTTTTTAGTTTGTAGATCAGCCTCACGTCTGAGCACCATTACAGCTGACCCCAACATAAACTATCTCTCTTTGGACCAGTGTGGAGGCATGGAAATAAAGACACAACTCAGATGGCTTTATTGGGAAGGAGAGTCTCAGTGATCCCTCATGAAATCCTGAGTTCACATCCTGAATAATTTTTCTTGCTTTATTCTCCAAATAGCCTTATATATCAAAACATAAACTGAGGAGAAAAATCATTAACATTCTGTTTCCTAAGTAACCAGGTGAATGGCTTTTAGTCACGTGCACATGTACCTTTGCTTTCTATCACGTCTTCCTGGTCTGTATGCTAGCTCTGTCACATAGGCTAAATTAGCACTTCTTTTCAGACATCCTCCAAATTACAAACAAACAAACAAAGAAAAACAAACAAAAAAAAACATCCTGACCTTTTGTTAGGTTATGAACAGCCCATCTAAAAAGTTACATGACCACCTCAAGTGGAAAACTATGGCTTATTAGCCTGGCTGCCATACCATATAAAAATATGGGCCTACAGAGAGGCAGGGAGGGGAACAAAGAAAAATGGATAGCTCAATAAAAGCAATAAAAATAATTGGAGAACTAAATTATTCATAAAGAATAAATACTGGTGGTATCATCATCCCCAATTTCAGATTGTACTAAAGTACTAACAAGAACATGGTATTAAAATAAAAACAGACACACTGATTAACAGAATTGAACTGAAAACCCAGACTAAGTCTACACATCAAATTTTTGATGACAAAGCCAGGAAAAAAATCAAAAAATCTTGCTGATCCAACTGACTGGCTAACTGTAAAAACAATGCAAATAGATCAATAGAAAAATTGACAGCTCATGCAGGCAAGGATGTGAAGTAAGGGAAACACTTATTCATTGGTACAAATATAAACTGATACAGCTGCTGTAAAAATCAATGTGGTAGTTACTCAGAGGATTGGGACTTGGATTACTACAACTAGATACAGTTGTAGCACTCTTGGACACATAATCAAAGTTTGCTTCATCCTACTGTAGACACTTGCTCAACCATGTCCATTGTTTCTCTGTTCATAATAGGTAGAAAAGGAAAGTAGCCCAGGAATCTGTAAATGGATGAATAAGCAAAGAAAATATTGTAGGTACATTTACACAATGGAACATTACTCAGCTGCGTGAAAAAATGAAATCATAAAATGTTTAAGTAAGTGGATGAAGCTAGAAGACAGTCACCCGAGTGATGTAACCCAGACCCAGAAAACCAAATATGCTATGTGTTCATTTGTATGTACATGCTATTTGTTTGTCCTTGAATAACTAAGCTCCAATTAGTATAACCACAGAAGATAGTTACAGAATAAGGAATAGGTTGGAGGGATTGATCTTTCTAGGAAAGTGAAATAGAATAGATAGTTATGGATGAACAGGTCAGATCAAGAATGGGAGGATCTAATTGGGAAGTGTGTAGGATATCATTGTCTAAATACGTTCTTGAGTACATGAAATTTATTCCTGTTGAGTTTCCCTTTCTTCATCTTCTAAAACCACTTTTCAAATTTGGCTATGTGGGTTTTAGCTAGTTTAGATCGCTCATGTAAGTGGGATAATGTAATATGTATCCTTCTTTGATTGATGTACTTTAGGAAGAAAGAACATGAAATTTGAGAAGCCAGTCTGAGCTATCAGAAAGAAATGAAGAAGCTACAACATTCTTGGCCAGCCTCACATCTAAACACCAAAATGAAATAAGGGGTCATCATATGTCACTTACATCTTGATGATTCATACCCAGCGTACTATTAGCAACCACATGTAGTTAGGTTACTACATAGAAATACATGATTATGAGATTCTGTTCAGGTTTTCTAGCAGAGAAAGTGACTCTGTTAAGTGCCGATAAAATAATTTGCTGAACTATAACCATATGGTTTATATATGTTTTTAACATAGCAAAATAAAATGTAATATAATAAAACAAAACTGTCATTGGAGTTGGACAAGACAAGCCAACAGAAAAATAGAAGAGGCCCAAGAGAAGGCACAGAGTCAGAGACCCACCAATTTACACATTCAGTATCTCCATAAAAGTACTAAACTGAAAGCTGTAGTATATGCAAAGGACATGGTGCAGACAAGGAAAAAATAAAAATATATGGCCAGAGACATCATTTTATTTTCTCTAAACTAATTTTCTCAATTGTTGAAAGACCTTTTTTTCCAGAAAGCATTTTTCCAACATTTAATGAATGAAGCAACGGATTTCCTAAGAAGTTATACAGCCCTTTTAGTTTGTTTTTGGAGAATAATTTCAATATATCTCATGCTCCCTGGGCTTCAAATTCTTTAGTCTTAGTATTTATTGAAGTCAGGGGCTAATTTAATAAAAAGTACTTTAAATGTCAAAACAACTCTCAGTCCAATTAATACTGCCTGTATACTTAGAGGTGTTGTTCTATCCCGGCTAATTCTACCAAAGTCCTCTCTCTAAAGAGTAACGGTTCTCCTTCTCCCATCTGAAATTGATTGCTAGGACATGAGAGTTTCCCAAGGTTGAGTTGGGAATTTTCAGTGAATTCTCAGCACTTTGACCAGTTATGCCTCTCTGCATTACTTATTGCCCTCTGCAAAAAGAATTTTCTCTGACCTACATTGAAAGAAACCCCTGTCTGTTTATATCCATAGATACAATTAGACAAGATGATTATTAAGAAATATGACAATAGTAAGTTCTACCCTAGGACCTACAACCTCTCTAGCAAATGATTTTTGACAAATTTGATTATGAAACGTTCATTTCCTCCTGTGGATTCTAAGGGTCTAACCTCAAGTCCAAATAGAAAGTGGTTCGTTACCTCTTAATAGTCATATGTTATTTTGCATCAGTAAGCACAACTTGCTTAACAGCTTGGGATTGTGGCGTATAAATATATAGCACTAGGTAAGACCATTTTTGGTAAGTTTTCTCCCGAAACATCCTGTGTAGCAACTTTTGGCACAACTTTTGACTTGCTAACATGGAGGGAGTTGTCTAGATCACTTGGTAATGATCTGTCTATATGCAACCAAAGTGTTCACTGTCTTCAGCAACATTGTTTTCCCACATAGTTATCATAGGAAGCCAAAACAGTTGACATAGTCTGAGTTGTTTTGGAGACATTTAGAACCTCCCTGGCCAATAATGTGATAGCATAATGTGCTTATGTAAAGTAATTTCATTTGAAATATTTTTTAAATATATATTTTGAAATTCACTAACTTTTTGTGACAGGATTTCTCTGTGTAACAACTCTAGTTATCCTGGAACTCACTCTGTAGAAAAGGCTGGCTCTGGACTCATACAGATCTGCCTGCCTCTGCCTCCTGAAAGCTATGATTAAGGTATATGCAGCTACCACCCACCAGCTAAGTAATTTCAATAAAGCTTTTTCATACATTCTTAGTTTTAATAAACCCACCCACAAACACCTCTTCTCCCCACCCTCTGCCCCACATTCCTGTTTAAGCATTTAATGCAGAATGTTTTACCACATGTATGTTATACTCAGCTTCAAGTAAACTTTCTAACTTTTTGTAAGATAATGTATCTGTATATTCATTTTTTTACATGTTATTCCTTTAGTTAACCATTCATCTTTCTCACTTTTTGCTCCTACCTACTTAGGCCTTTATACTGCCAATATTTTACCTTTCTGTTTTTGTTTCACTTATAATCTACTACATCCTCCAAAATAATTTTGTGTTGACTAGAAGTGGTAGGTAAAACAAACCACCCCAATGCAAAATCAAGGAGACAGTTCACACATGCAGAATCAAAGTAGAGTTCATTAAATTCACATTCTTAGAACATTTCCTTAATCCATGAAGTTTAGACAAATACGTGGAAAACATAGATATTGTTTTGGTAAGTAGTGAAAGGATATAATAAAACATCATTAATAATGAATTCTAGAAAAAGAAGAAAAATAGATTTTGAATGGGCCAGGCTCTTTGTTCTGTTTGTTATATCTACATGTATACAAAATTTGCTGACTCAAGCTATCTTTATTTGATACATGATACACCACAAGCACCAGCCAGTGCTTATTTATAGAGCCAGGGTTACCTGATTATATGGTCAGAGGGAACATTACTCAGGAAATGGTCAGATGGGCCGCAGCAAAGGAGACTGAGACAAATTTATTGCAAGCAATCAGATTTTTTAAACCCTTACCAGAAACAGAATACAATGGTAGTTGTCAGGAAGAAAACAATCGTGGTTGGCAGGATTTAATGATGTTTGCAGGTTATACAAGGTATACAAGATTAATGTCTAAGAATTACTGTTCTGTAAAACTTCTGTATGCTTCGCTGATTCTGGGGAACACCAGAGATACAAAATAGGCCTGACTGCTCCACTGCCTTTGGGAATACCTTGATTTCTTAAGAACTGAAAGGCATACAGTGCCCCAAAAGCAATGGACTCTAACCTGAAAAACCAATGATGCAAACCTTTCAAGGCGGGTAGAGCAGGTCAACTCCTTGATTCTCTGCAGTTCCCTATTTTTTTTAGTTTTGAATTTCAGTGTATGCAAGTCAATCTTCAAAGCAAACATGGAATAGCCACTCAACCTCAAGTCTCTAATGTTTCTTGGTATAACCAATAACAAAATTACCAAAGGCATTCCTATGAACGACAGTTAAGAAGTAAAATTAGAGACAGAAAAATGATGACCAAAAGTAAGTTTCAACTTCCTGACCTAATTTTAGTTGTGTCTGCAAAGTGTATGAAAAATCATTAGACAAATCATTAACATATCTAACCCCTTGACATAAAGCCATTGCACTAGTAATAGCAGAGGCTTAAAGCCTAACAATAGCTATAAATTCTAGTAGAGTCAATCCTACAGTTCTTTTTGGATGTGTTTGTAGCATGATTTAAAAAAAAAACAGAAACAGAAACTGGGGTTCAACCTGAAGGTCTGAAAAGCAAAATAGCCAGCCACTGTCTCTTACCTCTACCTCAGTCTCAAATGGCATCCTGCCTTCAGGAATCTCAGAATGAGACTGTGCCTGAGAGTTGTTTCTTCCCATTTTATATTCCTCTCTAGGGCCAGGATTAAAGGCATGCACTGCTGGGATTAAAGGTAAGAACGTCCCAGTTTCTGTGGCAAACTAGTGTAGCTACTGGGATTTAAGGTGTACACACTACTACTGCCTGGTCTGTAAGGCTGGCCAGTGGGGCGATTTTATTCTTAGATCTTCAGGAAAGCTTTATTTATCAAAATACAAATGAAATAAAACTACATGTATTTACTCAGAAAATTACTGTAAAATATAAATACCAAATTCATCATATCAAGCCTCAACAGGTAATGTAACATAGGAGTGCTGTGTAGGTAGAAACATAACATATTGTGGGTCAGCTTTCTCAAGGCAATTAATCAAATTACTCAAATAAGCACTGGGATGGTACACAGCTTCTCACATACTTCACTAAGGTATATACACATATATAAAATCTGGCAGAATGTGATAGGTAACTTTGTATGCTCCATAAACAAGACAAACATGGTGGGAAGCAGCAATTAATTTTCAAAACATTTTCTATCCATGTCCATCAGGATCAGACAAAGCTCCTAGAGTAAATACTGCATGAGTTTAAAGTTTGTATTTTCATCATTGAAGACTTGTAAGTAAGAAATAGACAAGTATAAAATGGTATACAAGCTCAGAGTATCTCTTAATATATTGCTTTAGTAAAAACAGAAGTTTCTCAGGATGGAAAATATAGGCAAATATTTACTGACATATTGGGGCTTTTACAGCAGCATTTTGTCCTGTGAAAATATTATGTCCCAAGAATATCTTTTCCATTTGATCCAACCAGGTCCTAACTGCAGACTGATCATGATGAGTGTCTATTTTATGAGTTTGGGACCCCAAACTCAAACATAGCTAGAATTCCTTAATTGATGTAAAACAAACAGGCATTCCCACAAACCAACCAACAAAATTAACCATCTTGGCCTGGGGAATGATTAGCAGTGTGGGTACCCATGATCTCAGAGTCACTGATATAAACATGAATGGTATTTTCTTCCCAATTATTCAAGTGAAACACAAGAGGATCAGGCCATAAGCCCAATATGCTTCAACAATGACGCATGCACATAGAAAAGACAGCATAGTGAGGACCAGCAATTCTGCAGTCACATTATTCCCCAGCTCTTTTCTCTCAATTGCTTGTTTCTTCATCTGAGTCGTTGTTGGTAGAGAGATGCTGTTCATCTTGGTTTGATAACTGTTTGATAACTGTTGCCTTTAATTTCCTTAGAGATAGCCTCTGAAGATGTGTTGGAAATTTTTTGTTCATCATCCACAGGTTAAGTTGTCTTTCAGGTATCCATATTGGCTTTTCACACCTTGAAGAAGAACACAGCTTTGCTCCTGTTCCAGTGAATTGCTTATCTAGGTTTTCTCACTGAACTGTGACCCTGAATTGTTTCAGAGGTACCAAAGATGTTCAGCAGGAGTGACCCTATCCTTTCCCAAATCTTCAAACTTTAAAGCATATGAAATAAAAGATACTATAGTGTGAGGAGTAGCCATACTACCCATCCTCTCTCCTTTATTTCTAAATAATGTCTAAGTCATGGATTAACTCTTTCCACAAAAGATTGACCTTGAGGGTTATATGGAATGCCTGTGATGTAGGTTACAGCATAGTATTGACAGAATTTCTTTAAAGGCTTTGCAGAGTATGCAGGAGCATTGTCAGCTTTTTAATATTTTAAAGTGGCCTAAAAATGGTTTTTCAAAAAAAGAAAACAGTAATATCATTAATTGCTTCTCCTGAGGGAAACCCCCAAAATGAGCAATAAATAGGTGTCCACAATGAGGCTAACATATTTTACCTTCCCCAAACTATGGACATGAGTAAAATCCATGTGTCAAATAAGATTTGGAAATAATCCTTGGGAATTTAAGGCATAAGATGAAAGAGAAGCACTATTAACTTTTACACATGAAGGCACTCCTTAAGTGCCTGCTCCCCAGTTAGTGAAAAACATTTTTTAATGTTGAAGCAGTTTGATTAAAGCATGCATGATATTCTCATGCTGTCTTTAAGCTGATAGTTCCTAGAAAAAGAGACAGTGTTAAAATGGAATCTGCTTTTGCATTTCCCTTATGCAAAGGTCCTGGAAGATGAGAATGTGACCTAATATGACCAAAATAAACTGGATTTTTCCCATGCATGCAATTCCTGTTGAATTAATTGTAATAAATCATAAATAAAGCTGCCTGCTGAAGTGAGTCACACTGTTTCTAAATGCTGCATTGCTAGCACTACACATTGCGAATCAGAATATAAGTTTAGGGGTTGAGGGTAATGTTGTAAGACAATGTAAACCATGCATAATTCCATGTGTTGTGCAGAAGCAATTAGGCGAGTAAGTATCAGTGAAGCATCTCTAGAAACCAAGAGACTTTAACCATCTTTGAAATATCTACATATATTCCTTGTGTAGAAAGTACCAGCTGAAGCCTGGTACTTTTAGAGAATAAAATAATATGCTTTGATGCAAAATCAATAAGCTTACTAGAAATAAAATGATAATCATTTTGATAGGGCTACACAGGAAAATCTAACCGAATTTTCAAAATTTTTATCATAAGGAGTACAAATTTTTACTGATTTTTATCCAAATAATTGCTTTTTATGAGACTTGCCTACAATTACCAACTCAGAAATTATAAACCAGTATGGAAAGATACCTTTTATGGACTGACAGATGTATTCTTTCTATTGGGCCCTCATCCTAGAGTAATCCTATGGGGATGTTGAAAGAAGTGATAACTAACAATGCAGTAACAGCATAGGTCCTTGAAATATGCTGAAAGTGGGCATTTCTAGGCACCTTTTCCACTAGCTATACTGCTATCCATGCAGGCTTTCATCATGCTGTAAGAGATGAAGGATCAGGGTTCCCTTTAAGGATATCCAAAAAAGACTACAGTTGTAGTGTTGAATTTTTTTACATAGATCTAGTCCAATTTATATACCCTAGCAGTTTTTAAAAATCATATAGAGTTTTTAAGTCATCCTATTTAATTTCCACCCTTTGAAGAATGATTGTTGAGGACTTTATCAATTTCCATAAATGTAAGATTGAAGAAGTACATTGAATTCTCTCAGGAGTTATAAGCAATCCATAATAGGTTAACTCATCTTTTCTTTCAACAAACAAGTCTTCCAGCATTCTATTATTATCAGCAGAAATCAAAGTATCATCCACATAATGAATGATAAAAGTGATAGTAACCAATTTTGGACACAATGTTAGGTTTTTTGACATTACCTGAGGCAACAATTTCCAATGGTATATTTTCATTGGTTTGGATACGCTAAGAGAAGTTTCACAGAAATCAAGTCTTTTAGAATCTTTAGAAAGATTCAAAATATAGTATTGAAACAGTTCTTTAAATCTTTCACTATAATAGGTCCCCTTTAAGAGTAGTAATAGATGATGAAAAGACTGGTTGGAAAGGTCTCATTCTTTTCATGGTGGCATTTACTTGTTGCAGATATTGCAACAGATGCAATATTCATAACCCTTTCTTAATCACAAAATAGGGAAATTTCACGGACTGCTAGGTTCTTCTATATACCCATTTTCCAGCTGTTCTAGGAATAACATCTAGGTGACTACTACCTTTTTTAGTAAGGGGCCACTAATCCATCCAGATGAGATCTTCAGAAATTCAGGTTATTGGATCATAATGATATCTTTTCAGTAGCATCTAGGAAATCCAAAACTTTGTTTATTATATTTTGGAATGGGGCATAAAAGTTGATATTATTTCCTTTCCAGGAATCTATCTTGTGGCAGTATCATCATGGGTATTGAGGACAAAGAGATGCATACCCAAGTTTTGAAGGGCATATTCCTCACAAATTAACTGCCAACTCTTGCATCACATAAGGTTGGATGGAATTTATTGACCATCATCAATTTTCTAATTAAGAATTTTTGACCTTTGTTGAGGCCCAAGGTAATCTTCCCCTCTTTTTTGGCTTGTTTAAAGTTAGATATTTATTAAGTGGGTTATGGAGGGGAAGAAAACAAGGAGAAGGGGAGAGAGATAGAATGAGATAGAGAGAGAGAAAGAGGAAGGGGGAAGAGAGAAAGAAGGGAAGAATAGAGAAGACCCCAAATTTCTACTCTTTAGGTTCCACTAGGGTGTTTTGAAGAGACCAATGGTTGGGTCTAGACCATAATAGGAAAAAAAATCAAAATGCCATTGCCAGTATCTATTAATTCTTCAAATTTCTTACCATTTATCCATAAAGGAAAAGGAGGCTGCTCTTTAGAAACTGGTTCCATCCTGTACACATCTGAGGATGCAAAACATTCTTTTCCCCATTTCTGAGTCCATTTTACTGGATTCAACACTGACACTGGAATCGACAACAGTTGAGCAATATGTTGTCCTGTTTTGATACTGTGGATTCTAGTAGAAAGAGATTCCATTACTTTAATCTCCTCAATATAATCCGAATCTCTAACTCCTGAAAAAAAGCTGTAGACCTTTCATATTCACAACTTCTGCCTATTCCTTGTGACAAAGGTACAAATATACCAGCAGGTATAGCCTGGTCCCAATTTTTTGGTGTTAATATGAATCTGCAGGTTGCAATTAAGTCAGGTCCAGCATTGCCTCAGGTTGCCCTAGAAAGTCTTGATAACTAGGAATCTTAAACACCATGGATGGTATTTGGCCTTGGGGATAAGTCTGAGGTATTATCAGAGGAACATTCAACTTGTGGCAGGCCCTGAGTCTGTCCTCTGGCCCAGTTTCCCTGAGACAAGGGCTGTCCTTCCCTATCCCTCTTAGATTTACATTTATTTGCCAATAACTTCCTAGTTAACTTCACAGTCATAAACCTGGGGCTTTAGCTTCCATAACTAAAAAAAAAAAAGCCCTCTATCTTCCTTGTGGACATTGCCTTTTAAAGATATAGGAATATATAATGCAATATGATAAATACATCCTAAAATTGTATCAATATACAAACCGTCAAACACATGTAGAAATTTGAATGCATAAAATCTGACAAAATAATTTTACATAGGTGTGCAAATATTGTCAACATAAACAGTAGCATATTTAATATAGCAAACATAATTTGAAGTTGTAGCAATATAGAAAAATCCATACCAATCTTTTTTTCCTTTGTTTCTTAAACCTCTTTACATTGTTAAACACACTGTAAATTGTTTGAGTTTTTTTTCTGTCTGGATCTGTCTTTAAAGCACATCTCTAGTCTTTTTTGTCTCCTTGAGCAAAAAACTACTAAGCAACACAGTTAAGACCTTCATGCAGCTTTGGTGGCTGGGTCCACCTGCAACTCAGTCTGTGAAAGCCAAACCTAAAGCTTGTGGCCCAGCTGATAGTGCTTTTGACCAGGAACTACATTCAATTCACCAGCTATGGAATGTGGGTGCCTTCTACTATGGCAGGCAATTTTTCTTAATTTTCTGTCTATATTGTGCTTTAAAAAGGCTGTTTAAGTGCTCTTTTGTATAAGAGAACTTATTATAGAAGTATCTATTCAAATCATTAATCACAGTTTCAGTAATAGAAAAAGAATAAAAACATACCTTAATAGAAATTTTTACTATCTTTTGATACCTCTCATAGATCAACTATTAGAACCAATCTTCCAGAAAAGAACCCACCACATCACAGTCAAACTCAGACATACAGTCAGTGATCTTAGCAAAGTGGATAAAACATCTGTAATATTAAGGACAAACAAAACTGGGTAATAACCTGTTTCTACCTTAGCTATTGCATGGACAATATCTTTCTTAAAATTTAAATGTGATTCTGTTTGTCACTAATTATAAAGAATAAATTATTGGTAATTAAATGATACCTTTATGTAATAAGCATAGTCATTTAAGAATCATTTATAATTTATTACATAATTGTTGAAAATTGGAGTTCTTTATTTGAAAAATATGTTCATTTTTGTACATGAAACTTAAAACCCAAAAGTCCAGAAGAATACAGATATGGACATTGCTGGATGTGGTTGAAGTTGCTTCGTAGTGTTTAACATATCAATGAGTGTTGAGGGGAAAAATTAGATATGTACATAGACCACAACAGATTGCATGTGTGAATGTAGGCTCTGACCTATAGAGTTGCATTGTCTTTTCTAGGGCAAAAGAACCATTTTTTTTTAAAAACTTTCCTTCCTACAAATATACCAAAATTGTTTTAACTGCTTCTGTAACTTAAAAGCCCATTCTTGAGGAATGGTTGATACATAGAAAACATGTATTTAGAATGTGCTCAATAAACATAAATGTTGAATATGCAGATAACAAATGAATGAGTAAATAAGTAATTTTAAGTGTTGATATAATAAACGAGTTGATATTCATCCTAAAATAAATAGTCACAGCTTGATTAAAAAATGCTTCAAATAAGCAATTGAATCATCATTTTCTTTTCTCTGGTGAAGAAGCAAAGAAATGCCCTGAGTAGAATGAAACATAGCGGAATTCATTGAGTGATTTAAAAGTACATGATGTGAGGAGCTGAAGCAATATTTAGTCTTGAATAAGCACAGGCTTGAAATAAAGTAAGTAGGATATTATAAAATAGCAGGATTATTTAATATTTCAGATTCCGTGCACCAACTGAGGTCTTAGAAGGACAAAGAAGATTATTTTGCATACAGGATTTGAAGATTTGTAGATGCAAAGACTTTTCAAAAGTGTGAAAAGAGTTAAAGGTAATTCATATGAGATCGTGAATTATTCCTCAGGTTGCAAAATAATGGAGTTACCATTCTTAGGCCTCAAAGAGAAAAGGAAGAAAAAGATTGGAAAAAAGTTACTTAAAGATTGTAAGTACAGGACTATATAGTCAAAAGTTTTCTGATAGAGAAACGATCAAAGTCCATTTTGCTTGAACTGGTGCCCTAAACTCTGTCATCTGCCATTTCCTGCACTTTATTCTCATTGCTAAACCCAATCCATGTATTAACTGATACCCAGGGAGAGTGTCAGATACCCAGTGCCTTACAAAGTTTCATTACAACATTCAGAAGCTTCAGTAGCCCATGAAACTGCTTAGAGAATGTGTCTCTTTTTGGCTTCTTTGACTCATTTTTTTGTTTTGTTTTGTTTTGTTATGTTTTAGAGATAGCATCTCACTATGCAGTTCAGGCTATTCTCAAACATATTATAAAGACCAGACTGGCCTTGAACTCACAGAGAACCACTTGCCTCTACCTCCCAAGTGTTGGGATTAGAGATGTATGCCACTGCCTTTGAATGGCTCTCTTAATGCTTCTTTCCACCATGACTTCTTTCATTTTAGGTTTATTTGCGTGAATTTATTTTCATCATCATTTATACACCAGCAATGCTTAAGCATGTATGGGCAGCCTGTTTATGGTGATTCTTCCATTGTTCCTATCCTGGGCAGTCCTGAATGCTAGTCCTGAATACCTAAGGTTCCACAGTCTTCCTTTATGGTGTCTATACAGCATTCTTTGGGTCTTCTTTTTGCTTTATCCTGTGCCCTCCTTTAAGCAGGGTTATCGTTGGGTATCTGATGTCATTTATTCTCATAACATAGTTGAAGAATCTCAATTGCTGTTACTATATCCTGTAGTTTACTTCCTTCTGTAGATGGAGATGTTTCTTAATGTCATTGTTGCATGGCCCCGACTCTTCATGTGATGACTAAAATTCTCCTGAGGCTTGACGTCTCAAACACATTCAGCCGCTGTTCTGAGGAGCATTTCATTGTCCAGTTCCCCTGGTTCTGTTAATAAATGATCTTGCCCATCTTTAATCACTTGTATCTGAGGAGCATATTTGGCTGGTATCTGTCTGATAGCTTCATAGACAAGATGTGTTTTATTTTGGTGTCTAGCCTCTTCAATCTCTTTGCATATACTTGTAGATTCAGTTCTCTGTCACTCTTCTTTTGATCTCCCTACATAGGTCATTGTGGTGTTTTGCTGCCTGTGGATTGCCTCTTCATTTGCTCTTTAGCTTCCTTCCTTCTACAGTCAGGTTGATCTTCTCTGCAGTAAGCCTTCTTGCTGGTGTTGCCCTTTTTGCATAATCAAGTGTCTCCAATGACGCCTCCTATATAGCTTTTCTGATTTTTCCCATGCACTTTATATATTTTTAAAAGGTTGTTTAATGATTTCCTTCATTTTTTTTGAGCAGTTCTTTTATACTTTCTCCATACAACTGAGTTCCTCAGTTAATTATGATTGATCTGTAAATTTATGGTCTGTAAATGACCAAATTTATTGTACAAAATAATAAATAACCAATACAACATTTTATGCTTAATGTCAAGGTCAATGCAGCTCCCAAGGGTCTAACTCAAGGAAAATAATTATCTTGCTTAGTCAGAATGATAGATATCTACTCTTTAGAGTTATATCTCTGTACTTCCTGGCTGTATATGCTTGTTTGTGTTGCATGCATTTTCTGTACTTTGTTAGCTTAATCTGTTAAATAGACTAAGAACAGTTCCTTCTTCATAAATTCTTTTGGGTATTATGTGAATACTAGACAAATACCTTTTGTATTGAAAGGAATCAAATGTAAAGAGTTTTTGTTCTTTTGTTTGTTCGTTTTGCTAAATAATTTGTGCTATGAGTCTCAAGAGAGCAGCTTTAAATAAAACAGCTCCTGAGGTATGATTGTTAGTCTTCATATCTATTTCCCCATACATCTATCATCCACCAGAAGAAATGATTAGAACTGGTAAATAAAAGACAAATATAAGGGAAGAAAAACCTCAAGGGATTTAAGACCTTGAGACGAAAGATAAGGAAAAGGTTAATCTTTGCTGCAAATTAGTGGGTTGAGAATCACCCACATGTCTCTATGGATATTTTCAGAGATTTTTCAACTAGAGGCATGACTTAAATATAAAGTGGGCAGCATCAACTCATAGATAGGGTTTCAGACTGAGTGAAGAAAGAAAGCGAAAAAAGAGAGATGGCTATGAGAGTTTCTCTTTCTATGCTTTCTGACTGCAGGTTCCACTTCAGATAGTAAGCACACAGCAGGTACCATAGCTGCTAGCATTTTTTTTTTTTTTTTTGGTTTTTCGAGACAGGGTTTCTCTGTGGTTTTGGAGCCTGTCCTGGAACTAGCTCTTGTAGACCAGGCTGTTCTCTAACTCACAGACATCCGCCTGCCTCTGCCTCCCGAGTGCTGGGATTAAAGGCGTTTTTTTCTATGTAAAAATTGTGTGGCTTGATTGGGGATATCATATCTATCATATACTTGAAAGCCTGGAAACACTCTGTGATTCCCCATGTAAAAAATAGAGATTCCCTTATACAGGCAGGTGTTGCTAAGTCATTTGTCATCAGTGGTCTAGCTCAAGCTCAAGTCTTTCTCCAATACTTGCTGCTTAACATCTGGCACTAAAATTTGACACCCTGTAACCGTATGTCTTATCTTTCTGATGATCAGTCAACCCTAAAGTTATCTTTTTTTTCATTTCCAAGGCCTCATAGAAAGCATAGATTCTCAAAACTTCTATTTCAAGTTCTACTGTGAGTTACTCAGATTTTAGAAAATGAGTTTAAAGACATCTTCCTCATAAATTTATAAGTATTCACTGAAGTAAAATATAGGAATGTACCAATATATAAAATTTAAAGAGCTATAAAATACAGCTTTTAATATTTAAACAGCAGTTTATAACGTCTTTTAAAGAAAGAATAAAATAATAAAGAAAATAGAGATTCCTGTTCCAGTCAGCAAATTTGACTGTGGACAGTACAGTAAAAGTAGTCTCAGTGGTTTTTTAATTACTTCTTTGAGCAAGTCTCCATTCAATGCACACTGGAACTAGGACTCGGTTTTTACATAATTATCACAGAAGACTTTATCTTTTCCAGTACTGTCTGTTTGATAAGGTATAAAGTCTTTATCCCTAGACCAGGCAATGTGATGACAAAGTTGAGAAAGTCCTGGATCCCTTGGTGCCATTCAGGTCATCTTTTATAATACTTTCTGATCAGTTACCCATTATCCACAAAGATGGACAAAAGACATTTAAAACACATCCTTGGATTAATCCATCTTTGTTCATTGGGTTGTCATGGTTAGACCTGAACTATTTTAGAAGTTATCAAATATAAGTAATGGGTTTAAGTTCTTCATTTTATGGCAACATCAATTTCGGATGATTTAAGGCTCTAATAGAGTGATGCTTGACTTCCCA
Source organism: Microtus agrestis (assembly GCA_902806775.1). Lineage (NCBI taxonomy): Eukaryota > Metazoa > Chordata > Mammalia > Rodentia > Cricetidae > Microtus > Microtus agrestis. Next base: position 143,546 of record CADCXT010001974.1, read on the forward strand.
AACTTTTTCTTGCTGTTAGTTACCTCAGTTCTTTCAGTTCTGCTGCTCTGAGGTCTGTTTATATGAGTTGACAGCTTTGATGTCTTACTGTATCTTATTTTTGCTTTTCTTTCTTTCTTTCTTCCTTCCTTTCTTTCTTTCTTTCTTTCTTTCTTTCTTTCTTTCTTTCTTCCTTCCTTCCTTCCTTCCTTCCTTCCTTCCTTCCTTCCTTCCTTCCTTCCTTCCTTCTTTCTTTCTTTCTTTCTTTCTTTCTTTCTTTCTTTCTTTCTTTCTTTCTTTCTTTCTTTCTTTCTTTCTTTCTTCATTGAAACAGGGTTTATCTGTATAACACACCTACCTGTCCTGGAACTTGCTTTGTAGGCTACTAGGCTGACTTCAAACTCACTGAGATATGCCTGCCTCTGCTTCCCAAGTACTGTATTCCCAAGCCTCCTGGCTTCCCAAATCTTATTTTTTAATTCTCCAGCATCTTGTACCTTGCTTCAAAACATTCTATCTCTTTTCCTTTTGAAAAAAGCTCACAGAGACTGAAGCAATATGTACAGGGCCTACAGAGGTCTGTACTAGGTCCTATGTAGAAAAACTTTATCTTTCAGTTTGTACTTTCACGGGACTCCTAAGCATAAATGACTATGTCTATGATTTGCTGCATTTTCTTTATTTTTTTTGTTGAATTCTTTGGTCCAAATTCTATATTTTTTTGTTTTACCTCATTACATTGAACTGGGAGAATTAGAGGGAGGGAACTATTTATTCAGATTATATTTTATGATACTAGAATCAATGTTTAGTAAAAGAGGAAAAATTTAAAATGTCAGAGGTTCTGCAAAGCATTAATTTAAACAGTACATTTGAATAATAAAAACATCAAACAAACATAAGTAAATAAACAATTTAATTAATTAATAAGCCGTGAATTGAGAGACTAAGAAGGTGCATGGAAAAGGTTGGAAGGAGAAAGGACTTTGGGAAAGCAATGTAATTATATTATTTTCAAAAGATAAAAAACTAAAATGTAAACTTAAACATAAATAAAAGAAGTTAAATGGTTTTAAAGTATAATAAGATTTTTTAAAAAATGCCCACACTATACTTCAGAAACTAGCTAATAAAAGCCTAATAATAATAATAGAAAAAATTTACTTCTTTTCAAGTTTTTGACCAGTGAGGTTACACAGATATTCCAATATGACAGGTCATTGCCAATACTCTTGGGTAGCTTACAGAACTTGGTGATTAGATCCTATTGCAGAAGATACAATAAGCATGAGTCATATAACATAGAGAAATTAAGGTGGTACTTACCTGAAAGATTTATTCCTATTGGCTAGCTCTCATAGTGTTAGGTGGTGTCATACATGCTACAGCAGAGAAAAAATTATCATTCTTACCCAGTTATGAGTGCTGTGAACCATACCATTGCTTGATTGGTAAGACATGCCCACTGGTGCAACAATGCCACAAATGATACGGTAGTAACCGACAACTTTAGGATTAGATTCACAGTTTACTCAACAAGATGAAACCTATACTTGTCATCATTATCTGAACCAAAAAAAACTACAGTTAGATAAGTAATACATCCTAGAAAATAATGTACCACTATTATTCTGACAAATAGACACAGTATTAAACTAACTCCTAAAGATTATTTGTTACTGCCATTAGCATTCATCTGAGAAGATTCTTTTTGCAGAGACACACATGATGCAGAGAATGAGGAACTATGGAATGGTTAACCTTAAACAGGACTTCTGTCATAGCACTCCTTCAAGACTCAGGGATCATTGTGGAAAATGTTATGAAAATATTTTAAGAGCCAGAATGAGAGGGTGAGTAACAGAGAATAGTATTTACACAAAAGAGGAAAAGTTTATATATGAACTCACAATAGTTTTACAGCACACACAATACTTGCACATGTTCAATCCAGATGAAACACAAATGTGGGGAAAGGATGTGGGTACGAAGTCCCACCTGTCAGTGAGGAATTACTGGCAAGTGAAGGCTTTGGAGAACAAGAACAGTCAATTGTCCTTAAGGGTGTGGCTCCTGTTGATTTGCCATATCAGAAGTTCACACATCATTTATCTGGACTTAGATTAATGGGATTAAAAATCAAAAGGGATGACATATAATTGGTTGGGTAAATAAGGGAGTTATGGTGTGGAAGTGTTAGTGGGAAGTAGAAAAAGACAAGATCTCCTGAGTAAATTGAGAACATAGATACCATGGGAGAAGACTGAAGAGGAGGGGAGAGGTAGGGAGGGAAGCAGAAAAAAAACATAGAGCTCTTGAAATTAATCAATAAGAAAAAGAAATTCTCAGAGACAAGTAAATATAATAGCTATAATAAAACCTTTTAGATTACCTCTTTACTGCAGGTCTCATACATTAATATCTAGAATTCCATTAATAAGGATAGTATTTATTTTTATCAAAATTGTATTTCAAATCAAATACTTTGAGTACAATACGTATCTAGTTCACTTTATGTAAAAATGAATGAGCAGTTTTAGATCTGTTCATAAGTGTTGGACTTTGAATGACGTATATATGAAAAAGTGTGGATAATATATCATACAAAGAGTAGAGAGGAATTTGGGACACTGAGTTGCTGTTTTACACATTTCCCAAATCATGAAGGTCACCTTAACCAGTACTGCATTTCTAAAGACAATCTTTTGAAAGTTGATCTATTTTTTAACCGAATTATTAAAAATTCAGGATATGAAACAAAGTCTATTTATTATCTAGGTCAGCCTGACCTACCGTACAAATCTGGCTTTGGCTAGCATGTTGAATTTATATTTCTATTTGAGATTATTATAGACATTGTTTTTAGATTATTCTTACAATAACAGACAGAATACTCTTCAGGATCAACTTGACTGCTATCTGAAGGTTACATTGACATGGTACACACTAGAGCTTTCCGTGTTTTATAGGTAAATATTATTTTGGAAATATCTGCATATGTTTTTAATAAATGAGATTTGATTTTACAATGAACTAAAGAAAGTTTACTAAAGATTCCAGTTATTAAATTTGTTTAAACAGATGTAAATTTAACTTTTTGCATGTCTAGTTAAGGTTTTTAAATATTGTATTATCAAATTGCTTTCCTTTAAACTACTATCTTTTCTTTATTTATCTAATAATTTTAAAAATCATCTCCAACAAAATAAAGTAAAAATGACATTCTTCTTCATATGCTTTTCAGCCAAGGGGCTGTTTTAATGTTTTAATGCTCTATAACATGAATGGTATGGTACACATTCTTGTGATGTTTTTATTAACGAAAAAGTGACTTTTGAAAGAGTGTTGACTAATTGAACCCATTAAACACTATTATCATCACGAATAATTTAGCTAAATTAAATTTCTGGGTTTCTAGTATTCTCTAGAAAACTGTGGTTTATTTCTCAAATATATTTTCATGATAGGCTGTGGGATATTCTATTAACACTCTCTTAGAGGATTAATAAGTGATAACAAAAATACGTTCTATTCTCGACATTGTCTATTCGTTTCTCCATCTCTACCTAGGGACTTACTGTGTGATACCAGACTCCTTTGCTCAGCTCCTGACTATTTGTGTTTGGATATTTTTTAAACACATTTTTGATCATGAGAAATGTTGCCATGGGCCATAAGCTCATTTGTGGTACAACAACTTTTTACATATCTTTTTATTCTCATTTTTACATAACATAAACACACTAATTAAAATAGAAAAACAAAAAAAGGCACTAAAACTACTCATGGCTAGAGTGATGCTCGGTGGTTAAGAGCAGCACAGTCTGTTCTTCCAGCAGTCCAGTCCTGTGTTCAGGTTCCCTGAACCCACATTGCAGCTCACAACCACCTGCAACGCCAGGCCCAAAGTACCTGATGCAGTCCCTGCATGTGATGTATAGACATATATTCAGGCAAACAATTATATACATATGTAAAATAAAAATAGAAGAAAATTATAAAAAAACAAACTTTAATAAAAGAGGGCATAAAAACAGCCTGCTTCGTAGGAATTACTTTAGTTGTTTTGATGTTGATGTAGAGGATGAGAAGTAAGAGTAGAAATGAAACACTTCTGTGATCAAAAAATTCAGGTCAGATCAAATAAAAGAAAATTTGAACTATGAATCTTGCCAAAATCAAGAAGAAGAAACTGCAATAAAACTGACAATATTGATGAACTTTAAATCTCTGGTCCTTAACAAGGCAAAAGTCCTACCACTAATTTTCTAAAAAGACAAGTTATATTTTTTTTTTTGCAAACTTCATCATCTAAATTTTTTACTAGTCAAAGAAATGCTTATTAAATTTGTGCTTTACTTAAGTATAAAACTAAGTAGTTAACTGTTTTGCTTCATTGTCAGTCTAGTTATACAGCAGTAAGAACATGCTTCATGCCAATAGTTTATTAATTTTTTACAATTCTAAACACGAGTCAGTGATTTCCATTGTTGTTTGGGCATGCCTGTGGTGTGGAGAACAGTTTTGATGGTAGTTTTTCTAAAATCACATGCGCAGACAAGATACTTTTGGAGTGTCAACTTCAAGGCAGAGCATTTTATCTCCTTAGCTGGCATCATGGTTGACCAGGCTCCATTGACTAAGTAAGTAATATAGACATTCACAGCAACAATTTTGGAGAATTGTTGCACTGCTTTTCTCCAGGGAGAACAAATGTCTACACATCTCTGTTAGGACAATTAACTACAAAAAAGATTCCACCAAAGGTTAACGTTGTTTTAAAATGTTTTTTTTATTAGAATTATAATATATGGAGGAAGGATTTTCTTTTCTGTGCATCGATGACTCGAAGCAAGCACCTTCACTGGAAAGTCTGCTACATTGTAGCTGGCAGCAAACAAGAGCTGTACCCCTAAACCTTCTGCTGAACTTACAGGAAGAAAAGTGGAGTCTCCTCTCTATAGGTCTTTCCAGCTCTCATAAGTTTCAGGAGCTTCTAGAGTTTTGTAAATTTCATTTAATTTTTTAGTTTTATCAACCCAGTCCTCTTTTCAAGGGAGAACGCTTTATTTTATTTTGTAGGAAATATTTACATAACAAGGTCTACATAAAGATATATATATATATATATATATATATATATATAGATATATATTTATAATGTTATACTTCTGCTTTATTTATTGTCTTTAATAATATTAATTCATTCATAATATATACTAATATTTTATGATTTTTATTTTTCTTTTTATTGAAAGTAGATTATTTTCTCATACAGTATAGCCTATTTATATTTTCCTAGTTTCCTATACCTCCTCTCAACCCAGTTCCTCCTCTCCTATGCTCCCTCCCTTCTGCATTCTCTCCCTTTCTTTCTCTCATTAGAAAAGAGATAATAACAAAATAACCATTAGTTTTTGTATTATCTAAGAGCTAATACCCACATATATTAAAATAAAATATGATATGATGAAGCAAAAATTATCATATTGAATTTTGACTTGGCAAACCAAAAGGAGGAAAAGATTTCCAAGAGTAGGCACAGGGGTCAGAGATTCACTTGTTTATACAGACAGGAGTTCCACAAAAATACTAAGCAGAGGAAATGTTGAAGGCCTGTGGAGGCCATGTGGTTGCTTCGTCTTTCTCTGTGAACCTACGTGAGTCTTGCTTGCTTGATAAATAGGGTATTCTCCTGGTCCCCTCCACCTACACTGAGTCTTACACTATTTCTGCTTCTTCTACCATGGGAAACCCTGAGCTCTGAGGGAAGGGATTTGATGGAGACCTCCAGTTTACACTGTCCTCTTTACGCATGATATCTGGACATGGGTCCCTGAATTTATTTCCATCTGCTTCCAGAGCAGAACTCTCTGATGATGACTAGATAACACACTGATCTACAAGTCTATCAGAATTTATCTCTAGGACTCATTTTATTGATTTTGTTCTTAGACCAGTAGAGATTGGTATTACCCTGGTTCTCTTGCCTATCTCAACTAGTTCTTGCATATGCAAGCAGTATCCCTTATGGGTTCCTTTTTGTAGAAAGGAACTCAGACAATTTAGAAATTGCTTGGTAACCCCTGCCCTCATTTTGTACCACCATTACCTTAACACATTTTGCATGTAGGAAAGATAATGGTCAAAGGGTTTTGTGGCTGGGTTGGTTTTTCTGTTTTCTGTCAGTGGCCTTCAAAGTACTTTCTGTCACTAGAGAATAGAAGATAGCGCTGAAAACTCCATGTGGGCAACAGCTCAACTCCACAAATTTGAATGAGTTGAGTGGGTGTTGTCCTTTCATTGGGGCTCTGATGTCTGAAATAGGAAGACCGCTTGTTCATTTCCCAGCTGTCCAGACTCCCGAAATAATCACACAGAAACTATATTAATTAAATCACAGCTTGGCCTATTAGCTCTAGCTTCTTATTGGTTAGCTCTTACAATCAATTTAACCTATTTTCATTATTTTATATTTTACCACAAGATTAGTGGCCTACTGACAAGGTTCTGGCATGTCTGTCTCTATTGGTGGCTCCATGGCTTCTTTTCACTCTACCTTCCTTCTCTCAGCATTCAGTTTAGTTTTCCCCTCCTAGCTGTTGTACCCTATCAGGCCAAACCAGTTTCTTTATTTACCAATGGTATTCAGAGCATACAGAGGGGAATCCCACATCACCTCCCCTTTTCTGTTTAAATAAAAAGGAAGGTTTTAACTTTAACATAGTAAAATTACATAAAACTGTTATCAAGCAAGAATTATAGTTACAATATTTATATCAATTTTATATTTTATCATAACTAAGGAAAACTACATTATTACTATCTATTCTTCATCTCCATCAATAACTCCAGAAGGATATAATATTACCTAAGTAAACAGGAAGTACATTATAAGCAACTTCCAAAACTCTAGAATTGACATAGAATTCCTGTTGCCTGGATAGTCACCCAAAGTTCTTCTGTATCATTGGGGCATTCATGTTCAGTCTAAAGGCCCATAGTATCCAGCAAACTTTTCCACAAAGCAGAAAATTTCAAAGACAGTTCCACCTATATTGGCAGTTTGTCAGTCACCTTTTTCTGTGTCCTGCAGAATGTCTGGCAGACTCGTTCATGACGTAGAAACCTTAAAGGACAATCTCATCTTTAGGCAAGCTCATCAGTCATCTCTCTGTGAGTGCTACACGTCTAGCTCACAGAGCATACCATCAAGCAATCCAGGCAAGATCAGTTTCTTTCCCAAATGGCATACAAACTTGATAAGCAGCCTCTTCAGTGCCCATATTTAAATGAACTGCATAAACACAATACCTTAATCAAGAGCAGAAATATACATGTAACAAAAACTGACCTGAAATTTGTATCAATAAACCAAGATCCATGCCAATGCAAATCTCTATAGCACATTCCCCTTTAAATGTAACTAAACATTTATAAACAATGTTTGGGAATATGGGCATAGTTCTCTCCAAACTGCTTCTTGCTATTTGTTGGACAAAGTAACTTTTGGGGGTGTTCATGGATACCTTTTGGGGATTCTTGGTCCATCAAACCATTAGTCTGGAAAAATACCACTGGTTCTCATCCTCTGTGAAAGAACCTCTTTTCCAAAGCAACATATATTTAGACTTAAATTTTGAAGATAAGAAATCTTTAAAATGTCTGTGCTGGTTTAGCTTGGCAGCCCATACAATAAAATGTCTCTTTGTACTCACCTCATTCACAGTCAAAAAATTTAAAGAAAACACAATAATATTCATTATCCAGACTCTGTATATTTTTCATCTTTACATGGCTTATTATTTTTTGCTCTATTATTTTTTAATATTTATTTTATTATCTATATTCCTTTAATCTATGACTCTTTGTACTCTGTTTCTATAAGGACTTTGTTTTATATTTTTAAAACTATTTACTTCCTTTGATAACTCTTTTTTTGGGGGGGGTTCGAGACAGGGTTTCTCTGTAGCTTTGGTGCCGATCCCGGAATTAGCTCTTGTAGACCAGGCTGGCCTTGAACTCCCAGAAATCTGCCTGCCTCTGCCTCTGGAGTGCTGGGATTAAAGGTGTGCGCCACCACCACCTGGCCTTTGATAACTCTTTATACTCATTTTCTTCTCTCTTCCAAGCCTACATACATTTATTTGACACTGTGATATCATATCTCCCATTACTAGGAGTTCCTATTAATATCACTTTTTATGGATTCCAAGAAGTTTCCAATATACTATGTTTCCATACCTTCCTCAGTCCCAGTCATCTCTCCCGTGCAGTTTCTCCCTGCACTCCACATCTGCCTCCTAACATCCCTGTTCCCATTCTCACCTGCATCCATTCTGCCCAAAACTATTCTATTTCCCCCTTTCAGGGAGAGCCATAATACACCTTAGACTACTACTCTGGATCTATGGATTATAGTTTTGTTATCATTTACTTAATGGGTAATAACCAATTGTAACCAAATACATATCATATTTTTATTTCTGGGTCTGGGTTACCACACTCAGTATGATATTTTCTAGTTGTTATGATAAAAGTAAAACACTATCGTTCCCAGAGGGGTTCAGTGGAACTCCATGAAGGCCAGTAGTCCCAAGACCATGGTGGGCTATGAAGGTACCTGGTCCCATGCAGGGAGCTATGTGGCAGGTGAGAGACAGAGACCTATTAGGCACATCATGCAGAGAAAGGGGGTATTTATTTAGTGGGTTTTGTAGGTGAAAGGGAGAGGTGGGAAGTTGATAAAGGAGAAGAGCAGAGAAAGAGAGAGGCAGAGAAAGAGAGAGAAAAAACAGAGTGGGAGAGAAGGGAGAAAAGCTGAAGCTGCCTTTTTGGGATAGAGATGGAAAATAAAGGACTGGCAGGCTGGAAGTGGAAGGAAGATGTGCTTGCCTCAGCAGATGGGGGAGGGTGAGTGAGTGGATGGGGCTTGTCTCTTAAAGGGACAGGACAGACCATTACATTCCTATCTCTTTTTATAATAAAAAGGCATAAGGTTATGCACAACAGGTTAAAGGAATTGGGGCTGTGGATTCTAAATACTTCTTCCTGCTTCTTTGTGGGCATTGTCTTTTGTGAGAAACTTGAGAAACCTGGGTGCTGGTCACATCCCAGGGTAGCTGGTCTCTTGCTCCTGCCTGGTGTTTGTGGTATGAAAATGTCTGGTGTCTCTTAGATCTGTTTAAGATATTGGAAGAACTGAGGTCAAAATTTAGTGAGGAAAAAATATTAGATCCAGGGAATTGAGAGGGGTGTATTTGACCTGTTTAAGGTGGATGCTTTAATTTGGTTCCCTGAAACTCACAAGAATTTTTGGGTTCATGAAAACATAAGTTTTAAACAGCAGCATATTCATATCAGAATGACTGTGAGAGATTTTTTTGCATAATTAAAAGTATCTTTAAGACTATGAAAGGAAGCGTGAAAGAGAATATCTTATTGAATTTGTTCGGTGAGGCTGTCCTTTAAAATGACAAAACCTCTCAGCTGTCAAACCACATCAAAGATCTTTGAGAAAGAAAAAAATTTTTACTTGAGTAATTGATTAAAAAACAACAGAAAATTTACTTGGTTGCCACCTAGAGCTACTCCTCAGAGTCTTCCATTGTCTCCGAGAGTCATATTTTCTTTTTGCTGCTTAGCACAGGGCCTGCCAGGCTCCGGAAGATACTGTGAGCTAAGAAATTTGTAGGAAGACAAGCAAACCTTGACCTGAGCAGATAGACTGTTGATTCCAGTGATTCTGTGCACTGCCTGGTGATGTTCAGTTTAGATGAAAGGTAGAAGAACTTTGGGTGACTATCCGACAGCAAGATGTCTCTGTCAATTCTAGAGTTTTAGAATTTGTTTACAATTCACTTCCTGTTAACTTAGGTTGTATGTATATGTATCCTTTGGGATATATATTATCCTTCAGGAGACTTTGATGTAGTTAAAGAACAGACAGTTATAATTATAGTTTTCCTTAGTTATAATAAAAGATAAAGTAGATATAAATGTTGTAATTGTAATTTTTGCCTAATACCTGTTTTGTTTTATGTAATTTTACTATGTTAAATTAAAACCTTCCTTCTTATTTAGACAGAAAAGGGAAATGATGTGGGAAGTCCTTCTGTTTATGTGTCGCTTTTATTGGTTAATGAATAAAGAATCTGGCTTGGCCTGTGATAGGACACAGTAGAACTAGTAGTTTTTAGGAAAAAAACTAAACTAATTGCTGGGAGAAAGAAGGTGGAGTCAGAAAAGCCATATGTTATTTCTACTCTATATTTCTGTTTTTTTTTTATCAAGAATCAAGTGTTCATAGGCATATGAATTTATTTCTGGTTCATTGATTCAGTTTCATTAATCAATCTGACTGGTTTTTAATGACAATCATATGTTGGTTTTAATTACTATAGCTCTGTAGTAAAACTTGAAATCAGAGATGGGGATTTGTCTTAAAGTTCTTCTAGTGTTCAAGATTGTTTTAACAACCTTTATTTTCATAAATGAAGCTGAGTATTTTCCTTTCAAGGTCTATGAGAATTATGTTAGAATTTTGAAGGGGTTTTTGTCAGGATGGTCATTTTTATTATGTTGACCCTACCAATCCATGAGCCTTAGATATCTTTCCATGTTCTGATACCTTCTTCAAAGATTTGAAGTTTTTGGTATTATTGGTTTTCATATTTTTAATTTTCTAAAAATATTTATTTTTTTTAAGTTTTATTTTACTTTCCAACCACAGTTCTCCCCACTTCTCCTCCTGTCCCCAATTACCTCCTCCATAGCCTACCCCCTATACACTCCTCCCATTGGGTAAAAACTTTTATGGGGATTTGGAAAGCCTGACAAAGTAAGTTGGGACAGGATCAAACCCCTACCCTCTGCACTAAGGTCAAGCATGGCATCCCACCATAGAAAATGGCCTCCAATAAGCTAGTTCATGCATCAAAGATAGATCCTGGTCTTATTGTCAGGCTCCCCTCAGATAGTCCATATGGTCTTCCACATATAGAAGGCCTTGTTTAGTTTCATGCTGACTTCACAGCTGTTGGTCTAGAGTTCATGCATTTCTATGAGCTTGGTTCAACTGTCTCTCTAGATTTCTCCATCATGATCTTGACCTGCCTTGCTGGTATATTTCCTCCTCCCTCTCTTTGGTGGGATACCCAGAGCTCTGCTTGTTGCTTGGTTATAGATCTCTGCATCTGGTTCCATCCCAGTTGCTGGATGAAAGCACTATGATTCTGTTCATGTATTCTTATTACAGGGGAATTCCAGTTTGGGTACCTTCTCCACATTTGCTATCCCCATAGTGGTCTCTCTATCAAGACTTTCTGTTGTTATTGAAATCCAACTTTAATTTGTGGTGGTTTGATAGGATGTAGGGGATTATTTCAATGCCTATATATCTCTTGAGACTTGCCCTGTGGCCAAATATATGGTCAATTTTGGAGAAACATCAATGAGTTGCTGAGAAGAAGTTATTTTCTTTTGCATTTTGTTAAATATCTATTATGTGCATTCAGTTTATGATGTTTGTTAGCTCCAGTATTTCTCTACTTAGTTCTTGTCTGGTTGGTTTTCCATTTAAAGAAGTCTCCCACTATCAATGTGTGAGGACTGATATGTGGCATAAGTTATAGTAATGTATCTTTTACAAACATGGGAACCCTTACATATGGGACATAGATGTTAATAATTGGAATGTTATATTACTGAATCTTTTCTTTAAAGGGTGAGAAGTATCTTTCCCATATCTTTTGGTTCATTAAGGTTTGAAGTCCATTTTGTTAGAGTTTAAAATGGCTACACCAGTTTACTTCTTGGATTCATTTGCTTGGAAAATCTTTCTCTCACATTATACTCTAAGATCATGTCTATCATTGATCTGGGTATCGAATGACTAAAGGTCTAGGTGCTGATTTGAATGGGTGATTTGTTCACTGATCTCTGTTTTTTCTGGGTTTTCAGAGCATGTGATTTCTGTGTGAGTTCTCTCTCTTTTGTTGCCCAGTTCAGAGGGAATCAAACCACACTATAATCACCCCAATTTCAGATGCCTAGACACTAACAAAAACAAAAAACAAAGTCAATAACTGCCTGGACAGTGTGTACACAGAGGCAAAGCCACCATACAACAGCAGACACTTATTATTCTAACATAGATGAAGCCCATAAAAAAGATCGAAAAACAAGATTATGAAGATAGAGGTAATTAAATAGGAAAGTAATAAATCCCAAACCAAATCCAGGAAAATACATAACAAACAATGTAGGGGTATGAATATAGTCATTCAAGAACTGTGCATGATAGTATAATCAGCAAATAACCCAATCTGAGGGAATTCTGCAAATAAAAAGTTAGAAATTTGAAGAGAAACTATAAAGACATACTTCACCAACAGAATACAAGGGATGGAAGAAAGACTCTCAGGCGCTGAAACTATGATAGAAAAAAAGTAGATCCATTGGTTAAAAATAATGTTAAAACTAAACATGCCCTACCACCAAACATCCAAGAAATTTGGGACACCATGAAAACACTAAATCGCAGCGGAAGTTGAAGAATCCCAGTTCAAAATCCCAAATACATTTTCAACAAAATCATAGAATTATTTTTTCTAAGCTAAAGTTTATGCCTATATAAGAAGTAATGGAACATAGTGGCCTATATCTCAGTCCCAGCAACCTGGAGACCTAGACAGATGGATCTCTGACTTAGAATACAACCTGATCTACAGAGCAAGTTTTAGGACAGCTAGCACTTTACAGAGAAAATTCACCCATTAAAAATACAGAGGAATAAAGAATACCAGGAAGAATGGACCATAAAAGAAAACCTTCAACACATATTAATTAAAATATTAAATGTTGCTGGGCAGTGGTGGTGCATAGCTTTAATCCCAGCACTCTAGCATGCAGAGGCAAGTGGATCTCTGTGAGTTTGAAGTCAGTCGGGTCTAGAGAAAGAGTTCTAGGACACCCAAAGATACACATAGAAACCCCATCTCAAACAATAAACAATAACTGTGGAGGCTGAAAAATGCAGACCCACTTCCACCTTGTCTGATAGTCAAAGTGTTTGGAGATTGACAGGCATAGTTGTACGTCTTAACTCAGGAGGTGATTACTTGGTTATTTTGAAATTAAGATAGCTCAATGCCATCCTGAAGGTGGTCAGGATATACAAAATTACTTCCGCTCCTTCTTTTGTAACTATAACATCACTTAGGGAAGGGTGGTCTTCAGTATATGTGATCATTGACTGTGTGAGTTATCTGTTTTTGTATCATGCTGATAAAGTCTTTTCTTACCTTCTTCTCTATTTATGTTTAGTATAGAATCTGTGGATAAGTAAATTCAGGCAGATTTCAGGCTTTCAGTCACTGGAATGTCCTCTTTATATTTTCTATGTTTTCTGTGTTGTTATTTTTACATCTTCACATTCTCTACTTATATTTTTTCAATTTCCACCCCCCTACTCTGGTAAGAAGTATTTGTCGAGGCTGGGGAAGAGGGAGGAAATGATGGGAGCAGCTAGAATTGAGGGACATTTGAGGGGTGATAAAGAAACCTAATGCAGTGGAAACTTACTACAATATATGAATGTATATATTCTAGTGTTACCTTTAGATAAAATGGCATCTTAACTGCCATCTCTTTTCCTCGTTTCATCAAGTGAAGCTGTCTGTACCAGGATATGGTTCTTGAATTGAATTTGCAAGTATTTTGTGAAGAATTTTTGCATATATGTCCATAAGGGTAATTGGTTTGTAATGTTTTTTTTTGTTGGGATTTTATATGGTTTGGGTATCAGGATAACTGTCACCCCATGAAAAAACTTAGGTGGTAGCCCTTCTGTTTCTGTTTTGTGAAATAAGTTGAGGATTACTGGCATTAACTCTTCTTTGAATGTCTAATAAAATTTTGTGCTAAAACCATCTGGCCAAGGATTTTTTATGGTTTGGAGACTTTTGATGACTGTTTTTATTTCACTAGTAGATAAAAGTCTGTTTAAAATGCTCATCTGATCTTGCTTTAATTTTGGTAAATGAAATATATCAAGAAAACTTTATGTTGACATTAGCCAAAAAATGATAAACAACTTACAAGGCATAGGCATAGATAGGTTACATAGAGAAGAAGGGACTAATAAGGGACTATGAATCTCCATGGAAAAGGGGTATGGTGTTTGCAAAAAGTAGCCCTCAAAGGGAGTGGCACTATTAGGCCCTTTTGCTAGAGGAGTGACCCAAAACTTCATTTCTGTTGAAGTCTTTGGCCTTTGACCTGCCTGGATTAGGTTGTAGTAGTTTCCCTTTGATTCTAATCACAGGAAATGATAGCACCAAGAGATGACCTAAGGGATCTTCAACACTACAGACATGTTCTTTTTTAACTCCATTGTGAAAAAGCAATCCAATTTCCCCATGGTAATATGGACCAATCACACCACCTAACACTGTTATATCTTTTTTAGCCTATCGATTTAAGGGCACTAGAAGCCAAAAGTAGCCAGAGGGAAGTCTGAGTGTCCAGTTCATTGGGATGTTGTTGTGGTTCCTGACAGGAGAACTCCCTGCTCTGGAACTAAAACATCTGGGCCAACTGGAAATAACCACAGGATGTCTTTAATGACCCATTGGACCTACTGTGAGTTGGACTTCAGCCAAAAACTCCATTAGTAACCCAAACACATAAGCCCCTACTTTAACTGGATGGCAACCATGTTTCTTGGGATCTCCCAGAATCAGCATCAATTCAGAACTAGTATTTAATAGACCCCAGAAAGTCTAATTATTTATTTTTCACAGCGTGCAAGTTGCTCTTGTGAAAGACAGTCGGTCCCTCTGGGGAAGAACTAGGGAAAGGATAGCAGTATGGCTTTCAGGTATTTTATCCAGGTCTATCTCAGAAGAATTTGACTATCCCTTTACTCAAGCTGTTCTGAATTTTGAAAATATCTTGTCTAGAAATTGATTCATGGGTCTTTTGGCATGACCCAATGTCATGGCAAGTATTTCTTTCATTTGCTTGAATTTTTCTGCTGATATAAATCAATTTATAGAATTCAGTAGGTTACTTATCTGTTTCATGTCTGTAAACAATAAGATTGATTAGCCCAAACAAAGATACATATGAGTTATGCCTCCATAAAATTTACTTTGCCTAGGTCGAACATCATGAATCAGGTTATTATAGACGTTATTTTGTGTTGATCATGATGATAACTGAGATCACTTTGCCATTGGCGATTCAGTGTAACCATCACAATTCTTTTTGTCTGACTATTAGATAATGACAAATTGGTACATTATACACTGTGAAATACTGAAGCAATAAACTGTACAGAAAATGGATTTAACTAGAGAAGGTCATTTATGTCAGAATGTAGTCCAAGAATACATTTCTGCAAACAAAATTCTGAGTGCCTTGTGAGAAAAGTACAAAACCAAGGCAAGAACATTGTGATGTCGGTCTCTAGTAAAATGGAATTCTTCTTGGAATACACTTTCTTGCCATTCCAAGGTGTAGCCTATAGGAGCGAGTTTACTTCGCGATTGTTAGTTTATATGCCTCTACGGAAAAACACGATTTTTGCCACATGTGGCTTGTCCTTGTGATTGTACCCTTTGTTCTTGCTAATCTTCCTAACCCTCAGCTTATAAATTGTCTCATGCTCTGAATAAAGGGGGGTATTGCATCGGACGTTAGTCTGCCTCATTTTTAGGCTCCATTCTCCCAGGTTCAACCATCAATTAGAGCAGTAAATAAGCGGCACCTGAACAAGGCTATGAAGGTGAGTGAGCAAAATGGGACAGAACCCACGGAAAGCATTGGCTTCTATAGAGTTTAAAAATCATTTTTTGAAGAAGAGAGGAGCACAAACCACTATAAATCTCTTGCAAATTGTTTATGATTATAATACCTGATTTCCAAAAGGAAATTTAGATAAAGAAGCAAGGGATAGAGTATGAAAGAATATTGAAAAGACATGTAAATGACAGGGAATGATTCCTGTTTAATTTGGGGAAACTTGGGTATTGATTCACGCTGTCATTAAAGTACTATAGCTAAAGAGGATATTAATGATAAGGAAGAGATAAATAATTCATTGAAGGAATATAAACTGGATAATCATACCTTAAAATTGGTAAATAGAGGCAAAAAGAGATTTTTTTCCCCATTCAGGCAAAATTGAAAGAAAACCCAGCACCACTGATGGTGTTGCCAGTGACAGTTCCCTCAGCTTCCTTACAGAAGCCTCCTTTAGATACAGATCCTCCATTGCCTGGAAATGACCCTGAAACTCGGGGTGAAGAATTTATTAATTAATTTTTTCTTGAATCTCCTCCTTTTTTTGAGGAGGACTTAAGAAGCCTTATGAAAAACTCAATTTTTAACCCAGACAAGCTAGGTAATGGCAGATAAAACGAATTTGTTTATAAATAACTGTGAACTAACCATCCTATTTAAATTCACAGAAAGAGAGGGAACATTAAAAAGTTCTAACATATTATCTTGAGAAATAAGGAAGAACTGAAGCTAACTGAAACCAGAATAAAATAGGCATTTATGCATCATTTGGACCCTTCACTGCCTTTGTACTTACTTTTTTTCCCCACTAAATTGTCTCCTACAGATAGTATAGCACATGAGGAAAAAACTCTGTAGTGAATTTATTTTCACCATAAGGCCCAGAAAATACTATCTACTTGTCTTACTCTTTTTTCTTAATTAGTTAATCAGGGGGATGATCCAATTACAATCATAATATCGATTTGATCTTTGATGTACTATAATATCCTTAGTTATTGATCAGTTTTTAAGATTGTTATAGAACCTTGTACATTTCCAAATTTCATTTTCAGACTATTATGGAAGGATAGGACATCATCACCCATCTGGCAAGCTATGGGATTTTCTCATATGAACTGAACAACCAGATACTTATTTTATTGATGGTGAATGTAATGCATTCACGGTCCAGGTATCTATCAATATGTGAATGCTATTTTATCTCAGTCTTGATTAATCTATTATATCACTTCAGATTCTGCTTGCATTGTAGGATTATTTCCAGCAATAGGCTCATACTCGCACATATACTTTAACATCCCTGCTGTTTTTTTCTGAAGAAGAAAATATACAAGGTGGTGCTCTAACTTGCCCTATTTCTACTTCACCAGAAGAAGGGTTTGAAGGAGTGTGTGTCTGTCATTTTAGATGGATTCACTAAGACATTTGGGATTTCCATACAGTTCCTCCAGCCCCAGGCCACCAAGTCGACTTTAGAAGATGAGAAGAAAGTGAAAGTCACTAGAAAGATAGCAAATCTCCAGATAAAATGCAACATGGGTTATCAACAACATAACCAAAAATAATTCTGTCCACCTGGGGTCAAGTTAAGGCCCTGTGCATCAAGGGGCAAGTTATTCCACTTATGACTGGGTTTATGAGTGGACCTTGATACTGTAATAGACTCATTCATTCATCTGACTACATTTAGGTTTTCTTTGGGATTTAAATTACTTTCTATTTGCAAAGATGTCATGACATTCATATTCCTACTAAACGATAATGCAGGTCTCTTTTCAAGTTAGTCTCTAGATTTTTCAAATCAATATAATAATGTAACTAAGAGTAGTGAACATAGTTTGGATCCTAGTTTTGGTGACACAGTATTACACATAATGCTTTCATTTTTTAATTATTATAATTTGTTTGCTTATGGAATACTTATGTATCAAATGCCAATTAGATTCATCTATAACTTTCAGATCAAAGTCACTCTGCATATCTTGATATTACCAAACAAAAGCGGGAGATATCAAAACACCATTCAAGAATAGAGTTGTGCAAAGGGAATTCTGAGTACTTGTGAGAAAACCCCAAGAAAAGATTCTCAGTTTGTTGAAAAACATGAACATTCTCTTCAGATGTGCTTTATTCCCCTTCCAGGTACAGCTGGTAGGAGTGGTCTTACTTTAGATTGTTTATTACAAGTGGCTACAGTTATTGGTTTATATGTCTCCATGGAAAAACATGGTTTTGACACATATTGCTTGCTCTTTTGATAGTGCACGTTGCTCATGTGATTCTTCTTAATCCTCAAGTATAAACTGACTGTATACAGTTGACTCATTGGAGACCTTAGTCTGCCTCAGTTTTATACTCCATTCATCCAGGTTCCACCACCAATGAGATCAGTAAAGCAAGTATTGAATAAAGTAACCCAAACACCAAAATGCAAATGTGGCAGGTTCTCTCTCAACAGAGGCTCCTAGATAAAAATCTTCATACGTAATATATATGTATGTATGTATGTATATATATATATATATATATATATATATATATATGTAGAAAGAAGGAAAGTAAAAAATGGACCATAGCAAAGCTAGTGAGTGGGGAGGAACAGTGAAGGGAATAGAAAGAAATATATGTCCTTATAGGTAAAATAGGGAAAGGGGTGTCTTTAGAGAGGAATTAGGGAGGTAAATACAGAAGAAAGTGGGAGGAGTGTAACATAACAGTAGGAATGTCTGAGAAAGTTATAAAGGAATCGCACGTTTAACTATGTATCTATATAACCTATAATGCACATAAGTCTCTGTATAAATATGCATATACAATTTATTGGAAAATTTCTGATCTTGGCTGACAGTGCTTCATCCAAGTGCCAAAGACTATCTAAAAAAAAACAATTACTTGGTATAAGAATCTCCCTTTTGAGTTTTTACTCTGTATTTTCCAGGAAAATGCCCAAACAGCCAGCCTACTGCTATTGCTCTTCATTGTTCCAGAGAGGTAGAAGGTAAGTTCCTGTTGCTGGAGACGCCATGTTCCTCAGACATAGGACCCAGAGGCACCTGAGATAGAATGTCAGAATGACAAATGACAACAAACATTCTTGAGGATTACTATCCATGGTACCAATAGGCACAATGAAAGCTTTCAAATGAGTAAAACAGTCAACTGTCTTTATTTATATTATTCTCTATATACTTACTTATTAATATTTTTCCACAGTTTTACCATTATGTAAAGACTTTTTTATTCCAGTGATTATTCCTCATACTGATGTCTACTTCCTAGTACTAATATAATGATTCTACCCTTTTAAATTATTAATATTTATTTGACACCTCTGGGTCTATCTTTGTGCTTTTACTCCACTATGTCATTATGGTTTTCTGGGGTTTTTATTTGTTTCTTTGTTTGGTAGGTGGTTTTTAAGAACGGGTTTCTCTGTGCATAGCCCGGGCTGTTCTGGAACTTGTTCTGCAGACCAGGTTGGCCTTGAACTCATAAGAGATCCACCTGCCTCTACCTCTTGAGTGGAGTGTTGAGATTAACGGCATGTACTGCTAACACCTGACATTTCTTTACTTTTGATGATACTCCTCCATACATAACTGGGCTTTAGAATTGTTTGTTTTGGTGACTTTTTAAAAAAAAATCTAGACTGTCAATCTTTTATTGGTGTATTCAACACTTCTCTTTTGAGGTGCCCACTGAAGTTATTGGACTCACATGTGCTGTTTCATTTTTGTACTTCTTTATTTTCCTTTCATCATTTTGACCTGTGTTTTCACTGCAGGGAGTTTCTTCTATTCATTTTGTTCATAGCTTTCAGCTGAATTTTTTATTTTATTATTTTATAGTTGTTTAATTATAATATATAAATCCCAGCTAGAGTCAGAATTCTACAAATTCAAACAAATAGAATAAAGAAATGTAAGAGCCAGATGACAGAGAAAAGGGAGAGAAATGTTGTCTTCTGGCTATCACACAGCTACCATTGCCTGCACTGAACTAATTCAAGATTGCGTCTCATGTAGCCAGACATATTTAAGATAGAATTTTTGGGGTACCTAACTCTCTGTGCTGAATTTCCGGATATTGAAGGATTCTGTGTGGGGATAGTCATTATCTTTAGATATGAACCCAATAGGGAGCTCAGCAGGCCCCAGTGAATAATTTCATACCACTGGGGAGGGGGAGTTATTGTCTTCAGATGTGGACCCACTTGAGATATCAGAAGTTCCACTAGACATTTTTATACCCTTTGATATAGATGGTTACAATCAAAACAAAAGAAAATTGTATGGACAGGGGATCTGCATGGAAAAGGTAAATTTTACTGAGGTGGGAAGGAGATAGGTTGGAAGTAAGAGTGATTAATAATGAATCACACACGTACGGAGTTGTCAAAAAACAAGTTTAATTAATAAAATGTGGCAGTGATTAAAATCATGAATTACTTAAACAATGATTTGTAATTATTTGTTAATCTGAAGTTTAAGCAAATTTTGATTTATGTTGATAGAAAGATTATAGTAAATGTCTAAACTACATTCCAAATGAGATACAGTGTGATCCTGCTTACCTGTAAACATCGTGGAGGTCACATTTAGTAGATGTGTTAGAAATCTGAGAATGGCTACTAGATGTCCATTGCACAAATACAGATATGTTTAGTATGTTCACAAGACTTCCCCCCGCATTAAATTCAGCACAATAGTAAGCTGTCACTTTGCCTTATGGCCCAAAAGATTTACATGAAGGAAAAATGTAATTTTTTTTTCTGTTGAGCGTCAGCATGAAAGTACATATTGAATTGCCTTTACCTTATTTGTTTGAAAACGTGACACATTATAAAGATGTCAATCATATGCCTTATTATTTTATTTTATAAATGTTATATTATGCGAACAGTTCATTATGTTAATAATGAGGAGTAATGATTTTATTATATATTCGTGGAAATAAATCAACCTCATAAAGTGCATGATAAAAACGGGAACATCATAAAAAAAAACAATCCAGTCTCATAACTATAAAAACCAAAGACAGATTTGTCAACAAAATTGTTTAGGAAGATTTATTATTGCCATATAAAAGTCAGGAGCCATTTGTGATTGACGAAGGGAAAAATGATGACCTAATTTATGTAACAGACATGATGTTCTGAATAAATCTAAATATAATTTATGGTATAGAGGCCTCTCGTGAGAGCCAGATAAATCTCTTTTCTTCAGAAATGGAGAGGAAGAGCACTGACACTTGAGTTTCACAGCTGGAACATCAGGAGTGTTCTATTACCGAGCAGCATCATCGGCTAAATGCAGCGTTTAAACTGCAGGTGCTCATCCTTCCAGGAAACTGTAGCTAACTGCTTAAACCAACTGCTTAGGTCCACTTCCCTACCCCAGATTTAGTAATTACAATTTGGCAATCCTTATTTTTTCATCAGGTAAACAATCTTACACATTCTGGATCATAATAGATCATATTATACATCTTACACATAATAGATTATATGGATCATTGCCATATAATATATTGAAGTTCTTCAAATCATTAAACCTTAAGAGGTTTGGAAAGGCTACAATGTGTGTGTGTGTGTGTGTGTGTGTGTGTGTGTGTGTCTGAGACTGTGTGTATTAATGTGTATATATGTGTGCAAGCTTGTGTGTATATACAAGTGTCTATATGCATGTACATATAAATGTTTATGTGTGTTATGCATACGTATATGAGCAGGTATCTGTTTATTTGTGTATGTCTAACTATTTTTGAATGGTCCTGTGCATCTGCATGTGTTTACATATACTCATGTGTTTCTGCACATAAGTAAATGATGTCAGGAGAGAAAAGGAGACCACCAAAGGAAAATTATTGGCGGTGCCTTTGTCCTCTTGAGATAATTTGTGGAGTGATTGAATTTTCATATGATGTCACTTTCTCTTCTTCTTTTACAAAATTTATAAAGAGATTTATGCTAGGGAATGGTGGTGTGTGCTTTTAATCCCGGTATTATGGAGGCAGAGGCAGGTGGTTTTCTTTAAGCTTGAGGTCAGCCAAGTCTACAGAGTGAGTTCCAGGACAGTCCGTGCTCCACAGAGAAACCCTGGCTTGAAACACACAAACAAACAAACAAGCACACACACACACACACACAAACAAAAAAAAGAAAAAAGAAGGAAGAAAGAAAATAAAAGAAAGAAGTCTGCTAGTCATAAAGAACGAATCATTTTGAGAAAGTATGAGTATTCAGAGATACTCAGAAGGTATGATGGGTAACTTCTCTGGGGATCCTGAGTGGGATCTTGGGGGAAAAAGAAAAAAAACTCAACAACAGTAATGAAAATCATGAAAAGATGGCTTTTAATTTGTAATATCTTGGAATTGGTTTCTAAACTGTGGCAATTACATTTTGGTAATGTAAAATATTAACCAGGCAATATGTGTTGTTCAGGTACACTAGGAATCCCTGAACTATCTTTGTTGCTTACTATTAATAATACAAATGGTCTAAAATAATAGTTATTTAATTATGATTTGGAATCACATTTGAATTTCTTCATTTCTATTGCTACCTTGCTTTATTCAGGCAGATAAATTCTGGAAATAATGTAGCAAGAAGTGTTTAAGAATATTAAATTAATCAACAATTTATTCCAACAGAAAACAAGTATCCCGTAATGTGCTGGTCAACTATTTACATCAGGAAAATTCTGATAACTCACTCTAAAAGATAATTTTATAATCCCTGGAAACAAAACAAAATGCACCTCTGTAACAATAGTTCATAGAATGATGAGGCTTGCTGTAATGCTTTCAGAATTTAATAGGAAAACATAGTCTCCAAGAAGGTAATTTAAATGAATAATTCATATCTTCTTGAAAAATACAAAACATCTCTAGAGAGGAGGGTAGAATACAGATGTTATGAAGAGGAAATGGAACAAGGGAGCAAGTTTAGCTGTAGAGAAAGATGGGAGGCTGATTCAGAGGAAGAGCGAGGTGAAGTAAATAACTATAAGGATGCCTGAAAAAGCCACAGGGAAATATAATATTTTGTAAATTTACTATAACATACATTTTGTGTTTGTATGTATGCATGCTTATGATATGTATAACCATATGTATATATAGTTTAAATGGAGTTATGTCTCATGGGGTGGTAATACTTATCCAAAAAAATTTAGTTGTTAAAAACTCCCTAGTTCCAGGCATGGAAAACATCCATTTTATTTGATGGTCAGCAGAGTCCAAGAGGACCTAACAGTATAAGCTATTGCCATTGTCCTTGATCACCTCCTGGAGTTTGACCCTATTATTGAACTCATACACTTTTGTGTACTCTTTGTTAATATTTTTGCAATGCTGTGTCTCCACAGTAGGGTTGCATAATATTTCAGCTGGCTTTAATATTTACATCCATTGAGCCAGGCACCCATGGTATTTTACTAATAGTATACCTAAGTAAATAACAGATCTGTGTATCCCTTACCAGACACGGTGTGATGAAATTTTAGTAGTACTCCTATTCATGCCAAGAACTAGATTAAAAGTCATTGAGGTGATCAGCAATTGGTATTTCAAGAAGCAACTAGAAATGTCACATATGTGGATGTCATCCATTATTAAATTATTTTGATATGATTTTTGATATTACTAAAGTATGAAAAATTTAAGAACCACGGAAATCCCATGTGTATCTTGCATTAAAAGGAAAGATAAATATTAACAGGAAGGAACATACACATATTTTTCTCTGCTCCCCTCCCTGACGCTTCCCTCCCTTTCAATCCTTTCCCAAGGTCCCCATCCTCCCAATTTACTCAGGAGATCTTTCTTTTTCTACTTCCCATGTAGATTAGATCTATGTATGTCTCTCTTAGGGTCCTCATTGTTGTCTAGGTTCTCTGGGATTGTGATTTCTGGGCTGATTTTCTTTGCTTATGTTTAAAAACTACTTATGAGTGAGTTCATGTGATAATTGTCTTTCTGTGCTGGGTTACCTCACTTGAAATGATGTTTTCTAGCTCCATACATTTTCCTGCAAAATTCAAGATGGCATTATTTTTTTCTACTGTGTAGTACTACATTTTGTAAATGTACCACATTTTCTTTACCCATTCTTTGATTGAGGGGCATTTAGTTTATTTCCAGGTTCTGGCTATGACAAACAATGCTGCTATGAACATAGTTGAGCACATATCCTTGTGGCACAATGGGACATCCTTTGGATATATATCCAAAAGTGGTATTACTGGGTCTTGAGGAAGGTTGTTTACTAATTTTCTGAGAAATCACCACACTGATATCCAAAGGGCCTGTACCAGTTTGCATTCCCACCAGCAATGCAGAAATGTTCCCCTTTCCCCACAACCTCTCCAGCATAAGTTGTCATCAGTGTTTTTGATCTTGGCCATTCTTATAGGTGTTAGATGGAATCTCAGAGTTGTTTTGATTTACATTTCTCTGATGACTAAGAATGTTGAACATTTCCTTAAGTGTCTTTCAGTCATTTTAGATGCCCCTCGACCCAGTTGGGCAAGGGGTGTCTGCCTGAGGCACAACAAGTGAGGGGGCCATAATAGCAGGTCTACATAGTCTTCTAGAAGTAATGGCCTTTGACCTAGCAGGGGTCGCCTACCTGACTAAGGTGAGAGAGTAGGAGGGGAAAACGAGGGTTGTACCTATCTGGTCATTTAGAAGACATAACATATTGTAGGGTAGAAGGTGTAACCTGCAGGAGTGGAGAAGATAGTAAGGGCTATGGATGACTAGCCCATCAGAATTTTGTAGAAGGCATAGCATATAGTTGGGCAGCAGGTGTCTTCCCAAGGAAGTAGAGAGTGTGTTCAATGTACTTCTGCTGTAGTGAAAACCAAATCCTGTTTACACTTCAAAAAACTTTCCTCTACTGCTCCAAAATTACCTCTGTCAGAAGAACAGAGCATACATTCTCAAGGTTTTGAACAGAGTGCAAATGCTAGTGTTTCTACAACCTACAACCACAAGTACATTGTTATAACTACCCACCTCACAGAGAACTACTCTGTGAGCTGGGGTGTATAATTACAAGAAAGCCCAACACAGTTTATTATTGGAACACTGTACAAGAGTTTTAGGATGATGTTAAGAGTTAGGTTAGAAAAGAAAGAGTGCGAGACCAGAGTATAACTACCAATGACTTAAAATGCACAGTATTGTCTTTTGGAGATGTACAAACACTGACTAAAATATTACACATAGGCATATTTAAAAACAAAACAAAACATTGTACTTCTACCTTAGCAAATGTTAATTCTGTCTTTGGAAGGATTTACTCATGCAATTTTCCATTTGCTTTCATACGAAGATGGGCACACAGTCTCCTAAGTATAATTGGAGTGTTAAGAATGGAGAGAAAACAACAGGACTTTCACAAAAGTAAAAAATTTGTTATCCCAATGCTCCTCATAGATAACTCAAGTAAGAAAACTCGTGATTGATTGCAGTAAAGTGAGAACAGATGTTTTCATTGTGGCACTGCAGAAGGACATAAGGGTTAGCATGAGTGTTAGAACAAGAGTTAAATGAGAGAGCAGAGTATAAGTACCTGTTACCAAAGAACCACATATATCTATTGTCTTTAGAAAACACACACAAAGGAATGACCATAACATAGAACACTGACCTATTTACAAAAGCCCAGGTTCTTCTGCTGCAGAGAACATGGATTCCTGTTTGCAACAGTTTGGATCACTTTCTTCAGATATCTTTGAAAGTGTGTTCATTAGAAAACCAATGGATGCATCTCATTGTGAAACTGGATTTTAAAGAGCAGAGTATATATTTTAGAACTTTTCCGACAACCAGAATTTCCTTAGAGCAATGCAACTCCCAGAGAACTAATGCAAAAGAAAAGTGTCATTATTTAAAATAAAGCAGTGCCTAATAAGTTTGTTATAGTAGCACTAAATAAGGAGGTAAATATTTGGGAAAGTCTTAGGGCGAGAATTAGGGACACAGCTATGCCTGTGAGAGCAAGGTATAAACATTTTTAACATTAGAAGCACACAGTGTCATCTTCAGAAGAGATATTCAGAAGCAACTAAAAAATTGCACAGTGGCCTATTTGAAATATATACGTCTACTGTAGTGAAAACTAAGTACCTTTGTGTAAAACATGATTGAAAGCTTTCCTCATATATCTCTGAAGTTACAGGCACCAACAGAGCAGAGTATATATTCATAAGTGATGCAGTAATGTTCCTAAGTATGTAAATGATAGTATTTTATAACAAGTATTTCTTATAACAATAAAACTCACAGAAAAGTACTGTAAGGAATGTGGTAAATAATTGCTAGAAAGTTGAGCACATGAGTTTATTATTGTAGCACTGCAGTTAGGTTTGGGCTTAGGATTAGAAAAACAGAAACAGGGAGCAGAGGACAATAATTTCGGATTTGAGCAGCACAGAGTGTATATTGTAGAAGAAACAAGAAGATTGATTAAAACATCATGAAGCAATGTAATAAAAAAAAACCAATAATGCACTTCTCTTGTGCAAATCCTGTTTCCTATGCTTTGGAAAACTCTACTCAGACATCTCTTAAGTTGCTTGTATCATAAGAGAAAAGCATTTATTCCTAGGTACACCAGGAGTGTTTTAGAGCAAATAAAAACAGTATCACTATAAAAAGTAAAAGATTTGTTATTCCACCAGTGAACCTCAAAGAAGTAAAGTAAGCAAAGTGGTGACTGATTGCAAGAAAATCAAGCACATGACTTTAACACTTCACAATGACATAAGGGTTTGCGTTAGGGTTAGAACAAGAACTGAATGAGAGAATAGAGTATAAGCAACTGCAATTTAAGGACCACACAGTTTCATTTCTAGGAGGCACACACACACACACACACACACAACAATAACTTAATTCAGTGATGTATTGTCAAAAACAAATATACTTCTGCTGAAGCAAACACTGAATCCCATTTACAAAAGTTTGATATCAGTACTCACATATCCCTGATAGTGTGTTTATCACAAGCCCATTGCACACATTCTGAAGTGCTACAGATTTTTAATCATCACAGTGTATACAGTAGGAATTTCCCAACAACTATAATTTCTTTATAATAATGTACCTGACAGAGAAGTAATATTAAAAATGTTGATTTTTTTTTAAAAAAATGTAGTGCCCATAATCTTATTACAGTTTCATTAAATTAGGACATTAATATTTGGTTGAGATTTTGAGTTAGGGTTAAAGATAAAACAAGATAAGAATGTTAAAGCAGAGTATAAGTATCTGTAGCCTTAGAAGCACACATTGTTGTCTTTAGGAAACACACACAAAGCAGGCGGAACACCACACAATGGCATACTTTTAATAACAACGTACTTCTCATGTAGCAAACTCTAAATTCCACTTACAACTAACACATGGTTTTACTCCTACCCCCCTAGAATTGCTTGCTTTACAACAACAGCTATGCTACGGGTGCCTGGGTAAAGATAATTTGTTAGGAACACACAAGAAAAATGGTAGTATACTTTAACAGCAGTAAGAACTTTGGTGTACCGATGCACCTCTCTGGGATGCACTCTAACAGAAGTAGTGATGATTTGGGAAAACAGAGCACTCAAGAATACAGTATCAGTGTACCAGGACACTGTAGCAGTACACAGTTTCTTCTTTGGATAACACACAAAAATTTGACCAAAACTAGGTACAAGGTGTGTCGGCAAATACCAATGTACTTCTTCTGCAGCAAAATTGAAATCCCATGTACACCATTTTGGATGGCTTTAGTTGGACAACTCTGTAGTTGCCTCTATTAGAATGTTACTAGGTGAGTTACTATGTAAAGCATACTTGTATGCATACAGTGAAAATGGTAGCACCTTTACAGCAACACCCCTGTGCAATTCTCCATGTGATTTCCAATGATGATAGCATCATGTTGCCCAGATACACAATTCTCATGTGCTCTGTTTTCTCAGAAGTGTACCTCATAGGGTTGCGCTGGAATAGAAATATTGATTCATTTCTAAAACAGTAGAGTTCAGTGGTCATATTATCATTGTGCCAGGAAGTGAATTAGTACACAATGTCATCTTTGGAAAACACAAGCACAAGCAAATAAGCACATGAAAATGGCTTATTTGAAAAAGATGAATGTAAACCTTCTGCTGTGATATCTATCTCCAATCTCCAATGAAGCAGAGTAGTTTTCTATACAACTCTGAAGTTAATTGCATCAGCAGGGCCTTGGAAATGATCTTAGCGAAAGTGAGATTGTTAAGAACAAAGTGAAAACAGTAATAGTTTTACAGCAGAACAATTCTGCTTTAGCAATGGATGTGACAGAAGTGGTGATTGTTCAATTAGTAAGCAGAGGGTATGAGATTATTATGTAGCATCGCATGGGGACACGGACTGAACAAAATTGGAATAGGAGTGCTCAGCATAACCTGTAATTGAAGCAGATGACAATGGCATCTACTAGTGAATAAAACACCTAACAGCAGCATATTTGCAATGGCATATTTTCAAAAATCTATATACTTGTAATTCAGTGAAATCTAAATCCCTTTACAAGGAAGCAGAAGGGTTTACTCTTACAACTCTTAAGTTGCTGCCATCAGTTTTTTCCTAGTTAAAAACAGTCTGTTAAGAACACAATGAAAACAGAACTATTGTTACAGAAGGAATAAATTTAGTGTAATAATGCACCCACAAAGATCTTCTAGAACAGAAGCTATGATTGTTGTACATGAAAACCGAGCTCATGATATTGTTATTTGGGGGATGCACCTGGACAATGACTGAAAAAGAGTGGAATATAACATCTCAGCATAAGTACTCTGTAACGGAAGCCATAGTCAGAGGCATTTTTAAAAAATACATACATATGTCTCTAAAATACCTCCAAGTGAGACAGTTGTAAAAAACAACAACAAAAACACCATGTATTTCTTACTGCAGTGAAACAAAATCCCATTTACAAATAAACAGATGGTTTTTCTGCTACAACTAATTCTTAACTCCACAGCAGACCACATACGGAGGCCTTCCTTCTCCACCTTGCAAAAGCTCCAGTGGACTGCACAAGGATTCTCCTTCTAGTCTTTGAATCCCAAATTATTGCTTTGACCCAATGCCCAACAAGTAATCTTTGAGAACCCAGAGGCCAGTCTGCTTCTGGCGAAAGGTAGGATAAGGCTTGATCTTACGATTTCCCTCAGCTCAGCTAAACCCAATCCCTGGTTGCATTCCTAGCTTTGCAGCTGACTCTTGCTTTATTCGAGTGCCCCATTGCAGCTGGGGCTTTTTGCTAATTCACATGCTACTCCAGTTAGAGAATCAATTAGGCCAGCAACTAACTGGTCTTCATTTCTCTTTCTGCTCCACCAAATAGATTCCTCCAGTCTCATCCCTAGCTCTTTACCAAACATTCTGCTGCGGCCTCTTCTCTTCTCTTTCTCTGCCCCAAAACACAGAATACAAACTTAGTTTATCCTGGTGGAACACCCTGCTGTCCTCACTCTTTTCAAACTCCTATACTGCCCCCAGCTGTTCTCCATTCTTAAGTGTCAGGTCTCCATGGACACAAACAATGTTTTCCAGGATCATCTACCACCCACACCCATCAGGATGCCAGATGACTTTCCTACTGGTAACACACAGCCACCATACTATCCAAAGAAAAAGAGAGGAAACAAAACACCCACCTAAGAACAACAAGACCGAACATCAGCACCTAAAATTATACTATTCCCATTCCCAGATGTCTAGACAGAATCCCAAACGTACGAACAATAACAACCAGGACAAGATGTCTCCACTAGAGCTCATCACTCCTATCACAGCAGCTTCTCAATATTTCCATATAGTTGAAGCATAGGAAAAAGACCTTAACTAAACTTTATGGTTATGATAGCAGTTATCAAAGAGGACATGAGGAAATGCCTTAAAGTAATCCAGGGAAACGCAAAGGAAGACTGAAAGGAAATGAATCAAACACCCCAAAAACCTCAAAGCGGAAATAGAATCAATAAAGAAAAAACAAAGTGAAGCAAATATGGAAATGAAAAATTTAGAAAATCCAACATGCACTACAGAGGGAAGCTTCACAAGCATAATATAAGACAAGGAAGAGAAAATTTAAGGCATTGAAGGCACACTAGAAAAAGTAGATATATCAGTCAAAGAAATGTTTACAATAAAATCCTCCTGGCATGAATCATCCAGAAAATCTGGGACAAAAAATGAAAAGGCAAAATCTAAGAAAAAAAGGAATGGAGGGAAAAAAAGAAACACAGGTCAAAGGCACAGAAATATTGTTAACAAATTTATACAAGAAATTTTTTCTGACTTTAAGGAGATGAATATCAAAGTCCAAGAAACATACAGAACACCAAATAGACTGAACCAGAAAAGGTAGAACATTGACACAAATAATCAGAACATTAAATATACAGAACAAAGTAAAACATTAAATTTTGCAAGGGAAAAAGACAGGGTAAAATGTGAAGGCAAACCTATTATATTTACACTTGACTTTTCAAAAGATATTATAAAAACAAAAAGACCCTATAAAATATGCTATAAGCTTTAGGATACCACAAAAAGGAAGCCCAGACATTAATATCCAACAAATGTTCAATTACCATTCATGGAGAAAATTTTCATACATAAGACATTCCATGACAAATTCAAATGTAAGCAATATCTATCTAGCTACAAATCTAGCCCCATGGTATATGTTAGAAGGAAAACTCTAACCAAAAGAGGTTAAATACATCCAAGAAAAAAAATAAAATGAATAATCACAGAACAGAAAAAAAATCAAAAAATGAAAGTCAAATACACACCACAACAACAAAAACAATAAAAAACCCACCACAACAACATGAATATAGCAGGAATCAACCATCATTGATAACTCTCTTTTCCCCATTAACAATATACAGACAAAAATGAAGAATGTGTAAACAGTCTCCACTCTTCTGCTGCATCCAAGCAATGTAACTTAACATCAAGGATAGATATCCCCCAAGGGTAAAGGGTAAGAAAGAGATATTTCAAACAAATGGATCTAAGCAAAATTATATAGCCATTTTAATATTTAACAAAATATTCATCAAACCAAATTGATCAAAAGAGATAGGTAAAAATATATACTCATCAAAGGGAAAATCCACAAAAAGGACATTTAAATTTTTAATATCTGTGTACCAAAAATAAGAGCACCAATGTTTGTAAAAGAAATATGACTAAAGCGTAAATCACATATTGACCCTCACACCAATAGTGAAAGATTTTACTATTTTTACCTCACTTTCACCAAGAGAAAAGTATTCCAGAAAAAAAAAATAAACCTAGAAATGCATAAGCTAATTGATGTTAATTAGACCAACTGTACCTAACAGGTATTTACAGAACATTTCACGCAGACACAAAGGAATAAATCTTTTTTTTTCAGAGTTTAGAAGATATTTTATTTATTGTATGATTTTCTAAGTTGAGTTTCAATTTTATACAGCATTCTTCCTCATATTCTGATTCTCAGACATTATGGAGGAAGCATAAATCTTCTTCTCAGAACCTCATGGAAATTTTCACAAAATTTACAACATATTCAAACACAAATCACCTCTCAGCCGATAATAGAAAGTGGAAATAATACAATTACACCCTGCAGTCTCTCAGAGCGCTACAGACTAATGCTACATATCAACAGCAACAGAAAGAGCAAAAAGTTTACAAAACTATGGAAACTGAAAAGCTCTCCCCTGAATGAAAAATAGGTCAAAATAGAAATTAAGAACAACTTCAAAGGCTTTCTAGAATTGTATGAAAATTAATACACAATATACCTAATTTATGGGACACAATGAAGGCTGTTCTAAGAGACAAATTCAAAGCACTAAATATCTATATCAAAACAATAGTTAGCAAAAAATAATCCAACTCAGATCTTAAATCAATAAAATAGAAATAATAATAAAAAAGAACAGTGCAGTTGCTTCCTTGAGAAAATCAAGAAGACTGGCAAATCTTTACCCAAATTCAGTAAAAACATAAATGGGAATATAACAACAAACACTAAGGAATTTGGAGATTCATAAAGACAAGATTTAAACTTCTGTATTTCTTGAAATTGAAAATATGAAAGAATTGGATTATACATACTCCTTATCAAAGTTAAATCAAGATTAGATAACATTTTAAACAGACCTATAATCCCTAGTAGAAATAGAAGAAGCCAAAGCCTTGTCCCAGTTTGTTTCAGTGCTGACTTAAACCAGGGTTTCAAAGCATAGTTATTGAAAATATTACTGAAATTATTCTACAAAATTCAAAAAGAAAAAATCAGTATCCAATTCATCTTATGTGTCAATAGTTACCCTGATACACAAAACATATAAGGACTCAACAAAGAAATACTTTCTCAAAAAGATTTCTTTTATGAACATAGATGAAAAACTATCAGTAAAATACTTGCTATACAAATCCAAGAACACATCAACCTCATAGAAGTTAGAATTCATCCCAGATATTCTGAGGATAAATACATCCACCACATAGACAAGCAGAAAGAATAAACCATATGGATTATCTCATTAGAGGCTGCAAGGTATCTAACACAGTCTAAGATTCCTTCATGAGAAAAGTCCTAGGGAGATTAAGAATATGAGACATACTTCAACATAATAAAGGCAGTTGAGAGAAAGCCTCTGGCCATCCTGAACTGAATAGGAAAAAACTCAAAGCAATTCCATTAAAATCAGGAACAAGACAAACACTTGAAGTGATAAAACAACTGAAGGAATAAAACATATCTAGAACAATAAGATAATCAAAAGAGATCTAAGGAATAAAAAACTATCTTTATTTACACATGATAGAATATTATACATGAGTGATGAGTGGCCTGAAAAATTCCAGGATACTCATTCAGCTGATAAACACTTTCAGTAAAAGAGTTAAACACAAAATTCTCTCAAAATAATCAATAGCTTTTCTGTACACTAACGTTAAATAATCTGAGATAGAAATCAGGAAACAACAACTTTCATGATGTAAAATATCGTGGGGGTAACTCTAACCAAGCAAGTAAGACTTGGATGATATATACCTGGAATCAATGAAGAAAGAAATTGAAGAAGACATCAAAGGATTGGAAAATGTCCTGTGATCATGGATTGGTAGGATTAATGTAGGCCAAAGGACCATTCTAACACAAGAAATCTACAAATTCAATGCAATCCACATCAAAATCCCAACACAATCCTTCACAGATCTTGAAGGAAAAACTTGCAGTTTCATATGGAAACAGAAAACATACAAGATATCTAGAATAATTCTGAACAATTAAAGAACTACTGGACATAGAACCATCCCTGATTTCAAAATGTACTACAAAGCCATAATACTAACAATAAAAATAACATAGTTTTGCCCACAGTACAGAAACATTCACCAATGGGATCAAACTGAAAACCCAGAAATGAATCCACCCATCTTTGAACACCTGATTTTTGGTAAAGAAGCCAGAAATACACACTGTGAAAAAGAAAGCCTCTTCAGCAAATGATGCAGGTCGTTGATGCCTGCATGCAGAAAAATACTGATGAAACTGTATTTATCATCCTGCACAAAACTCCAAATGGATCAAATGCTTCAACATAAAACCAGATAGACTGAACCTTAGAGAAGAGAAAGTAGTGTAATAACCTTGAGCTCATTGGCACAGGAGACGTTCTGAACAGCAAATACATTTTGAGGTAATTCAATTTGTTGTGAAAACGGCAAGAACTTCGTTATGACAATTGAACCTTGAAGACATGTATGGTAGCAGAAGTAGTGATGGATATGCCAGAAACCAGAGCATATGAAATTGCCATATCACTGCATCGGGACAGTGTAGCAATACAGAACATCATCATTGGAAAAGACACACACAGCTTACTAAAATATTGCACAATGGTCCTTTCCCCAAATCCGATGCACTTCTACTGCAATCAAAACTAAATCAAACACAACGAATTTGTTGGAGTTTCTCCTACAATGCTGGAGTTGCTTGCCTCAGAGCGACGGTCATATATCCCTAGGGAAAGCTGCTTTATTAAGAGCAAAATGAATGGATAGTAATTTCACAGTGGCAAGAATGTTGGTATACCAATGTACCTTACTGAGGTGTACTCGAGAGTAAGTGATAGATATACAAGAAAACAGAGTAAATGATATTATTGTAGCGCTCCACCAGGGCACTGATGAAAGGGGGGTGAATGAGGAATCTTCAGAAAAGACATCTGTAAGTGAAGCAGCACACAGTATTGTTTTTGAAAAAAAAAAACACAACCAGAAAAGACTAAAACACAGCACAGTGGCATACTAGGGGGAAAAACAGTGACCATCTACCGCAGTGGAATCTGAATATAATGTACAGTGAAAGGGAGAACTGTACTCATACAATTCAAGTTGCCTTGTATTGTTTTACTAAACAAGGCGGGTTTATTAAGAACAAGTGACTCCTAGGTCGAGTGTTTCCCCACTCAACCTAGGAGTCATCAGGCACCCCTCTGTTCCCAGGAGAGATGGATTGCTTCACCACTCGAGAGGAGGGTCTCTCCTTGTCTCAGTCCCTTCTCCTTTGCTCTGACACCATGGTTGACTCTGACTGGTGCTCTCCACGTGATAGCTGCCTGCCTTTGTATGGGAGGGGGGAGGGGATCTGTTGGGAGCTGTTTCCCCCTAGAGATCATTGCAGGAACCATCGCCCTGGGGAGACTGTGGGGAACCCCACACCCATGTTTGTACTGGGAATGGTTCTGTTGCCCCACACCCAGTTGAAGCTGTTAATGGAGAAAAATAAAATAAAAAAAAAAAAAGAACAAGTGAGTACCCCTACCAGAGAAGCACTTAAGTATCTCAGTCACATCCCCACCTCTGCAACCCAGTACAACCTGTAAACTCCATTCCCTGCTTCCACCATCTCCAATGTATATCAAATATCCTCTCCTCGTAAACTTAGTGTTCCTTGCTTTATCTCAGCTGGCACTCCCTGGGAACCAACCGGAGTCTCCCACGAGCAAAGCTGATAGGCTGATTTCAGATCTTCACCTCTGTCTTCCTCACTCCAGATCCAGCGCCAATCTTCCAGTCTCATCCTCAGCTCTGTAGAAGAATACCTGTGGCTGCTTCCCTGACCTGATCCTTAGTGGGTCCTACGCATCTTCACCTCCTAACCTCTCCTCTCATCTTGTTGCTTTATCTCAGCCCGAGACCAAAGCAGGTATTACCTGGGAATCCAGAGGCCATTGTAGTCAGGGAAACAGTATGCTAACACTAGACCTTCACCTTCCCTGAGATGCCTCAAATCCATTTCCCCTTTCTCATCCCTAGCTCTGCTGCAGACTACCTGGGGAGGTCTCCCCTGCCACCTTGCCCCACCCTATCAGACTCCGTACAACATTCCCCAGGACTAGTTGCTTTATCTCACTCCACATTCCAGAAGACACTTTCCGGGAGGAGTTAGGCCAACTACCAACCTGCGCTTCTCCTTCTTTTCCTCCAAATCAAATGCCCCAGACACACCCTCAGCTCGACATTTAGCCAACATTTTGCTGCGGCCTCTGCTTACTCTCTATTCTATTACCCACAGCACTGACCAGATCCTGATGGAACACCCTGCCTTCCTCTCTCTTGCCTATACTCCTATACTGCTTCCAGTTCTTCCCCATTCTTAATTGTCAAGTCCTAGCATGCTGAGATGACTTTTACCTGGGAAAACTATGACCAACACCTATCAGGACTCCAGAAGATTTTCCTACAGGCAACATACAGTCCTGACACTCTCCAAAGAATGAAACAGAACAAAGGAAAAATACACCCACTCAACAAAGACACAACCAGATAGGTCTACAGTCTTTCCCATTCTCTAATTCCTAGTCACAAGCATAAATCTACAAGCACCACTGCCCAGATTGTGCCACATTCATAAACATGTGCCAAATGTTAAAAGGCATTTTTTACTCTGATGTATCTATAGAATATCAGTACTGTTTTCCTTTTTACTGGGTGCCATTCCTGGTTGCTATGAATTTCTCATGTGTGTCCTTGAACTAGTGGCAGTGTTGGGTCTGCAGTTGTACAATACAGAGGGCTACTTAGTCATTGTTCTTTGTTACAAGGAAAACCAACTCACTATGAGGGAGAGTGGGAATGCTCACTGCAATGCAGAGTTTCTCCTTGGCAACTTTTAGTGGAATTAACTAGCATGCTTTTTTTTTTTTATCAACAGAGATAGAAAATGAGAAAAAAAGACACACAGAATATTTCTTAGCACAGATGTCTGAGTCAATTTCTCCCAGGCTGTTGTTGGTTATGACTTATGAAAGGGCACCTGTCGGGCCTGACAAGTGTACTCAGTGCTTCGGGCTTCAACTTTCCATTAGTAGCAACAGCCCCAAAGGTTAATTTGTTTTGGCACTTTCTGATTACTTTTCGTGTTCATTTTATTCCGTGACTTCACATTCACCACGTGATTTAAAGACTCTACTTAGCAACACATTGCCATTTTCACCAACTTATTGCTAGTTTTGGTCTTGTGATCTCTAAGTGCAAGTAAATAGCTGAAATCAATTTTCTGCTTAGAGTGCTTGATGATACCTGGTGGAATTTGCAGATCTCTTTTCTCAGATATGTTTGAGAGTAATGTGGAAATGTCATAATAGACAGATAGTACCAGAAGCCTTCTCGCGTTTGTGACCTTGGTTTTTTTTCCAGTTAACAAAATTATCATCTCAAGTATTCCAGCAGTCACAAATATTTTGATTAATATTTTAGTCAATTTTTATGAATTTTCAGAATAAAAATAAATCCTGTCCGACGTACAGAGCCTCCTAAATAAATAGATTTATTTATCATACTTCTACGACAGTTCATGGACTACTTTAGCATGATAAAGATGAACATACCCTCCATCATCTTGTTAAAACATCAATTTACTCCGTCTATGCCTCCCAGGTCACTGAAAACTCTATATGCTATTTTCTGTCATTTTCCTTTGTACTTTCTCTTTCAGATTTCCTATCAAAAGGTCTAAGTAGCATTTGAAATACATTAGAGTCCAGCAATGGCCTTTTATAAAAATATCCTGATCAAACTATTATCACTCTTATTTTCAGCCACTCCACGATGTTATCAGTGCCTTCACAAGAATAACATTTTTATTTATTAATGTACTTATTTCTGTATTCCTTCACTAATGTTCCAAAAAGAACAAAAACTCATATTGAAAATGTCTGCTTTTGTAAGTGACCAAACCAGCTCATGCTCACAATTCAAATGGCACTGCTTACATTGTGGATATAAATGTTACTACAACTTCTAACTTTGAATTTCTGTAGAAGAAAACATCATTATTTCTTTCTATGATACAAACCATAATGCAATTATTTTTATCTTTTTTACGAAGTTAGTGTTAAGAAATAGGTCATTATCTAGAGCCCTTGTTTTGGATTGATTCTTATCGCCATTTTTACCCAGAGAATGATTCATTCCAGATCTTCCGTTTTATTCCACTGGTTTATCAGATTCATTTCCAGACTGTCTTCTTGACAGAGGTGTGCCTAATAGTTTGCCATATTTAAAAATTTTTCAATATGTGGCAGAGGACAGAGGACATGTAGATAAAAATGGTTATGAAACAGGTTGGGACCTCATGCAATTGGCTGGTGGATTGCCCAACTCCATGCTGCCTTCTCACCTGGTTGCACAAATATTCACATAATCTAAGGACCGTAGAATTTGCTTCTAATTCTTTAATATTATATATACTTTATTGTTTTTGCTAAAGTTGAATGAAATATTTTCCCCATGAAACAATTTATTATAAATTGTCCCAGGATCTGTGGTGCTTTGAAAGAAAATGGCCCCCAAAGGTATTGGAAATATTAGCTGGTGTGGTTTTGTTGAAGTAGGTGGGCCTTAATTGGAGGAAGTGTGTTACTTGGAGGCAGATCTTGAGGGTTCATAAATGCTCAAGCCATGCCCAGTGTGACTGGTCACTTCATGTTGCCTGTAAGATATAAGACTCTCAGCTACTTCTCCAACACCATATCTAACTGCAAGCTGTCATGTCGCACAGTGATGGTAATGGATTGAACATTTCTACTGTAAGTGAGCCACCCCAAATAGATGTTTTCCTTTGTAGTAGTCACCATGGTCATGTGTCTCTTCACAGCAATAGAAACCTTAACTAATACAGGACCCCGTCCAAACTTATCTGAATTTTCAAACTGTTTACTTCTTTTTTAATAAGGTCCCTTATTGTTTTAACCCTGTACAAAACATATTAACTGTTCAGCAAACAAAATATTTAAAGATATTTAAAGATAAAGTAAATAGCTCATGAAATTAATATTAAAAGAAATATATACAACTTGTCCTCCCAAAATGTTCTTCATCCAAAAATATAACAATCCTAAAAATTGTCTATCAAAAATACTGCATTCTGCAAATCTAATGTCACCAAAGTATGGATTCTGATGCAAATACAGTATTCTATAGGCCCAATATCACTACAAAATGGGTTCTCTGAGAATTTTCGTGTGGTTCTTGTAATGAGAAATAGCTCCAGAAGGCTCATGATTTTGAGTGTCCAGTTGATGATACAGTATAGGGGGATTATAGAATGTTAAGATGTTTATGAAGTGAACCCTTGCTTAGGGAGTACACCCTTCTTCCTGTGTATATGCTCTCCAGTCTCTCTCTCTCCCCCCCTCCCTCCATTCCTCTCTCTCTCTCTCTCTCTCTCTCTCTCTCTCTCTCTCTCTCTCTCTCTCTCTCTCTCTTTCCTCTCTCTCTCTCTCTCTCTCTCTCTCTCTCTCTCTCTCTCTCTCTCTCTCTCTCTTTCCTTTTGGCATGTTAAAGAACTGTGAACTCTGCCTCCTGCTTCGGCTCCTATTCCTCACCAACTCTCAAGAATCCTAAGTTAAAATAAACACTTTCCTTCTTAAGTCTTCTTTGGTCCAGTCTTTTATAACATACAATAGAAAAGTAACTACTATAATTTCCATTTTATATACACAAAAAATAAAATGATTGTTTAGATGTGGTAGAGCATACCAAAAGTCTCACAAATGGAAAGATTAGGAGAACAGTGTCAGTAATTCAAAGCCTCTTGACTTCCTAGAGATTTTAGAGCTATCTTGGAATATATAATACTTGGCACAAACAAAAACTATCAAACAAGCAGAGTAACAACCAAGTTGGAAAAGGCAAACCAACAGAAGAAAATGAGTCCAGAAAAGGTAGAAGAATTAGAGATCAATTCTTCCACAATTCAGGTATCCCATAAAACACTAAACTGAAATCTATAATATGTATTTAAAGGACCTGGAGAGGAGCAGGACTGTACAACTACCCTCACCCTTTTACCTATGTATGTATACATACTCTTGCATACACAAATATACACTCATAAACTTACACACAAATACACACATATAGATACTAGTATATGCATATGCTATATGTTTATATACACATATGTGCATAGTATTACATATACATATACATACAAATGCATACACGCATACATACGTCTTTTCACAAATCCATATAAAATTTATGTCCTGGCAGTGCTGAAGCATGCATGAGCAGCCTGTATATGGTGGATGGTGGTTCTGTTGAACTTTTCCATATTGGGTTTCATGGTCTAAACTAATGAGAACAACGAACCAGATATCTCCCTCAAGAGGGCACCAGATCTCATTACAGATGGTTGTGAACCACCATGTGGTTGTTGGCAATTGAACTGAGAACCTTTGGAAGAGCAGGCAGTGCTCTTCACCACTGAACCATCTCTCAATACAGCCCCCATAATCACCTATAAATACATGTAAATATACATATACATTCTCGCATATATACATACAAATCCACATCCTCATACAAATGGATCCACACATTTGAAGACCCATACACACGTAAACTCACAACTTTACTCACATATTTACATATGAATGCATACAAACACATAAACACATATACATACCACAATCCTCAGTGAACATTTCTGGAGAAAATTCAATAGATTGTATTTTAAAACTAGTGGCAGAGAATGCTAATATACAGTGTTAAAGAGATTTGTGAGTCCTAGAAACAAAATGAACAACGTATTTTTAAAAACACTCCCCATACCAAGACTGGTAGAGCACAATGACAGAAATTAAAACAGATTGCAACGTGAGAAGATACTTAACTGTGTGTGTATTTATAGAAATATGGACATATGGGTGGCTATTGCTGAAGAGACATACTCTAGAATTTGGTATTCTTGATTGTTCCAGATCTTTCACTTCCACTAAATGTATACTGCAAATTTTGGGAGTTTCAGGGTCTATCAAATTGTTTTTGTTTTTTAGAATGTATACATGCTAAGAATATTTTCATTTTACATTGAAAACGTTACTGCTGAGCTTTAATTTTTTTATTATTTATTTATTAAAGATTTCTGTCTCCTCCCCGTCACAGCCTCCCATTTCCCTCCCCCTCCCCCAATCAACTCCCCCTCTCTCATCAGCCCAAAGAGATGTCAGGCTTCCCTGCCCTGTGGGGAGTCCAAGGACCTCCCACCTCCTTCCAGGTCTAGTAAGATGAGCATCCAAACTGCCTAGGCTCCCACAAAGCCAGTACGTTCAGTACGATCAAAACCCAGTGCCATCTGCTCCTGATTTGAACCTTGAGATTTCAGTCCAGTGCTTCAATGTGGGTCTCTGTCTCTGTCTCCTTTCATCGCCTGATGAAGGTTAATATCCAGAAGGATGCCTATATGTTTTTCTTTGGGTTTTCCTTCTTATTTAGCTTCTCTAAGAACCAGAATTATAGGCTCAATGTCCTTTATTTATGGCTAGAAACCAAATCAGGAGCAGAAGGAGAG
This sequence comes from Microtus agrestis, assembly GCA_902806775.1. Taxonomy (NCBI): domain Eukaryota; kingdom Metazoa; phylum Chordata; class Mammalia; order Rodentia; family Cricetidae; genus Microtus; species Microtus agrestis. Next base: position 184,263 of record CADCXT010001974.1, read on the forward strand.
AGAGCAGGAGCAAGGAACTCAGGACCACGAGGGGTGCACCCACACACTGAGACAATGGGAATGTTCTATCGGGAACTCACCAAGGCCAGCTGGCCTGGGTCTGAAAAAGCCTGGGTTAAAACCGGTCTCCCTGAACATAGCGAACAATGAGGACTACTGAGACCTCAAGAACATTGGCAATGGGTTTTTGATCCTACTGCACCTATTGGCTTTGTGGGAGCCTAGGCAGTTTGGATGCTCACCTTACTAGACCTGGATAGAGGTGGGTGGTCCTTGGACTTCCCACAGGGCAGGGAACCCTGATTGTTCTTTGGGCTGACGAGGGAGGGGGACTTGATTGGGGGAGCGGGAGGGAAAGGGGAGGTGGCGGTGGGGAAGAGACAGAAATCTTTAATAAATAAATAAATAAAAAGAAAGAGGACTATGCATGTGGTTCACAACCAACTGGAAAAAAAAAAACCCAGTGCCATTGTTCTTGACTTCTCAGCAGTCCTCATTGTCCACTATGTTCAGCGAGTCCGGCTTTATCCCAGGCTTTTTCAGACCCAGGCCAGCTGGCCTTGGTGAGTTCCTGATAGAACATCCCCATTGTCTTAGTATATAGGTGCATCCTCACGGTCCTGAGTTCCTTGCTCGTGCTCTCTCCTTTTCTGCTCCTGATTTGGACCTTGGGGTTTCAGTCCGGTGCTCCAATGTGGGACTCGGTCTCTGTCTCCTTTCATCGCCTGATGAAGGTTAATATCCAGGAGGATGAATATATGTTTTTCTTTGGGTTCACCTTCTTATTTAGCTTCTCTAGGATCACGAATTAAAGGCTCAATGTCCTTTATTTATGGCTAGAAACCAATTATGAGTGAGTACATATCATGTTCCTTTTATTGGGTCTGGCTTACCTCACTCAGGATAGTGTTTTCTATTTCCATCCATTTGCATACAAAATTCAAGAAGTCATTGTTTTTTATTGCTGAGTAGTACTCTAATGTGTATATATTCCATACTTTCTTCATCCATTCTTCCATTGAAGGACATCTAGGTTGTTTCCAGGTTCTGGATATTACAAACAATGCTCTTATTAACATAGTTGAGCAAATACTTTTGTTTTATGATAGGGCATCTCTTGGGTATATTCCCAAGAGTGGTATTGCTGGTTCCAGGGGTAGGTTGATCCTGAATTTCCTGAGAAACCACCACACTGATTTCCAAAGTGGTTGCACAAGTTTGCATTCCCACCAGCAATGGATGAGGGTACCCCTTACTCCACAACCTCTCCAGCAAAGGCTATCATTGGTGTTTTTGATTTTAGCCATTCTGACAGGTGTAAGATGGTATCTTAAAGTTGTCTTGATTTGCATTTCCCTTGATTAGCATTCATCGCTAAGGAAGTTGAGCATGACCTTAAGTGTCTTTTGGCCATTTGAACTTCTTCTGTTGAGAATTCTCTGTTCAGCCCAGTGCCCCATTTTATAATTGGGTTGATTAGCCTTTTACAGTCTAGTTTCTTGAGTTCTTTATATATTTTGGAGATCAGACCTTTGTCTGTTGCGGGGTTGGTGAAGATCTTCTCCCAGTCAGTGGGTTGCCTTTTTGTCTTAGTGACAGTGTGCTTTGCTTTACAGAAGCTTCTCAGTTTCACGAGGTCCCATTTATTCAATGATGCCCTTAAAGTCTGTACTGCTGGGGTACATAGGAAGTGGTCTCCTGTGCCCATGTGTTGTAGAGTACTTCCCACTTTCTCATCTATCAGGTTCAGTGTGTTCAGACTGATATTGAGATCTTTAATCCATTTGGACTTGAGATTTGTGCATGGTGATAGATATGGATCTATTTTCATTCTTCTAAAGATTGACATCCAGTTTTGCCAGCAAAATTTGTTGAAGATGCTCTTTTTTCCATTGTATACTTTTATCTCCTTTATCGAAAATCAGGTGTTCATAGGTTTGTGGGTTAAATCCGGGTCTTCTATTCGATTCCATTGGTTGACTTCTCCGTTTTTATGCCAATACCAAGCTGTTTTCAATACTGAAGCTCTGTAATAGAGTTTGAAGTCAGGGATGGTAATGCCTCCAGATGATCCTTTATTGTATAAGATTGTTTTGGCTATCCTGGGTTTTTTTGTTTTTCCATATAAAGTTGATTATTGTCTTCTCAAGGTCTGTGAAGAATTTTGGTGGGATTTTGATGGAGATTGCATTGAATCTATAGATTGCTTTTGGTAGAACTGCCATTTTTATTATGTTGATCCTCCCAATCCAAGAGCAAGGGAGATACTGCTGAGCTTTAATAGCAAATTGGGAAGATAAGGGATTGTTTTTCGTAGTATATTATTCAGAGAAGTCATGGAAGAAACCAAAGGCAAAAACTGAAGCAGAGACTGTGGAGAAGTGCAGTTTACTGACTTTTCCCTCATGCCATTATCAGCCTGCTTTGTTATAGTACCCAGGGCTACTTACCTGACCAAATATGACACTTCCAAAAGTGAGATGAATTCTCACACATGAGTCACTAGTCAAGAAAATGCACAACAGGCTTACCTGCAGGGTACACTGGTGGGGATATTTTCCAAGTTGAAGTTCTCTCCTCCTAAATGTCTTTAGCTGGTATCAAGTTGATATAAAACTATGCAGCACAAGCATTTAACTGTTTGTCATACACACATCACAATTGTTTCTGATTTGATTTACTCTCTGTATGCAACTAAAAGAGACCTCGTCATTTTTCTTTGTTACTTAACTGGAAATACTGAGATTTCCTAAAAGAAAAAAGCCCTAAGAGCAGTGGATCTCAATCTGTGGGTTGCGACCCATTTGGGGGTCAAATATCTGATATGCTGCATATCTGATATTTGTATCACAATTTGTAATAATAGCAAAACTAGAGCTATAAAATAACAATGAAATAATTTTGTGTTTAGGGCTTACCAGAACATGAGAAATGTATTAAAGGGTTAATCTATTGGGAAGGTTGTGAACCACTGTGTTAGAGTAACTGGGGGAATTTAGACAAAACAATTTGTCTCACACATTATCTTGAGGTCATTCAGAATGGCCATTAACTTTGTCAGGAATCAGTGTTATATGAGAGACTTGAGTGAAGGAGCTGTAATTTAGGTTTCAACCTCAATCGTTCATTGTCATTTTGACAACTTTCTATTGGTAAATGCCTGTCTTCAGCTGAGTTGTTTGACAGGAGAGAACCTGAGTGAATCTGTCTTAGCTAAGTTGTCACAACAGATCAGCATGAGTGGAGTGGGAGGTATTAACATCTGTGGCAACTGAGGAAGGAAAGTCCAAAGTGCTCGCAAGGACACTGGGCCCAAGCACTGTGTTATTGTGCTGTGGCTGGCAGATGGGTTTATGAATAGCTTTCCCTCAGTCTCTCTGCTCATTTTGTTATGCATTGTTTAAAAGAACGCATTTGTCCTAGTCCTGGACTGTTTCCAGAAGGGAAAACAAAATAACTAACTAACTAAACAAACAAATAAATAAGCAGAAAAATAAAGGCACCGTGTTCTGTCTAAGCCCATCGTGTGCACTCAAGCCTTTTTATTCTCACAGAAGAAACATTCTCTGAACTACATTTTCCTCTGACTGCCTCAAATCTGTATCGCTATTTTCTCATTTATTCAATTTATTCATTTGTTTTACATCCCAACTGCAGCTTCCCCTTCCTCCTCTCCTCCCATTCTCTCCTCCTTCACCTCCCCTACCCCACCCTTACCCCAATCCACTTCTTTCTATTCCTGTTCTATTAAGGGGAAGGCCTCCCATGGGTGTCAACAAAGCATGGCTTTCAAATTGATGTATGACTAAGCTCTTCCCATTGTATTAAGACTAGACAAGGCAACCCAGCATGAGGAAGAGATTCCTTGAAGCAGGCCAAAGCATTAGGGGCAAGCTCTGCTTCCACCACAGATAGATCAAACTACACAACTGTCACAAATGTGTAGAGTGCTTAAGTGGGTCCCATCCAGGATCCCTAGCTTTCGTTCCAGAGTCTGTGATCTCCTATGCACTCAGGCTGGTTGTTTCTGTGGCTTCTCTTGTGATGACCCTGATCCCTCTGGCTTATATGATTCTTTTTTTTTCTCTTCAACAGGATACTGGGGCTCAACCCAGTTCTTGGCTGTGGATAACTGCATCTGTTTCCCTGAATCAGATTCTTCCATCATTGGATGAAGACTCTCTGATGACAACTGGGGTAGTTATCAATCTGATTATGGAAAATGGCTAATTTAGACTACCTATCCACTATTGATAGGAATCTTAATTGAGATCATCCCGGTAGATTCATGGGAGTTTCCCTTGCACCAGGTTTCTATCTGATTACAAAATGACCCCTCACCAAGACTTCTCTTTCATTACTCTTCCTCTATACCCTCCCCAACCCAATCCCTTATGTTCCCATCCCCTTTGGCCCCCAGACTTCCTAGGAGAGCTCCTCTATTTCCTCTTTCCAGGGAAATCCATACATTCCTACGATTTTCACTTTTAAAGAAGCTAACAGATAATTGTGACTTTCTCCCAACTTTTAAGAAGTCAATCTCATAGTGACCTGTGTTCCCAATTTCACTACTAGAACATCTGTGATGCATGCAAACATCACAGAAGTTTCACAGGCTCATTATTTGACAATATTTTTCTTTGACAATGCTGTTCACCACCATGGGATCATGGAGTTGGCCTGGACTAGGTGTCTTGAGAGGCATGAGGCAGGTTGGAGTCTGTGGCTCCTGGGGCATTGTGTGACTTCCAGTTCCTGAGAAACCTAAGCATTCACTCAGGTTAGTGGTTCATTCAGGTCACATGTGTATCCCTGCATTCCTTTCAAGTCAGAAAGCATTGATGTTTGGCAGATCAATTAGTTTTTGACATTAGTCTTGTGTACCTTGTATGGTTTGCAAGAACTATTATTGTAACCTGCCAACTACATTTGTGTTCTGTCTGGCAACCACCAATATATTCTGTTTCTAACAATAGTATAAAAATTCTAATTGGTTACAATAAACTTGGCTCAGCCTTGGTCTTGATGAGATCCTGACAACCTGGGCCCGATTTTCAGTCCCAGTGACCATATCAGGAAGCTGTGGTTATGTAAGTAAGCACTGGTGATTTGACTTATAAAATAAAACCAAACAAAAAAATCACAAGGTGAAACTTTGATGTCTAGAGAAATGGAGCAGTGTTTGCTACATTTCTACACAACATAAGTTCAGTTCCTATCACACTTCTTGTATACCTCACAACTGCCTGTAACTACACAGCCCCTGGGGATTTGCCTTCCTCTTCTAGACTCTGTGAGCAACTGCACAAATATATGGTGTATACACACACACACACACACACACACATGCACACACACACACAGACACACACTCAAATTAATCTTTAAAGATGTGAAATCCTTTTCTCTTGGATATGGCTTCTGGCTGTTTTGTGAGGCTCTTTTCTGAGATCATCCTCTCAGAGGCTAATGTTTCTCAGGGGTCCATAGTATTTTCTTCCTTCTCTCAAGGTAATCACAACTTTGGTAATCTAATGAATTACCATGGTTTTAAATTCCAAAGATGGGTATCCTTTGCTCAATCATCAATATTTTTTTATTCCTAACATACAGATGGTTGGTGCATAAATCAACATTGACTGACACCCAGTGTATAATCCATTTATTCCAAAATTCTTATTATGCACATTCTGTTTTTAGATATTCTCTTCTAAGTAAGATGACTTAAGGAATAATATTGAAGGCTGAGGAGATGACTCAGCAGATAAAGTTGCTTGCTGTCAAACTTCACACCCTGAGTTCAAGTCTTGTGGGTTACATGGTGGAAGAAGAGAACTAACTCCTGATAATTGTCATCTGCCTTCCATATGTACACATGTAACATATACACACAAAGAAATAAATAATTATAGTTAAAACTAGGAAAGGTTTGTAATAGAGTGTGACAAGATGTCCAACTGGATGCAACCACAGCAACCATGTAAGCTTCATGAAGTGAAACAGGTGCTTAAGACAGCTAGGACTATATAACCACCTGTACATCATCAAGGGGGTTTTCACCTCAGTTTTACTTTTTCTTCCACAGTTTTATGGTGTTGCACAGAATAGCCTTTGTTACTGATTTAATATTTAGTGCTGCATTGTCTTGGAGAGTGGGTGGACCTTATTTCAAACTTAATATGAAAGTATTATGGCATTGAGCATCCTCCAAAAGGTGAATGCCCAAACAACTTCTTTTGTAATACTTGGGTTGAAAGAGAACCGCTGACATAATTGTGCCAGAAACTGATATTTCTCTTTTGATAAAATGTTTTCATTATCTAATAGTTTAATTGCATGGTCCAGAAAGATTTGGGTACTTGTCTTTCATAAAGTGCAAAAATGCAGAGACACACAGAGGAAGCTCATCTATCTGCCTTCCCATGGAGCCGTGAGGTAAAAGATGATGTCTAAATAGCAAATCAATTCTTTCTATATATAGGTTCTTAATTACTGCTCTTTTTCATAATATTTAATGAGAAAATGTCTCTTTGATAGAAATCTAAATCAGAGTTTCAAATTAGACAAGCTATTACTAATTTAGCTAACTTTAAATACAGCTAAAATGTAATTCTTCCTGTAAAATGTTTAAAATCAAAACAAAAGAGTGACTTGTACCTATTTTCTGTGGCAGTCTGAGACTTCTAAACAGTACTTCAAATGAAGAGAAATGCAAAACAGGGGCCTGTGAGTGGTGAGGTGGCACGTAACACCTGTGGGTAACCATTTTAGTCTGTTCCTTTTGGATTAAGTTATTTCAGTTGTTTCACAGTTGTGATACCATTAATCTCAGCTCATGTACAGCCTTGATATTCAGTAGTATCGGTCCTTAACTCACTGAAATGCTAGCACTGCCAGAGGCAAGGAGAGTACCAAGTTGCATGTGCTGTGATGCAAGGTAGAAGAAAAAAAATGAAAGAAGACCCTTCCCATCCCGTCTCCTCTTCTCCCACAAAATGCTTTCATCATAAGCCAAAGTCATGCAAAATGAAGCTATATAGTCAGAATGTGAGATTTTATTAATATTTTGTGTGTTAGGAGAATCAGAGGTAATTTTTACTCTTTTAATGTAAAACAGTTGTGTTTCTTTGCACAAAAGTCTCTGGAACATTTCCCTAGTGAGTTAGGGTTATTGCATAACATTTTCTCAGTCAAACAAAAGACAGGGGTCTGCAAATCATGTATTCTCAATACAATTTGATTTTGCCTTCTTAAGAATGACTTAAAAAATGCTGCTACAGTTTCTTGCAGAGGTACCAACATTCATAAACATTGACTAAATTAATTAATCAAACCAATTTTGTGGCTTATAGATTTTCATAAACAGAAAATTTGAGTTGTTTTCAAATGCTGGTTATGAGAGTTAATGATAACAAGATAACATTCCACTCATTTCAGGTGATCCAAATTATTCTCCCTCTCTGATTTGCTGAATGCAGCTCTGGATTGCTCTTCTGAGCCTAGGCCTTCAAAAGCAGTTTTTTATATTGCTCCTGCCCATTCTGGTGACACTCACCAGTAACAGTGTGAAACAGTGTTCTCTTATCCTTAATTTTGCTCAGATCACATTCCTTTTAAGAATGATTCCTCTTCAGATATATTTTCTCTTTTCTGCACTAGATTTTCCAGATAAACCTCATTTCAGGGTACTGGGACCTGACACTAAAGAATGGGGAAGCACTGGGGACAGTACAGGAGTTTGAAAAGAGGGAGTAAAACAGGGTGTTCCATTAGAATCTAGAAAGTTAGTGCCTGGGTATTGGGGTAGGAAATGTGGAAAGTCGACAGTGGAACATATGCTAGGTTTAGAGTGGAAAAGAGTCTGGGGCCTTTGTTTTGTTTAGTTTGTTGATATTGTTGTTGCTCCATCCATTTGCCTGCAGACTTCAGGATGTCATTTTTAAGAATTAAATAATACTTCATTGTGTAAATGTACCATATCACCTCCTCTATTCTGATGTTGAGTGACATCTAAGCTGTTCCCAATATCTAGCTATCACGGAAAGAACAGCAGCAAGCAAGGTTGACCAGACGTCACTATAATAGGATGCAGCATCCTTTTGGTATATGCCACGAGTTGGATTTTGAGGTAGATTATTCCCATCTTTCTGATTAACCTGCATAGTGATTTCAATAGTGGCTGTACATGTTTGCACTCGCACCAGCAGTGGATGAGTATTCCTCTTAGTCCACTTCCTCGCCAACATGAGCTGTCACCAGTTTTGATGATCTTATTCATTCTAAGAGGAATAAGATAAAATCACGAAGTAGTCATAATTTGTATTTCTCTTCTGACAAAGTATGTTGAACATTTATTTAAGTTTTTCTCAGATGTTCGTGTTTCCTCCATTGAGAACTGTCTGTTTAGATCTGTACTTCATTTTTCATTCCATGACTTGTTTTTTGATATCTGATTTCTTGAGTGATGTATATGTTTTGGATTATTAGCCCTCTGAAAGATACATAGTTGATTAAAGCCATTTTCTACTCTGCAAGCTGACAGTTTGTCAATAAGAGGGTGTACTTTTACTGACAGAAACTTTTCAGTTTCACAAATCCCATTTATTAATTGATGATTTTAATACTCATGTTAATAGTGTTCTATTCAGAAAGTCTTCTATACCAATGAATTCAAGGCTATTACACTACTTTCTCTCCTCTCAAGTTGAGTGTATCTGGTTTAATGTTGAAGTATTTGATTGATTTGGAACTAAGTTTTGTGCAGGGTGGTAAGTATGAATCCATTAGAATTATTAGAATTATTCTACATGCAGCCAACCTGTTAACCTGCACCAATTGTTTAAGAAACACTCATTTTTCCAGTGTGTATTTATCTAAAATCAGGTGTCCATAGATATCAAGTTTTTTAAGATTTAATTATTTATTATGTATACAGCATTCTGCCTGCATGTGTGCATGCACACTAGAAGAGAGCACCAGATTTTAACATAGATGGATTTTATCATAGATGGTTGTGAGCTACCATGTGGTTGCTGGGAATTGAACTCAGGACCTCTTAATGAGCAGCCAATGCTTTTAACCTCTGAGCCATCTCTCCAGCCCAATATCAAGTTTATTTGGGGGTTACAACTATTAAAACTCACAGGGTTCAGAAAGATTTACTCTAGCTGGTGAAAATCTGACTCCTAAGGTCTGAGGATAAATAAATTAACTCATGTTACCTCTACACATTCATTATTCTTTGGACATAGAAACAGAGGGAAAGAGCGATCTCCACCAGGTTTTTAGATTTTACAGACATAGTTTTAAAAAAATTCCACAGGCAAAAAAATTACATTAGAATGCATTTCAGAATCAAACACAAAACAATACAAACAAGCAAATAAAAAACAGGTAGAACTTGACAAAGTAGCACTCTAGGAAAATCTGACACCACCCATGAAAAGCCAGCATTCAAGGGAAATTATCTGACATTATAAACCATTAGATCGAAATCAATGAACATCCCTTAACCCTGAACTCACCAACTCCCCGCACTTCCCTCTCCACTATCATAACCAACTTTGCAGATGCCCTGACCTGTTTATTAGTAAGGGCACTGTCCTCCTAGCTTTTTGAAATTCCCATATGAAATATTATCAAATATAATATATATTTGATATATGTTATCAAATATAACTTTATGTAGATTTGACTATTAGAACAAAGATTGAATACTATTACTCTAAGGCCTCATAGAAGGTCATTCTGTTGCTTGCACAGGACAAAGCAACACTGCTAAGGTATTTTTGGAATAAATCCCATTTTGAAGGGAGAAACGCCATATTTCACAAGATTTTTTACACAAGTGACTGACAGTGACTTATCCAAAAGAAAAGTGTTCCTGAAGCTCTGCAAAATGGGTCCCCCACAAGCTGTACATTTGTAGGTTTATCTAGGAATCTGTTGACTGTACATTTGCTGTATAATACTTGTGTCTCTGACACGTAAGTATGTGGATTCTTGTCTGTGTCCTCAGTTTGATTCCTTTCATATACATGCCTGTTTTTTGTAGCAATACCATGCTGTAATTATTGCTATTTACTATTATTTTTCTCATTCACACTGTAGTACAACCTGAAATAATGGATGGTGATATGTCTGGCAGTTCATTGATTATTCAGGATTATTCTAGTTATCATCCCTGCTTTGTGTTTCCATATTACACTGGAAATTGTCCTTTTTAAGATTTGTGAATATTTTTTTTTTGGAATTTTGAGGAGATTGCATTGCTTTTGTACACTGCTTGTGGTGGAAGGGCCATATGGATTGCATTATTTCTACCAACCCACAATCACAGGACATTATGGGGCCCAGGGCAACCTGGCCACACATAATGGAGCCCAGGCTGCACAGTTGCCATAGCAAGCAACACCAGGTTGCAGGAAAAGCCATAAGCTGGTTCCACCCAGGACCAGACCACCCAAAGAAAATTCCTAACATTCCAACCATTGTATATCAGATCACCTGCCAGCACACACCCATAGAAATCCCTCACTCCTACATTTGCTATGAAAACCTAACCCCAACTGAGCCTATGGCTCTCCAATCTCTGTGTAAGTTTCATTCTGTGTCTTTCTGTTTGTAAGCATGCCCAGAATTTGTGAGAGCCTATAGGTGGTTTACATGAATGTGCAATAAGATTACAGGTAGGATATCTGGGGACATGTCCTAGGTCCCTTCTGTATTTGGATGAAGACGGAGACTATTCTTTCATTTCCCAGCTGCTCAGACCTGAATAATCACAGAGAAACTATATTAACTATAATACTATTTAGCCAATAGCTTAGCCATATTCTTTGTTACCTCTTATATCTTAAATTAACCCACTTCTATGAATCTTTGTATTGCCGTGAGGTTGTGGCCTACTAGTAAGGTTCCTGTGATCCCAGGAAGCCCCTCTTCTTTTGAAGCTACATGGCATCTCCCTGACTTCACCTATTCTCCCTATGTATCTCTTCCAGCCTAGACATATTCTTCCCTGCCTTAAGTCAAAACAACTTTATTCATTAACCAATAAAAGAAACACAAATGCAGAAGAACATCCCACATCATCTCCCATTTTCTGTCGAAATAAAATGGAAGGTTGTAACTTTAACATAGTAAAATTAAATATACAAAACAGTTATCAAGCAAGATTTAGAGTTACAATATTTAGTTCATTTCTATTTGAAAAATTAAGGAAAATACTCTATCATCTATCCTATCTTTGTGAGTCTAAAGTTTTCTATATAATTCATCCTTTATCATAACTAAGGAAAATTGTAACTATCTTTCTTCAACTCTTCAAAGACCCCAGAAGGATATAAATAAACAGAAAGTGCATTGTAAGCAACTTCCAAAGTTTTAGAATAGACAGAGACATTCTGATGCCTGGACAGTCACCCAAAGTTATTTTGTAATGTTGAGGCATCCATCGTCAGCCTAAACACTCATACCGTCTGACAGACTTTTCCATGAAGAAGAAAATTTGAAGATCTGTTCTGCCCTGTAATGGCAAAGTTTATTAGTTGCTTTCTTCTGTGTCCTTCAAATTGTCTGGCAGTTTCCTTCGTGAAGTAGAAATCCTGCTTTCATTTTCTTTGAAAGATTAGCAGTCACTTGTCTGTGGGTCCTGCATATCCAGTTCATACAGCATACCATCAAACAGTCGATGCAAGAGCAGTTTCTTGCCCAAATGGCTAGCCTTGTCACATTAACAACAAATTCCATGATATGTTTCCTCAATGTCCATCAACCTCTCTAAAGTAATTTGCCTCACTGTTGAGAATAGTCTAAATTCTTAACATAACATAGGTCTTTGAAGATTATCTATCTAAAACAATATCTGAAGATACATAATGTATTTTATATTACATATATACATATATCTTATATGCATAATATATATTATATATGCACATATACATATTGTATATGTACATATTTTATATGCAAATATATACATACATAACATTACCTGCTTCAAAAAGTTAACTGAATTCCTGATAACTCAAATCCAATAACCAGAGTTCAAAGATAAATTCTGAGGTCATGCCCATAAATTTGACCACAGTAGTGATGGGTGGCAAAGACAGCAAAAACATCCAAATCATTTCTGTCTCAGCTCCATGCTTGCAAGAAAACTTACATAGGCAACAAAACAAGCATACATAATTTCTCGATAAATAGATAAAACTCTTTAACAAGACCAACCTTTTAAACCAAAATTAGTCTAAAATGGTTAAACTTTAATTGGATGTTAGAAAACAAAGGAGGTGTGCTACAAGCTGAGAGAACATTTTTCTAGCCTACAATCACCAATAAAAGTAATAAGGGAGTGGCCTGTATCATTCTTAAGCCTCATTTCCTTCAGTACTCATTGACATCTGAACAATATTGTATACAAGAAGTAACTGTCTCTTGATGATGTTATCCTTAGTACTAAAGACCTGATTCTAGATGAAAAGCCAGGCATCAGCCTAGTACTTATAAGGCCAAGGCAGGAATATTGCTCATTTTAAGCCAGACTGTGAAAAATAAGAGATCTTTGACAAAAAGAATAGTAGAGAAGACTGGCAACTACTCTATTTAACACACAGGGTGCAGTGGACTCATGCTTATAGACAGGCAAAAGTTTCTTGTCAAGTGGTTTTATAATAGTTACAGAAAAAATAAGGAGCTGTGAGTAGAAGTAGAATGCCCCAAATTCATAATTTAGCAAAGACATACTTATGTGAATGCATGTAAACTTTTCTTTCTGAAAATTTCTATTGTATATTTCATTTGTGAACTCATTTATTAGTTCTTTTTTTTTTTTTTTTTTTTTTTTTTTTTTTTAGAGACAGGGTTTCTCTGTAGTTTTGAAGCCTGTCCGGGAACTAACTCTTGTAGACCAGGCTGGCCTCGAATATAAAGTTCTTGACATACAAATCTTCCACTTGTTTGGTTAGAATTACTCTGAGATATTTTATACTATTTGTGGCTATTGTGAAGGATAATGTTTCTCTGATTTCTTTTTCAGCCCACTTATCATCTATGAAAAGGAGGACTACTGATTTTTCTGCCCATCTTGTATCCTGCTACATTATTGAAAGTGTTTACGAGTTGTAAATGTTCCTTGGTAGAATTTTTGTGGTTGCTTATGTAAACTATAATATCACGAGCAAATAATGAGAGTTTGACTTCTTCCTTTCTGAATTGTATCCCCTTGATCTCCTTTTGGTTTCTTATTGGTCTAGCTAGGACTTCAAGAACTATATAGAATAGATATGGAGAGAGTGGACAACCTTGTCTTGTTCCTGATTTCAGTGAGATTGTTGTGAGTTTCCATTTAGATTGATGTTGGTTGTTGACTTTCTGTATATTGCTTTTATTATGCTTAGGTATGTTCCTTGTATCTATACCCTTTATCATGAAGGGATGTTGCATTTTGTCAAAAGCTTTTTAGGCATCTAATGAGATGATCATGTGGTTTTTATTTTTCAGTTAGTTTATATGGTAGATTACATTGACAGATTTTCATATGTTGAACTATCCCTGCATCTCTGGGATTAAGCCGACTTGATCATGGTGGGTGATGTTTCTGATGTGTTCTTGGATTCGATTTGTCAGTATTTTATTGAGTATTTTTGCATCAATGTTCATGAGTGAGATTGGTCTGTAATTCTTTTTCTTAGTAATGTCTTTATGTGGTTTGGCTATCAGGGTAAATGATCAACAAGACAAAATGGCAGCCTACAAAATAGGAAAAGATCTTCACCAAGCCCACATCAGACAGAGGGCTGATCTCCAAAATACATAAAGAAATCAAGAAACTGGTCATAAAAAGAGCAAATAATCCAAAAAAACACGGAATACAGACCTAAACAGAAAACTCTCAACAGAGGAATCTAAAATGGCTGAAAGACACTTAAGGAAATGCTCAAGATCCTTAGCCATCAGAGAGATGCATATCAAAGCAACTCTGAGATTCTATCTTATACCTGTAAAATGTCCAAGGTTGGTAACTTTGATGACAACTTATGCTGGAGGGGTTGTGGGGAAAAGCAAACACTACTGCATTGCTTGTGGGAGTGTAAGCTGGTACATCCCCTCTGGATATCAGTATGGTGATTTCTCAGAAAGTTAGGAAACAACTTATCTCAAGACCCAGCAACACCACTTTTGGGTGTATACCCAAAGGATGCTCATTCATACCACAAGTACATGTGCTCAACTATGTTTATAGCAGCACTGTTTGTCTTAGCCAGAACCTGGAAGCAAGCTAAATGCCCCTTGACTGAAGAATGGATAACAAAAATGTGGTACATTTACACAATGGAGATATTGGAGTACTACTTAGAAGGAAAAAGTAATGTCATCTTGAAATTTGCAGGTAAATGGATGGATCTTGAAAACATCATATTGAGTGAGGTAACCCAGACCCAGAAATTGAATTATCATATTTACTCACTCATAAGTGGTTTTTAAATATAAAGCAAAGAAAAAACAGCCTACAAATCACAATTCTAGAGAGACTAGACAACAATTATGACCATAAGAGAGACATACATGGATCTAATCTACATGGGAAGTAGAAAAAAAACAAGATCTCCTGAGTAAATTGGGAGCATGGCAACCATGGGAGATGGTATAAGGGGAGGGGAAAGGAAGTAAGGGGAACAGATACAAATGTATAGCTCAATAAAAATCAATAGAAAATACTATTTAATTATATTTTTGCAATGTCTTTGCAACTCAGAATCCCTTCCCTCTCAGTTTTACCGAATGAAAAGACAATCAAACATTTCTTCATCTGCTGAATAGTTATGATGAAGCTGAGATTTACGTCTGATTCTAATATGTGTCTTAATATCACATATATATTATACAAGAGGTCTCCACTTATAGAATGTCCCTCTTTCCATGTTGATCTACTCCAAGTATGTAGCATTTCTTTTTATTGCATTTTTTCCTTTTTTGTCTGATGTAACTTATATTTACAAAGTTTACAATATGCTAAGTTCTATACCAAGTTTATATTTCTTATTTATTATTAGTTATGTGCACACCCATGTATACACATGCTACAGCACACAAGTGATGTCACAGGACAGTTGGAGAGTGTTGGTTTTCTCCTTCCAGCATAACCATTCTAGGGACTAGAATTAGACTTTTAGGTTGACAGCAGAGCCTGTTAACTATTGAGTCTTCTCACGAGCCTTTATGCTAAGTTTGTTAACACAGAGATCACATACTATATGCTTTCATGTCCAAAGTGTCCTCAGATTAGTATTGACATTTGTTTCTCTCTTTTCTAGATGAAGAAACTGAGGTTTAGATGAAGCAAGTAACTTTTCTGACACTATCCTGAATTAAAATCCTTGTCATATAATTATATTAAATGTCATACTATTTTTATGTGTTTTTAATTTTTATTTTGATCTTCAAGGTACTTTTTTGTTTTTTATTGTTTTTATTGAACTATATATTTTTCTACACTCCCCTTCCTTTCTCTCCCCTCCCTTTCTACCCTCTCCTGTGGTCCCAATGATTCCAGTTTACTCAGGAGATCTTGTCTTTTTCTATTTCCCAAGTAGCTAAGATCTGTATATGTCTCCTTTAGATTCTTCTGTTGAGAGTTCTCTGATTATGTCTGTACTCTACCATTTTTATGTGTCTTATTGTCTCTCTGGAAGGTGGTAGATAATGATCCAGGTAAAGATAATACTAACCTGACAATCATAAGACTTCAAATGAGGTTAAGTTAGCACTCACAATGGTTCTTTTGCAAATGAGTACACTTATGCTGCTCTATTACTCTGTTAATGGAATAAAGTTAGGGTGCAAGTAATTACATTTTGTATTTTTGTTTTTTGTATTATGATATAAGCAGCCATTTAAATTCTTTCTGTTGCCATTTATTTTTAACTAAAATCATCCAATGTGGTTTGGTGAAATAAGGAAAAAAAACAGTACTTAGGTTGTTTGGGCTTTTTTTTTTTTTTAAATCTGACTACTGTTGCTTTATTCTGTGATGGTATTGAGGTTTTTCCAAACTATTCAATACATTAGTTCAAGAAAACAAGATTGATGTAATTATGACAGATGGGGTATACTGAATGTTTTACCTTTAGCAAACTGATTTAGATAGAGCTGTAGTCGGCATAAGCAGAATACTGGCATTGTCTGAGAATTTTCAGTTAGCTGGAGCACAAGGAGTTGGTGGTGACACCCAGTTCCTAATTCTGGTGTACATTTTAACTGACACCAGACATTGCAAGTTTCATGTGTGTTCTCAGAGAGCAAACAGAACCATATTGTCATGACTCATGCACATAATACTTGACAGAGTTGCAGTTTAAGTCACAGATGTGTTCCTTTTTTCCACCCACTGTACATATGAGATGTAGAAACAAACTTACTTTACATGACTGTGAATAGCAGAATGGCAGAGAATCACCAGACCACAATGTTTTGACAAATGGCTACTTCTCTTTCCTTCTCTCTTTTCCCCCCATGCTTATTAATTCCAACCATCTTTCTTCCTTGCCCCATCCCCTCCCTGCTGTCTATGTCTCTTTTTATTGTATTTTATACTCAATAAAAGTTTAAAAAAGTGTACAATTCTAAACAGAGATTTTAAAATTTAGATCAGTAAGTAATGAAGGTGCTTGCATAAAGCTACACAATGATGATACTGAGGGTTTTAGTGGACTTCCATAGGTTAAAGTAAAACTATATGGTTAGGATTCACCACTCTATTTGTGTTTTACTGATAATGTGAAGGCAGATGAAATTCATCCTGGACTGCCAAGTCAATGTCTGCATAGATTATATCACGTTACTTTGTTCTGTACTCATTGGAGACAAATTCAATGAATTTTTGTTTTCCATTGTTTAAAATAAATAAATAAATAAATTCCCTTGAGCTTCATGTCAAGCATTACCTTTGGAAAAAGAGCACGTAGTGAATAGATTAGAAAATCAACAGTTTCGGTTTAGAAGTAATCAAGCAATGTACAATCATTTCTACTAGCATACTGTAGTCACGCCTCACTCATTATACTTAATGTGTCACTCAGTATAGTAGCAAATGGAACCGCCCCCCCACACACACACATACACCCTGCCACAGCACACAGTCTTAGATAGCATCAAAGGTGAAAATCCATTCTTAGTCAAGAAAACACCGGTGTCATATTTATTCAACCAAAGGAATAATAGTTTATATTCCACAAACCAGAAAAGGAAGGCACATTTATGTTATGTAAATTTAGTGAATCAAACAGCATTCCGCTTGTGAGGTTCTATAGACAAATACATGTTTTACAGAAGCCAAAACTTGGATGCCTGAAATACAAAGTAAATTCTCCAAGATTTGTTCATTGTTATTGTTATAACTCTTAACCTAAGGGAAGGGCTTTTTCCATTCATCCTCATGCCAAACATGGCTTTTTGTGGCAACTGGGCATTGAGGAATGAGTGAGCACATCCTAAAGTGGATTCTAGCTCTCTGTGGACTTTATGTCAAAATTCTCTCTCCTTTTGTAAACACAAGCTTAAAACAGCCTTAACACGAGAATTCTCTGGGGCCTTGTGCTTCTTCCTTCTTGCATGTGCTTTCATATTAAAGCACAGAGAAACCGAATGAACTATGTCATCCCAGCAAGTTAGCTGTGCACGCGATCTCATCTTGTGGTTAACCACAGTGAATCAACATTCATATTTTTCTTCTTAATTAAAAAAGGATAATGTAAAGCTTCCCTGTTTACTTTCCCACTTTTCAGAAATAAATAACCCAACGAAACATAATTTAGTCTTTTCAGGCTGTGACAATATCACCAAAAATGTATATTGTTTGTTTAATTAATAAAGTTTATATCCACCATATTTTCAGCATGCTTTATTTAAATACATCATCGTTATTAATGAGAAAAATTTTGCTACAGAGGATTCTTTAATGGGAGCCATGTGTGTGTGTATGTGTGTGTGTAGGGAGGGTGTGGGTATACATATGTGCACAAACATGTGCATACATGCACATCCTTTTCTCTACTGATAAGGAGCATTCCTTCATTTAATGAAAATAATAGATTAGTCTTAGAAATGATCCATAATATCACAAACATCCATACTGATGGCTCACCATATGATTTATTGTCATAAAGTATAAAATCAGGTTATACATTTTCCCTCTCCTATTAATTCTTTATGACAAAACAGTATGCATTTTTCTCTATGATTTTCTGCTGCCTAACAAGTAACATACCAGAACTTCTCGATCACATTAGCTGTCTCTTAGTAATTTTTGATAAGAATGAGATTCTATTGTGTCTTCATTTGAAAAAAAATAGTCTAAATTTTCCATGGAAATAGAGAAAAAAATAATTTATTAACAGAAAAAATATTTATATATTAGGAAAGTGCATCATATACTGTTAGGCCTATGCCATCATTGGGCATATACAACAGCAGCTCATTCAAGGTCCTGTCAACGATCATGCAGTACAGAGAGGAGTCCAAAGGACTGTTACAAACGAGCTACAATCACTCCTTTGTAGGTAAATCCTTTGCTTTTATTCTGTCTTGCACGCCTTTTTCCACAATTAAAATACAGACAATTAAAAATCAGGACAATGCACCCTTAACACATTGAAGAAGTGAGAAAAAGAAAATGGTGATATGCCCTCTCAACTTCCGTCTCAACTATGACTGAGATTCCCATTCTATAGTTTCTTTCCAAGTTCCAGAACTCCTATGCCTTTCCTCTGAAAATGCAATTCTTAATAAGGCAAATTTTGAATTTTATTCAGGTACATTATCTTAGTGTGATGACTATTTCATGTGGATTTTAGTGCTTTGATCTTCTCACCTGGCTTCCTGTCTTGTTTTGTTATCATAATAAGTTCTTA
Source organism: Microtus agrestis (assembly GCA_902806775.1). NCBI lineage: Eukaryota > Metazoa > Chordata > Mammalia > Rodentia > Cricetidae > Microtus > Microtus agrestis. The sequence goes on from CADCXT010001974.1 coordinate 203,177, forward strand.
CATGTCACACAGAATTTTTAGAATAAATTCTATTTGAGTACTGATGATACAACTAGCCTGAGAGCACATTCATGTCTCAATGTATTAAAACAGTGAACTGAAAAGAAGGAAAATATGTTACTATTTGAGATTATTAACTATTTTGTGGCAAAACTGAGACGAAAAATTATTACATTGACTGTTCCAAATTTTGTTTAGAGCTAATGTTTCATATAGCAAATAGGTGGAATATTATGACTGGTAAATAATGTTTATTTGAAATTCCAATATCCTTGAGAGAGATACAAATCTTACATCTAAGAGGTATTTCACATATATTTAGTTCTATTTTTACAACCTCACACTTACCCAGAGACCTGTATGATGCATGGAATATTATGCAGTTTAGTGACATGTGCCTAAATAAAATTCATCATATTCTAAACAGATGTATCCAGAAAGAATCAAGAAGAAGCTAATGAGAATTTCCAGAAAAACCTCAAAACATTTAAAGGCCTAGGTATAAATTTTCCAGTTAAAACAATGAAACACCTAGCAGTGAGTCCTTGTAACACAGCGTTCTGAATGGGCGATCTCCATCCAGTTTCTTCCCTCAGAGCTCAGAAAGCTTCATACAATTGGAGGTGGAGAGAGTATAAGAACATGGAGGAATGGAGGACACCAGGAAAACAAGGCCCTTTGCAACAATTGAGCAAGGTTCATATGACCTCACAGAGACTGAATCAGCAGAAACTGAGCCTACACAGGTATTCACCAGGTCCTCTGCATATATATTCTAGTTTTCAACTTAGTGTTTTTATGGAATTCTTAAGTATGTGAACAAATGGGTTTCTGTTTCTTGTTCCTTGTCTTGTGCTCTCTTTCCTCTCTTGGGTTCTGTCTCTAGCATTGATTTGATGGGTTTTGCTTTATCTTATAATTTATCTTGTCATATTTGGTTGCTGATTCTTAAAAGCCTGTTCTTTTCTAATGAGATACAGAAAGGGAGTGGATCTGAAGGGGAGGGGAGGTGAGCAGGAACTGTGAGAGACAGAAAACTTTGTTCCCTTTAATCAGGATGTAATTAAAACTTTAATCAGGATATACTTTATGGGAAAATTGTCTATTTTCAATAAAAAAGTGCAAGAAGTAAAAAAAAAACACTACAAAGTTAGCTTAATGACTTAATGATGAAATTTAAGAACTTGGAAAACTATGAACAAAACAAACCCAAATTAAGCAAATGGCAGAAATAATAAGGAAATCAAAACAGAAATTAATGAAACAGGAATAGTGTCATTGTTTATTTTTCTATGCTAATAATGTCTGCACCCTCCTCATGTTTCCTTTGGTTTGCATGTTGGTTGTCTTTGTGTCTGTAACAGACAAACATCCTTCTCTCTACCTTCTCCATCACTTCCTCTTACGCTTTTGTTCTCTTGCTTTCATGTAATATAAATTCATATTTAGTAAAGAAACGAACAGCCTAGTGACTACTCTCAATATTTTGCCTAAAAATTTTGTCTTTAAGGTCCAATTCCAAACTTATGTTTAAAATGTATTTTGTTATGATCGTTATTTTTATTAAAATTTTACTACTTCAAGTTAGGAGAAGCTGCTTTTTCTATCCCAAATGAATTCGTTATATTTCTGTCTCTTTCCCTTTCTTTGCTGCCTAGTTTCACAAACTATTGACTCTGCTCCCACTTGCGTAAATTTTTCCTTTTTTTTTTGTATATTGATCAATTATTCTTGAGGTCAACAAACAACCTCTATTTCAGTGGATTGAAATGGTAAACTGGTACAAAACAAAACAAAAACTAAGTGGAGAGAGTTTTGTCAAATTAAAACAAAAGTAATGAAAAGAACTGTAAATTTTAATGTCTGCCTCTGAGTCTTGAAGCAAGCAAAAGACTGATCTGAAAAGTAGTTTTGTATTTATGAGTTCTAACATCTCTCCACTTTTCTAGCAGGATTATCTAGGATGGTCTTTTGGTAGAATATGGTCCCCCAAAGGATTAGAAAAATTAGGGGTTGTGACTTTGCTAGAGTACGTGTGGCCTTGTTGGAGGAAGTTTGTCACTTTTGGGGTGATTACAATTAAGAGATTTCAGATTTCATGAATCTCATAAGAGACTTTGAATTTTATACTTTTAAACTGGGTTGAGACTGTTCTACATTATGGGGACTTTCGAAGTTGGACTCAAAGAATTTTTGCTTTGTCATATGTCTGCAAGCCTACGGAGGCCAGAGTGTGGAATGTGGCAGTTTGAAAGAAATGCCTCCTCCCCATAGGAAGTGACACTATTAGGAGTTGTGGCTTTGTTAAAATGGGTGTGACCTTGTCTGAGGAAGTGTGTCACTGTGAGGGTGGCATTTGAAGTCTTAAAGGCTCAAGCTACTCTCAGTGTTTAACACAGACTCCTCATGTGTTCTCATCAAGACTTAGAACTCTCAGCTCCTTCTGCAGCACCATGTCTGTTTGTGTGCCACAATTCTAACAATGATAATGCAGTTTCTTTTGCTGTTCTACATGCAATTTGAGGATTCTGAGTTTATTATGACTGAGTTAAAGAGCATAAGAATATAGGAAAAAAGAGAAACAGCAAAAAAATTGATGACAAGATGATTATTCTGCAATTTGATAATAATTCATTATAAGGACATAGAGATTTCTAAACACTGAAATGCGTTCTGAGTGGTCAGAAATATAGAAGACTAATGCATCAAGGTTGAGGAGTAGGGGCAAAGAGAAGGACATTTACAACGGCCCCGTACACATGAAGCAAATTAATTAAATTATGACTTAACTGTTAGCCGATTGTAGGGCTAATAGGTCATGCCTTTGGAGCTTTCCCTTAAGATCTTTTAAGCTGGACTTTGAACATGAATTAAATATCTGCTCTGCAGGCACGGTTCCCTGAACAAGATCCTCATAAAGTTTGGCAATGGGAAGCCTTGAGGGGGATATTGCTGATATATCTCAGAGAGGCTCGGAGGGACTCAGAATTTTTTTTAGCTAAAATGAAGGTTTCCATACACTTCATTATATCTTTTGGCAAACTACCTACAGAAATCTCCAAAAGTATCACCAGTACAATGAATAGTCATATCCTACTAGATCAAACACAATTTGCATTTCCTGCAGTGTGATGTTATCAAGCAACAGTCCTCCAGAAAGAATGAAAAAGAGGCAGGAAAAAGATAAAGGTGACTTACCAAAGCTATGTATATCAATTTCAAATTAACTTATTAATTTATGTTTATAAGTCTAGCATATGTCCCCGTTAAGTTTTTTTCCTTGCTGTGTCAACTAAGTGTTGCTGACATCGATGAATTTGAACAAATGCAAGAGTCATTAAATTAGGTAGGAGTCAATGCTGTTCTATGTATTCTGTTCTCTGTGCTAAACCCTTTATACGAATCAAAGTGTTCCAAGTAATCTAGCAATAATACGCTAGTTTCCTTTTGTCCTTTACTAAAACAGTGTTCTCCTTCAGTTATAGCCCTGTGGATCTCCTTTTTGAATTGTAAACACAGTTTTCTTAAACAAACCTTTTTTGAAATGCAAGAAAAGAAGTATCTTTGAGATGTAATTATGTACTTTAAATATTGAGCAATAACAATATATTTATGTACTTTGTACATCTAATTAACCCTAGGAGCTATTTATTGAACTTTGTCTAGCCAGCATAAAAATCTACCCATTCACAGTATGAAATTTTGTAAGGTAAGACTTAAGTATTTAATGCACTTGATTTGATCTTTTAGGCCCAGTAGGGAGTTGGATAAGTGCCTAGATAATAAGTGTTGCCATTATAACAATAAAGCCCTCCTTTCTTTTCTAAGAGATGGGGGTGTTACAATAAGCTCAGAGTTTGCAAAGCAGTTGCTAACCCCTTCATGCACCATTCTCCTTAAAACCCTTGCTGATAGTAGGCTGTAACCTAACACCAGAAAGCCCATCTTTCAAACTGAAGAAATGTGTTTTTTCCTCCATATTCCACATTTTCTCTTTTGTTTTTTCTTTTCTTTTTGATATCATAACTTAATTATATTATTTCCCCTTTCCATTCTCCCAAACTCTTCCCATATACCCATCCGTGCTCTTTCAAATTCATGAAATCTTTTTTCATCAATTGATTGTTTTATATATACACACATATGTGAATATAATTATGGATAATATATATAACCTGATCAGTCTGTATGATCTGTAAAATTTTAACTGTATGTTTGTTTTCAAGATTGACCATTTTGGTATGGAAGAATGGTCTGTATTATGTCAATTATATTTTAAATAATGCTGATTGGCCAGTAGCCAGGCAGGAAGTATAGGTGGAACAACCAGAAAGGAAGTAGAGGCATGTCAATGAGAACAGGAGAATTCTGGGAAGGAGGAAGCCCATTCCTCTGCAGCCCTGTCCCAACTACAGAAGAAACAAGATGTGACTTCCCCGCTGAATAAGGTACTGAGCCACATGGCTAACACAGATAAGAATAATGGGCTATATAATTATAAGAGTTAATAAGAAGCTTAAGCTAATAGGCCAATCAGTTTATAACTAATGTAGACCTCTGTGTGATTTTCTTGAGACTAAACAGCTGGGGGACCTGGTGAATCAGAAAACCTCAGTGAACACTATTTGGTGATGGAAAACATCAATCAAAATGTAGAATTGTGAAGCCCAGTCATGCTGTGTGGAGCGGCGGGGCTGTGTCCCTGGCACCCGGCCGCCCACATGGCTTATACCCCAAAATAATTACACGGAAACTGTATTCTTTTAAACACTGCCTGGCCCATTAGTTCCAGTTTCTTATTGGCTAGCTCTTACATATTAATCTAACCCATTTCTAATAATCTGTGTAGCTCCATGAGCTGGCTTACCAGGAAAGATCTTAACCTGCGTCTGTCTGGAGTGGGAGAATCATGGCAACTCCCCGACTCGGCTTCTTTCTCCCAGCATTCTGTTCTGTTTACTCCACCCATCTAAGGGTTGGCCTATCAAATGGGCTGAGGCAGTTTCTTTATTAATAAGAAATCACTCCCACATCATTTCCCCTTTTTCTGTTTAAACAAAAAAGAAAGGCTTTAACCTTAACATAGTAAAATTACATATAACAAAACAGTTATCAAGTAAGAATTAGTTACAATATTTATATCTATTTTATTTCTTATCATAACTACAGAAAACTATAACTATTCATTCTTCAACTCCATCAAAGACTCCAGAAGGATATAATAATACCTAAGTAAACAGGAAGTCCACAACTCTAGAAATGACAGAGACATCTCACTGCCTGTACAGTCACCCAAAGTTCTTCTGTATTGTTGGGGCATCCATCTTCAGCCTTCAGGCCCATAGTATCCAGCAGACATTTTCATGAAGCAGGAAATTTTAAAGACAGTTCAGTCACTTTCTGCTGTGTCCTGCAGAATGTCTCGTAGACTCTCTCATAGGTCAGGAACCCCGAAAGATCTTCTCACCTTTAAGCAAGTTCAGCAGTCCTCTCTCTGCAGGTTCTCTGTGTCCAGTTCATGCGTCAGTCCAGGCAAGAGCAGTTTCTTGCCCAAATGGCTATCAAACTCCATAAGGATCCTCTTCGATGCCCATCTTCCTCTTAAAGTAGCTGGTGCTGCCAGGAGCAGATGTGTCTCCTTGTCATGAAAAACCCTAAGTTATTAAAACATTTAAATGCCATATTCTGCAGTCTTTGAGAGATATGAAGAATGTCTATCTAACTGAAATATATCTCTATATATCTAGAAAATCTAACTAACATGACTACAAGCTTTACTATTATCAATGATTATCCATTAGCCACCTATATTTCCTATTATACATTACATTTTAAATGAACTACACAATCACAATACCTTAATCAATATCAGAAATACATAAACATATAACAAAATTGACCTTAAAGTCCATACCAATGCAAATTATTCATACCTATATCACAGTCAAAACATAAATGTCTACAGTGTAACTTCCGTATTTTCTCTCATTTATCGTGACATCTTCTTTTTAAACTCCGTGAACACTTTCACTTGGTCACATGATTATTTCTACAATGACTTAGCCATTTCCAATCTCTATTTCCAACATCAATGTCTTCCCAGGTCACATTGAACCTTGAGGTGAGTTATGGTTATATTGCTTGCTCATGGAATTTTCTGAAATCAACTAGTATTTTCTGGGATGGACAGGGTGTCCTGTCTGACATGGAGAAGACTTGGAATACTCTTTGTAGCTAAATCATACACAGAGCCTGACAATAGAAGAGAAACTTACCTGTCACTTGGTCGGTTGCCTGTTGTGATCAATTTGTCAAGAACTCTGTTGAGGATCTTTAACTTTCTGTTTACAGTGTTGGAGCTACATGAATGGGAAATGGAAACTTTCTTCCAATACTGAGCAGGGGGCTCCAGAACTTGGTTTTTGTATTTTTGATTCACGTGATATAAGATACAAACCAAATGTAATTGCCTTCAAAGAGATCTGGAGTTGGCTCATCTTTGCCATATAAGAACCTAAATTGATGCTTTAAAAGGCTGTCACAGTTGTACCTATATATTTTCTGTTATCAGGAGCACAGCCAAGATATTTCAGGGACCCACTGTCTGTCAGCCTGGCTCCAGTCTCAGTGAGAGACCATATCTCAAAGCAATAGTGTGTAGAGCGACAGAACAGAACACTTAACATCCTTTTATGGCCTACTTATAATTTTCTATGAACATAAATATATGACTACGTATACTATGCACAAATATACAACACAAACAAAAATCCATAAATTATTTTTTAAAACTATCTTCACATTCCATTTTATTAACTGGTATATATGTATGTTTTAATTAAAAGACCATTTACAAGGCTGATTAGTATCTATATGTTGTTTGGTCTTAATTGACTTATACATTGTGGAAGAGAAAAAAATCTTCGTTAGGAAACAACAAATAGAAAAGAATTCTGAAGGGACAAAATAACTCTAAAATGTTTCAACAAAGTTACTGAAAACCAAATTAGCAAGTCTCTTAATATTATTGCTAAATGTAACTTCCACAAATTAGAAGCAAGAAGATTATTTTTAAATTTTGATCTAAACGAAACAACATGATGTTGGCTATTAAGAATTTTCTACATATTACATTTAGCTTGTTCTAATAGTTTACTTATTCTTATGTTATTTATTTAGTCCTCAAAGCATTTCCTTACAATGCCCAGAGTCCTTGGAGATCTCATTTGTGTGTAAACTTCTTCTGAGTTCTGCTTATCAGATTTGATATGATCTCATCTGAAAGGAGCGCTGCAGGCTACCATTTGTTTTATAGAAAGAAAAATTCTCATCAAAAAATGTTGGAGATGAACAAAATATGATTTAGGAAGGATGATTTTGTATAGAAATGAAAAATCATTATGTATAGATGTAAGGACCCAAATATATTCAAAACCACATCCAGACAATAAAACAAAATTTTAAAGCTGTATTACATCACCAATGAATATAGAAGTTTTCTTTCATTTTTCTTTTCTTTTCTTTCTTTCTTTCTTTCTTTCTTTCTTTCTTTCTTTCTTTCTTTCTTTCTTTCTTTCATTTTCCCTTTTTCCTTCTTTCTTTTTTCTTTTTATTTATTTATTTTGCATGCACTTACATTGGTTTTGTGCCATGTGATGTTCATTTACTTCCTTTCTATTTTTTTCCTACAACCTTAATTATGTTTTCATTGGAGATTTCAAAACTCAGAAACATACTACTGCATTAGTTACATGACATTGGAGGCTTTGGAATTAAGCAGACTAGCATCAGTATCTCAGAATCATTTGCAAGTAAATTATCTTGGCCATCACAATCCCATACTTTAGAGATATGTCAAAATAGAATAATTTAATTCTAATAACTATTGGAGCTATTTTTTCAGAGTATTCTGGCCTCTATAAGCATAGGGAGGAGTCAGATTATTAGTTTTAGAAACTGCTTAGAACCAGGATTATCACATGCCAATTTGGAAAACTAACAGTTTACATGCCTACAGATACTCCATAGAACACACATTCCCTGTCTGAAAGAAAATGCAAGTCGTGCCTTTTCCATAAGCACTAGTGCAAGCAACAGGAGAGTCTCTGTTTGATCTAGAATAGAGTAACTGTAGGAGAAGCAATATATATTTGGTCATATTCTTCCCTCCCCCAAGTTCTTCCAGACCCTCTCTCCCTCCCTACTCATCTAAAGTTAAGTTCTTTCTCAAAAAACAACCAAAAGTTGAATACCACAACCAAACCAAGAAAACAGAATTTAAAAAATACCAAAAAGATAAAACAAGGAAACAAACACCTAACTGTAACCAAATAAAAGCATACAGAAAACTCCAGTTTCCATTTTTGTTGTTCAACAGAATATGAGACCTAACATGGAGTGGATGAAATACCCAGAGTCTATCTGTTAGTGAGAGTTTATTTTCCTCTCTCCAAGCAGGTATAAATGACAGCTCGGTTGTTAATCTTCACACTAGTGGCTAAGTTTTAAGTCATTCATTTCATTAAGTTTTAATTTATTTATTTTCTAAAAATATAGCAAAATAAAATATAATAAGGTAAAACAGAAAATTATCATACCCAAGTAGAATAAAACAAATGAACATAAGGAAAAGAGCCTAAGAGAAGACATAAGAATAAGAGATCTACTCCTTAACACACTGAGGAACCTCATAAAAATGCTGAACTGAAAGCTTTGAAATATATGAAGAGGACCTGGTGCAACCTGTTCAGGGCTTGTGGTTGCTGTTTCAGTCTCTGTGAGTTCATACAAGCCTTGCTCATGTTTTTGAGAACCTTGTTTTTCTGAGCTCCATTTTCCATAGCTCTTACATTCTTTGACCCTCATTTTTGATCTCTGGGGGTGAGGATTTGATGAAGATATTTGATTAAGGGTTTAGTGTTCCACGGTGGGACCTATTTTTTTCTGAAGTATAATTAGTCATTATCAGTACCAAGAAATCACAAGTTTTATGTCTTAACATTAAAAAACTTAGTACATACAGGATGAAATGTCTCTGCCAACTATCATTTTCATAGTTTGTTTTTTAAATATAACAGATATAAACATCTTTAAAAAAACAATATTGCCAAAGATCTATAAGTTCAGGTATGTTTCTCCAATCATTTTCTTGAGTGGTAACAATCGTTTTACAAACCATGATGGTTATATACATTTCATTATCACTCAGGAAAAATAATACTTTATAGTACTTCCTCAATGTCCAAAAATGGATTAAAAAAGATTAACAGACAGAAAATTCAGGCATGATAAATAGCATTGTACATGTTGGTCAATCAGGTAATAACAGGAAGAAGAAACAAGATCTTCCAAGCTCACAGGATAGAAATGCCATTATTCCAGTTGTTTCCTGATAGTTTCTTGTGATGATAGCGGCCACAAACAACTGTTGCCATTGTCATCTTAGGAACTTTGTCTATGCAATGGATGATTGCATAAATACTGTCTGTGTCTAGTGGTTAACATTTTTATTGCTCTGACCAAATACTAGACAAAGAAACTAAAATTAAGGAAAGTTTTGGAGGTGGGTGGGAAGACAGCAGGGCTGTGTTTTGTTTTCAGTTTGGCTTGCAATTTGAAGGAAGTAATTCATTATGATAGTAAAAGCATGGGGGCAGTGGTGTGAGATGGCTTCATGTGACTATCACATCCGTAGTCAGGAAGCAAAGAGATAAATGTTGCTATTGTGTTGACTTTCTCCCCATATAAAATAAAACATAACTACTTTCTTACTGCCAACCACATTCAGCAAGAATATTCCCTCTTCAATTAAACCATGCTAGAAGCACCCCATCAATACACTCAGTGTGTTTCTGTGGTAATTTTAAATATAATTAAATTAACAATAAATATTAAGTACTGCATTGTCCATCTTGATTAGTGGGATTTTTTTATTCCATAGTTGACTACTATGACAACTCACATTTATCTGAAAGCATGTCTAAGTTTTTCAATATATACGGTGAAATAACAGGAAATTGTTTTTCTGATGAAGATGACAAGGTGACTTCTAGGAACAAATTCTTCATTAATTTGAGATATGTACCATGTATCACTAACAACTCTCTTGGAAAATGAGGACTTGCAGATGTAACATAAGCACTTAATAACTATATTTAATGATATAAAATGATGAATTTCCAAATGTAATCATAAAAGGCAACATTTGTAATTAACTCTAGGGTGGATAGATTATCTAGAATTGATTACTTCCTCCTTGAATGTTTATAATAAGGTTCTATACTTAAATTTAAGAGTCAATACTCATCCTGTACTTAATATTGAAATCATATACTTCAAAATAACTGAAAATATTTCTCTGTAGCATGTTTAAGATTAATATGCAAAAATTACGTTAAAAGACATAGGACTGAGAGAGTATGCTAAAAGTTTTTTGAGGTTTACAAATGACAAAAAAAGATTAATATATATGCATGTCACCATGGCTTAAATTCTTGGTATAAAAAAACAAGAATATTTGACATTATTCACAATGTTTGGGAATTTTTTTTCTTCTTAAACCACTAGTTTTGTGGCCTGTTCAGCTTGAATTGTTTGTGCAAATGAAAGCTGAACTTTCCACCTTTTCCACTCCCTCAAGGAAAGGAAGAAATCGAAGGCCATTATGGAAAAGTAGCTACTTAAAACAACACTGAGGTCCAAACTAGCACATGTGACCCTGAAAATTCAAGCAGAGCTAGATTTCAGGATGGAGGTCATAGAATTTCACCCTATCTTTTGGAAAGAACATGTTTGATTCACATTAGAAATTTTAGAGAGGAATTTCTCTAGCTTGAACAATAATGATTAGTTGAAATAGTGAAAATAATTAATCTGTACTATATAAATGAGAGAGAATACCGTAATAAATCCTGTTATTTTATTAAATTAATATGTAACAGTAAAGAAAGAAAATCATTATGGATTTTGCTTACTTCACACCTCACTTTTCTATGCCGATTTTAAAAGATGAATCCTGTTACTCTTAATAAATTCTAACTTTTTTATGTGATACTTTTCAGTGTATGACTCCTCAAATTTTAAACCCTAGGAAATGTACCTAAGGATCTGGTGAGAAATTTAGGTTTGGCCTTAGATGGTCACTGTGAGTGACCATCCAAATGCTTGTTATGAGGACACTATTACCTTAATAAAAAAAACTACAGAAAGATTAAAAAACAGTGAAATTGCACAATGATATTCTTCAGGACAGATGGAGAAATTCTCAATACAGTTCTTTCAAATTCAAGTTAAAAACAAATAAACAAGGTTATTCACCATGATCACTTTGTTTTATTACAGTGATGTAGATTATATTAACATATGTAAACAAATAAATATAATTCACCACATAAACAAATAAAAAGACAAAATGAAAATGTGATCACATTAGATGCAGAAAGGCCTTTTGATAATATCCATCCTCTCTACCACACCATTGTGAAGACAATTTACATAAGCCAATAGGCAATCTCATTCTAAATGAGGAGAAAGGCAAAGCATTGCCAATATAACCAGGAATACAAAGATGTTATTTTCTCCATACCCATTCAATAATAATAAAAAAGGAGATCAAGAAAATATAAGTAGGAAAGGAAGAGATCAAAGCATCCTTAATTTCAGATATTATGCACCTATACATATAATACACTAAATCATCAGGGAATTCCTATAACTGATAAGTATCTTCTATCAAAGTAGTAGGATAACAAAACAAGACAAAACAAAAAATCAGTAACTGTCCTATTTACAAATGACAAACACACTGAGAGAGAAATCAGGTAAGATGTATCTTTTTACAATAGAAGGAGCATATTGTAATAAGTAAAGCCATGAATGTAAAAGACTTGTATAGTAAGAATACTATAGAATATTATATAATAAGAACTTTAAGATACTAAACAAAGTTCCATGAGGTGCTGAGAAGATATATTCTTTATTATTTTATTGATTTTTATTGAGCTCTACATTTTTCTCTGCTCCCCTCCTTGCCTCTCCCCTTTCCTTCAACCCTCTTCCAGGTTCCCCATGCTCCCAATTTACTCAGAAGATCTTGTCATTTTCTTCTTCCCATGTTGATTAGATCTATGTATGTCTCTCTTAGTGTCCTCTTGTCTAAGTTTTCTGGGATTGTGTTTTGTGGGCTGATTTTCATTGCTCATTATTAAAAACCACTTATGAGTGAGTACATGTGATAATTGTCTTTCTGGGTCTGAGTTCCTCACTCAAAATGATGTTTTCTAGCTCCAACCATTTTCCTGCAAATTTCAAGATGTAATTATTTTTTTCTTCTGTGTAGTACTCCATTGTATAAATGTACCACATTTTTCTTATCCATTCTTCAATGAAGGAGCATTTAGGTTGTTTCCAGGTTCTGGCTATGGCAAACAATGCTTCTATAAACATAGTTGAGCACATGTCCTTGTGGAACAATTGAGCATCCTTTGGATATATACCCAAAAGAGGTATTACTGGGTCTTGACGAAGGATGTTTCCTAATTTTCTGAGAAATTGTCACACTGACAACCAAAGGAGCTATACCAGCTTGCATTCCCACTAGTAATGCAGAAATGTTCCCTTTTCCCTACAACCTCTCCAGCATGAGTTGTCATCAGTGTTTTTGACCTTGGCCATTCTTACAGGTGTAAGATGGAATCTCAGAGTTGTTTTGATTTGCATTTCTCTGATGACTAAAAATGCTGAACATTTCCTTAAGTGTCTTTCAACCATTTTAGATTCCTCTATTGAGAGTTCTTTGTTTAGGTCTGAACTCCATTTTTATTGGATTATTTGTTCTTTTGATGCCCAATTTATTGAGTTCTTTTTTAAATTTAAAGATCAGACGTCTTGTATTTGGGTGGAAGGTGGGTACTCTTGTATTTGGGGCATAGATGTTCAGGACTGAGACTTCATATTGATGAACTGTTTCTGTTTTGAGTATAAAGTGACCTTCTCCATCTCTTCTGATGGATTTTAGTTTGAAATCAGACAAAGGACTGATCTTCAAAATATATAAATAACTCAAGAAATTAGAAAGTAAAATTCTAAATGTCCCAATTAAAAATGGGGTACTGAACTAAACAGAGAATTCTCAACAGAAGAATTCCAAATGGCCAAAAGATACTTAAGGAAATGTTCAACTTCCTTAGCTATCAGAGAAATGGAAATAAAAAAAAATTCTGAGATACAATCATACACCTTTCATAATGGCTAAGATCAAAAACACTAATGATAGCTTATGCTGGAGAGGATGTGGCATAATAGGAACACTCATCCACTGCTGGTAAAAATGCAAACTTGTACAACTACTTTAGAAATCAGTGTGGTGGTTTCTCAGGAAATTGGGAATCAACCTACCTCAGGAGCCAGCAACACCATTCTTGAGCATATGCCCAAAATATGCTCAATCATACTTAAAAAGCATTTGTTCAACTATGTTCATAGCAGCATTATTTGTAATAGCCAAAACCTGGAAACAACCTAGATGGCCCTCAACTGAAGAATGGATAAAGAAAGTGTGGGACATTTACACATTAGAAAACTACTCAGCAGGAAAAAAACAATGACATCGTGAATTTTGCATGTAAATGAATGGAATTGGAAAACACTAATCTGAGTAAAGTAATGCGGACACACAAAGATGAATATAGTATGTACTCACTCAAAGTGGATATTAGCTATAAACAAAGGACATTGAGTCTATAGTTCATGATCCCAGAGAAGCTAAGTAATAAGATGAACCCCCAAAAAACATATATAGATACCCTCAGACAAATAGGGAATACACTTGAATTCATTAGCATAAGAAAAGCCTTTCTGAACCAGACCCTAATACCAGAGACATTAAGATCAACAACTACTAAATGGGACTTCATGAAATGAAAAAGAATCTTTGTAAACGAAGGGCACAATTATTTGAGCAAAGTAGTAAACCAGAAAAGGGGATATATATATATATATATATATATATATATATATATATATTACCAATTTTACATCTCACAGAGACTTAGTATCTAAATCATAAAAAGAACTAAAGTAACATTCAAAAAATAAGGCAATAAAAATAAAACAGAATCATCAGAGATGAAACACAAATGTCTGAGAAACACTTTAAAATGTTGTAAGTATGATAAATACATTCTAATGATTTGGCCTTAAACACACAGAAAATTAGAGTCTTAAGCTCTCATCAAGGAAAATACTTTTTTCAATAGATGGAGGGTATAACAGAAAAACTCCGAAACAGAGATATGGAATTCAGTTGCGAATGATAAATCTATAATACATTCCTAATGTCTAAGGCTCAGGGATCATTGTGTAAAAAAGAGTGGAACGATTGTAAGAGACAGACGATCAGAAAGTTTGCTGTGAGATTGTATCTCCTAATAATGTCAGAAACTATGCCCATAATTTATAAATAAAACAATTATCTAAAAATGAGTTGTTAACTAAAGCTTAAATAGCATATCAAACCCTACACTAATAGTAGGAAACATCAACACTCCACTCTCACCAATGACCAAGTCAACAAGATGGAAACTTAACAGAGAAATAAGAGAACTAACAGATGTCATGAGTGGACTTAACAGACTTCTATAGAACATTCCACCCAAACACAAAAGAATATACCTTCTTGCCAGCACCTCATGGAACCTTCTCTAAAACTGACCACATACTCAGTAACAAAGCAAACATCTACAGATACAAAAAAAAAAATGGAGTAACCCCCTGTATCTTATCAGATCACTATGGTTTAAAGTTGGAACACTACTTTTAGAAAGCTTACAAACTCATGGAAATTGAACAGTGACCACCCCTGGATTAAGGAAGAAAGAAAGGAAGTAAAACAAAACCATTATGAGAATGTGAAGATTAGGGAATAATTAGGGAATAGTAGAGAAAGGTGAGAATAGAGGCATACAAGTGGTCTGACCAAGAAAATGGGAAAGGAGCTTTTGGGGGGAAGGTGAAGGAGGTAAAGGTAAAAGAAGACAGAAGTAACAAAAAGAGGACTAGCAGGATACAAGTGATCTGACAGGAAAGTAGCACTTTTTCCTGGAGGAAGAGGGATGAAAATACACAAGAAGGAATGGGTAGATAAAATAACAAGGATATCTGAAAAGCTACAAGGAATTATACTATGGACTACTTATCTTTTATAACACGTAAAAACATAAACACATACACAACAAATACTACCTAATGAAAACACAATACCAAATGTGAAAACTCTCAACTCAGTTTGTTGACCGGACCAGTTTAAGAGACTCTCAATACATTTAGCTGATTGCTGATGTCCTGGACTGCTCATCCTTCAGAGGTAGAGGGTCTGTACTTATTGATGAAGACACCTTGTATTTCACGCACAGAGATCTCTGAGCTGGAAGTGGACTGAATGCTCCTTCCCTGAGAATTAGCTTTCATGGTACAAAAAGGCACCATGCAAGCTTCCAAGGGAGGGCAGGAACAAACAGAAATTCCTAGATATAGCTATTATTAACCACATCAATGACCAATGTTGCTCATAATGATGTTATAATGATATATCTAGATGTTTTGGCATTGACCAGCAACTGCTGAGTTTGAACTTAAGATTCACTCAGCAGCTGGATGGGGTAAATCATGCCTTTAATCCCAGCACTCAGGAGGCAGGGGCAAGCAGATCTCTGAGTTCACAGCCAGCCTGGTTCCAGGACAGATAGAGCTACACAGAGAAACCCTGTCTCTAAATAAATAAACAAATAAAAACACAAATCCTCTCAGCAAGCAGAAAATGATGCCTAGAAACCTAGGTAACTAGTTAGTACTGTACTAGTGACTTCATAGTTATTTGAGAATAATTTACAATCCCTAATTTATTACAAAGCATTGTAAACCCTAATAGCAATCTGTCAACATTCATCATTATACCCACACATGAATGTAGTTATTATCTCCCATCAAGGAAAGTTCTCTTTCATTAGAAGAATCCCACTAAAGAAAACCACAACCAATCAAAACGCAGAGGGTGGAGCTCCGTTCCAATGGATATATATAGAAAACACTCTCAAACCAAGGGCTCAAGGAACATTGTGGAACAGGAAGTGGAATGATTTTAGGAGCCAGAGGATCAGGGCATGTGCTGTAAAGTTGTCTCCTTGTAATGTAGAAGCTATGTTCAGACAGTATCACCAACAGAATGGTGTGAATTGAGCAGAGCAAGGGCTATATCAATGAACAAAGTGGATGGGGGAAAAGCTCATGCAGTCTCAAACCTACACTTAGAACTACAAGCAACTAAGGAAATATGGGAGTTGGAGGGGTGATCTTCCCTACACGAATTGGCTGTCCAATGCCTAACAGAGATCCCTAAGAATATATATATATTCTTATATATATATAAACTGATTAGGTTATATATACAAATATAAATGTATATACATATATATTCCTGCATTAGCAGTGAAAAAAATACAATGGACTTGAGAGAGTAGGGACCTACATGGTACTTTGAAGAGAGAAAAGCAAAGGGAGAAATGTTTTGATTATATTATAATTTCAAAAGTAAAATCAACAAAACAGTTTCAGAGAAGGAACCTTTACTAAAAATTCTGAAGAACAACAAAAGTTTTCCCAGGCCAATAAGTAATAAAGCAATGCTTTAAACCCTTGAACAAAAGAAAAAAGGTAGACAGGGATATGATATGGTCAGAGTTACCGTATATAACCGGGCGAATTAACAGCTTGTACTTGAGGCAAATGAATGTTCTAGAGACAAATCAAAGCTTTAGGGATTAAATGAATGCATTATCAAGGGATGAAGAGAAAGACAAGGTGAAGAGCACAGAAACATACACATCAGAGGAAGATAAAGGATGGAAATTATTTGACAGGTTTGGACAGTTGCTGATGCCAGTGATCAAGCACTGCAGAAAGTCAAGACACTTTACATCTCTGGATTGTTCCTCATTCTCAGGTCAACAGGTTTAATTTGTGGCTATAAATATTTGGGGGGAGAGTATTAGTTGAGACTCAAAATTATATATTCAAAAGCTACTGGTATGTGCATGGAGGTGAACCCATACAAGTTATGAAATTCTGAGTGACAATTCTGAGAGAGAACAGAGTTTGAAAAAAAAAGCTGAAAGGAAGGATTTGAAGTAAGGAGAGATTTCAGATAATGTCTAGTTATAAAACACAAACTAGAGACTTTTACAGAGAGGCTTCTTGATGCTCAATGCCATGAGGAATGTAGAAAGGGAATCAAACAAGGACTTGAGGGATGTTTGCAGATGTAACGAATGTGTCTCTATTACTAACTCAGGTGTATCCATATATGTCTCAATTAATCCAACTGTATACATTCCTGAGTATAGGGTACTCTCATGAGTTGTGCAAAAACACACCTATTTAAAATGTACTAATACATAAATAAACAAACCAGTATTAAAATTGGATGATCTATGAATTGTTTAAATTTCAAAAGTAAGCAAAGACCATGGGGTTGTCTTTTTATATCATTTTGCAGATATTTCAGAAATAAAGGGCAAGAGACTCTATTTCTGAAGAAGCCATTGCTCACTTAGGAAACATGCCTGTTGTTTTCATTCTGGTGATTTAATTTGAATCAAGAAGAGATGGTATCTATCTGCATCATGCAATCAGTACAGTTGAAAAACAAGTAGCGTCTAAATACAAATACCTTCTGTCCTTCCCATAACTTTACCTGTCTGTGGCAGCAGTCAATCTTTCTCAGGTAGCTCCCAGGAGACAACAGATTATCACACAGAGCACAGTCCCAGAAGTCTTTGTGTGCCATAAACCGATGGGCTTGTTATTTATTCTCGCCCTTCTCCGTTCCTTTCACAGTTACAGACCATATAATAGGCTTGCAGACAGCCTGCATTTGTCATTTCTCCATCTATATCAAAAGGAACTGTAATTTAGTGAAGCTGATGGTACTGCTACAATAAATGTCACAAGGAGAACTCTTGCTTGCTCTGTTTCACTGGTTCTAACATGAATGGAAATCTTTCAAGAAATATCCCAGTGTGTGCAAGGAATCTTCAGTCAGTGTACACAGGCATGAAAAAAATACACCATTGTTCTATCATTATATTATTTGATTTCCTTCATGCTTATTCAAGTATGTTAATTTTTATTCATTCAAAAACAGCAGGCTGAATAACTTTGGAATGCTATCATTGCAGGGAAACTTTACTATTGGTGTTCATCCTCATTACTTGCTAGAAACTAATTGCTCTTCAGAGCTTTGTTTATGCAAAATGAACACAGGCCCTCATTATGTGTGCTGGTCCTGTTGTAATTTTTATGTTCAACATGACCAGTATCTCCTAAATTGTTTGCAGCAATCTGATTCCATTTCTGTGTTAATTGAATCCTCCATATAATTACAGCTGGTGATGGCGTTTTAAGTACCTTCTACAGGTGCTGAAGAGTTTGCTCTGTTTTGATTTAATGGGAAAAGGCATTAAGGAAGTCTAAATGTTTGGAACTATGCCATAGTATAGAGGTGCTTTTCAAGTATAAATGACAGCTTACATTTAATGTTTATATACTCATGACTAAATATGTCATATATGTGTAAATATATATGTATGTGTATATGTATATATGTGTGCATATATAAGTTATCT
This sequence comes from Microtus agrestis, assembly GCA_902806775.1. Classification (NCBI taxonomy): domain Eukaryota; kingdom Metazoa; phylum Chordata; class Mammalia; order Rodentia; family Cricetidae; genus Microtus; species Microtus agrestis. The sequence goes on from CADCXT010001974.1 coordinate 221,854, forward strand.
CAGAGCTAAGAAGTCGGCCAGAGTGTTCATCTACTTAAGTACTTGTAGCGATATTAATTGTGCTTCAACCTGATCACATCTGCAAGCAAATCTAACAATGTAGTTATTGAGAAATAAGAAGGATATGAACAATATTAGAGACTGTAGGGGAAATTGGGGAAGATAAAATGTGTGCTTGAGTGTGCTAATGCATATGAGAAGGTACCTTTATCTCTCAATGAGCTGACTATATAATCTTAAGAACTTGCTTTGGTAAAATATTGGTGAGAAAACTATAACATAGGGTGTATATTATATATTAAAGAATTGAATCCATGAAGAGTCCCCTTGATGTTTGTAAGAAATATTAGGCAGCTGAAAATGGCAGCAGCTTTTGTTATATAGACAAATAACAAAGAGGAAGCAGACAGATGCCAGCATTTATACTTTGGACTTCACACAAAAATAGGTGTGTAGTATTTCCAGGGCACTCACTGCATAGCGAAAAATCAATGTCATGTACACACTGAATATTCCAGAGTTTGTGATAGATGTTGTGACGAATGTGAAGGATATTCACTAATTCATGTTCAATTTTGCATCCAAAGTGCACTTCTGCTAGACTATATTCTTAATGTAATGAATAAACACACACATAGCTTATAAAGACCGTTTGCCTCATTACCTATGTATCTTCCCCACTGTTGCAAATATCAGACAGTAAAAGTGAAAATATAGCTTACATGGTGTTGAAGAAACAGACATGACTCTATGTGTCTGTGGGAGGCACTGCTGTTCTTTGGTTCTCTTTGTCTCTTGTCCTCAAAATTTCAACAGGGCTGATTCACAGAGCAGGAAATATTGGCTGGTCAGGCAATCCCTTGACAAAAGTGAGATTAAGAAATGCTTGACCTGTATGCTGGGGAACTGGTGGTATTTCTGTCGACACACTCATCTTTCATGGGAGGACGTCAATTCCCTAATCAATGTCTCTTGTATTACATCTTTCATAACAAGAAAGGCAAGCCAAAAGCAGGAGACCTGTGAGAGTTAGGAGACCTGTGAGAGTTAGTCATTTTAACAAAATTCCTATGACACCATGTGCAAGGTAAAAGCTGACACAAAACCAATACTAATCATAAATTTCTGAATTTTAGTGAAGATCAAATTGTGTCATTAGGTCATGCATATTCTTTTTATTTTCATGGATTCCATGTTCTGTCTCTGAAACACCGAATTCGTGTTTCTGATTCTCAGGGTATACTTTTATAGGTGCTTTGTAAAGCTGCAGAGATTGCACGATCTCAGACATCTATTTACCCATTATGTCCCTAGGTATCTTCAGTATTCCCTACACTTCTCAGTGGCAAAGCCTTTGAAACATAATTACCTAAGTTAAACAAGTAGAGAGACATTTCTTTGCTTTTCTCTCTGCTGATACCCCAAATTGTATCCCTAGGATATTTCTTCCTTTGATTAATTTAGTCCTTGGTTGTACTCACCATAAATACAATTTCAATCAAATGAGTCTGGCCATTTTAAGGGGTATCATATATTTTCTCAGAATAGAACTAACAATTTTCTCCACCAGGAAACACTAGTTTGTTTTTGTAACAGCTAACGAAATGGAAAATGGAGTCAATCCAATACTCAGAGATAGAAAATTGTGTAAACTGTGTTCCCTGCTTTATAGAAGCTACCCATTGGCTTGGTTATTTCTCTATGACAATTTAAATTATGTTAGTTAGTTATTCTGGACTCTCTCTGTAAATGAGACCTTGCACCCAGAAACCACTTCCTTTGAGAAACATTAAAATATAATGCCATTAATGTGAAATTATCTATTTATTTTGTTCCTAGTACCTTGTTAATACTGAAAAACCACAACATATGACTCAATTGTTTTTCTAGAGAAGCTTTTAATTTTATTTAGATGACTAACCACAATGCAACTATAGCAAAAAGTTTCCGACTATATAGACAAGTTACCTTATATACCGGAGTAAGATGGTGATCAACAACTTTCAGTGATAAAGAAATATGAAAATAGTGGTCCATAGGACTAAAACAAAAATATGGGGTAAGTGATAGCAGAGGGTGAGTTTTGGAAGGAGTAAATACACCTTGGTAGTTTAAGTAGAGAGGTTCTCGTTTATACTATATCAATTATGGTGGCTTCTTAACACTCCTTGGTAGAACATAGAGTAAACAGGAATGATAAGATGAGGCTATCTTGATGTCTTAGCCTATTATTGTAATGCTGAACTTGGCAAATTTTGGGTTTGAACTTAAAGTATATCACTCAAAGTAGAAAAAATTACTTAATTTTATGTAGTACAATCAAATAGTCTGGCTTGGCCACTAATTATCAGAAATGACAGCTTATGTTGGTATTTTTTTTTCAGAGGTAAAGAGGCAACATTGACATCCCTGTAATTCTTTTAAAAATGTTGGGGAAGGCCAGGGACCACGGTGTCCACTTGGAATAGCAAGTATCAAAAAATTTGGGCAGGAAGACTGCTGTAAATTTGAAGCAATCATAGTCTACCAAGTGAATCCCTTGCTAGTTTGGGCTACAGAGCCCAAAACAAGCAAACGAACAAACACAACTGAAAAAAAAATTACTGAGAATTGTTGGAATAGAGAAGGGACCCCAGCTTTCAGAGCTCACTAGGTGCTATGGTTGTTCAAGCCTATGTGGTCCTTCAAGGTAGGTTTCTGACACCTTCTTGTTCTGAAGAAGTTATCTATTTCTGCTGAGGACTATGTTTCTGTCTTTGTATCTTTGGGAAGATCTATTACTCTCTGTGAATATTTTCACTATTGTGGGTACAATGTGTGATTGGAGAGGAAGATCCTTACCACCTTAGAAAACCTGCTATAAATACTCATCCAACATCTTGAAGAAATGATGCATCTATTACAAACCATTTTGATGGCTCACCAGAAATATTAACTTGTCTCAATTGAATTATTCTCACTGAATCCTGGGTATAGAGGTACGTACTCTGATTTCTTCAACGTTTGGTTTATAGTCTGGCTTCCCAGAAGTAACTGCTAACACAAGAATTCAGCTTCAGGGCAAAAACGTTCTAAGGTTGAAGGTAAAATCTAGCCATAATTAATGCATCTTCATTCCAAGAATGACATAAAATTGCCTTCTAAATAATTATCCTTAACTATCTAAGCAACTTAGAGATTCTCGAGAAGACAGTTTTGGGTGAACTATAACCCTGGGAGGGAAGATAGTGTAGATAATACCAATAATATTCCATATTCTAGGGCTTTCCAAAGAGTAGAACATAAATAATTTTAGCCTTCAGCATTAGACAACAAATATTCCTACTAAGAGGAGAGATTTATGGTGTATACTATGTGTGTGTATGTGTTCGTGTGTGTGTGTGTATAAGTCTGGCATACAATCTCCTTGTTGTATACCTCTTCTCCTTTCTGCACCATGATTTTCTTCTGTGAGATTGTCCAACAAACACCTAAGATCTAGCAACACCTGTGCAGCCTGCAGTAGTCTGCAAGTTTCTAGCAATCTTTGCATTTTCTATATGAGGGTTGCAACAACTAGCTAAGTTTCCCTCAGAATATCTGTATTTATTCTAGAAAAGAAGTGCCACTGTCTGAAAGAGCTGAACAGAGACAAGTTGGATACTGAGGTGGATGATATTGAGCTAGGAGATAAGTAGAATGCAGATAAAGTGATGATATGCAAGTGTTAACTAGCACCACCTGTGCTTCAAATGAAGGTAAGTAGGATCCAAAACCCCAGGTTGTAAGAGCACACACAGAAGGGCGTGAAGTGGACCAAAAATGTTTTTTTTTTAAGTTGGAATTATATCCTCAATAAAGGAATATACTTTCTTTTCCTTTAGATCTATGAAACTTGAACACTGAGAGACACAGTACCACACATGACTTCCTTCATGCAAACCAGGTCTCACATCCAATAAGAAAGCAGTTGATTAACTCCATCCCACCCCCATAACAGTTATACCATCATTGCACTGGTGGACACATCTTACTAGGCAGCCCAATACTTTAACGTGAAGAATCCAAGACTTAGTAAGAATTCTGATGTTTTTATCTCCTCAAGCGACTTGCACAGCAAATTGAAACATTATCTAGACATGGCTGTTACGTTCATCAACTGACAGCAACATGTATTCTCTGATGGCGGCAACAAACGTAAAGCTCATACTCCATGTATAAATGAATCATTATTACACCATTCAACCTGCACTGATTCCCACCCTCCCTTCTGTAATAGAAGTAATCAGAAACAGAATTGGAGAAGTGATGCTATGGGGTGCAAGACTGCCAAGATCCAGTTTTGATAGATACAGTATTCAATGAGAATGCAATTATCTGGACTTTTCCCCAGTTAATGATGCATAAAGTACATTCTTGTACTTTAACTCTTTTAAAGTTATCAATGACCTTACTTTGACAAGTAAGATATATAAGCAGATATATCAGAAATTGCCTGTACCCAGCTCTAAGAAATAGGACTTCCTTGGCTATGTGAGCAGGGCAGGGCTCTGCCCTTTTGGTCTAATGCATGCCTGTGTCAGCCTGGACGCTCTTGGGAAATTCAGAAAGGGAAATAGAGAAGCCACAGTTTAGAATGAACTGAATTTCAGGATGAAATAAAATCTCTTTGGATGGATCATTCTCATTTAAAGTATTGAACAGAAAAGAACATTTCAATGATGGCGAAATCCTCTGAGACCTAATATTCTGGACTGTTTGAAATAGAAAGAAATCACCATGAATTACATTTGAAAGACTGAAGGTACAAGTCTAAAATTACTCAGCCATTACTTCAGATTTTAGTTCCTTCAGGAGTATGGAGACACAGGCTCGAATGTCTATGCCTTGTAACCTGGGTTAATCTTGAAACTATTTGGCTGTTTAGATTCAAAATCTATGGTCGTGTTTTTTATATATATTCATTTGAAACTTCTGGTAATTTTTGGACTAAGAGTGATGACTTAAATATTACTATTTTATGTTGATTTCATATTAATTGATAAATAGCAATTAAGTTAAAAAATTCAGATTGGATTCCTTTACTTATTTGGTAATATGGAATATATTAGCTTTATATATCAGCAATATATATCTGATAACTCCAAACAGCAAAATATCTGTATAATAGTCAGTGATATCCTGAAACAATGACATCCCGAAACTAACATCCATTAGATGATGCCAGAGGTCATCTGATGATAATAGCTGAGATCACCAAAGAAGATCCAGTTTCAAAAGACAGAGATCACAACATTTTCACACAAGTCCTCTGGAGAGGCACAGAGCTGCAGGCAGGACAAGTGCTGATATGCATTTGAAGTTTTACAATTTCTAAGTCTAGACTGGGATCTTATTTGACTTCCATATTGGAAGGATGTATTTTTGACCTTTCTTCATTTTTGTTTATTTTGTCCTAAGGCAATGTGAAGCTTCTGCCCATAGGGTATCATGGAACCTCACACTGTGTAGCAAAATGACAGGACCCATAGGTGAGATGAGGGCTAGAATAAACTGCTGAGGCTTTTCAACGGTGGCACAATTCATCCTGGCCAAGGAATCATTTCTTGTAATAAATTGTGTTTACTGTAAGAAAAAACAATCCCACATGATTCCTAATGGGCTGGATTGGAATAGGCTGACTAGAAATATAGCCTTTGCAAAAAATTATTTACAGTATCCAAAGCACTGGTAAGCTGAAATCATTGAATGAAAGACCAAACTTACAAAATGTTACAAAAAAAATATAAATACCAAATAAAAGGAAAGATAATTAAGGACAGACATGCTCATTCTGTCAATGTATTCTTGGGCTTTTTCTTCTAGATGACATTAGTTTTGTTTCCTAATGTCAGCATGGTCTTCCTTTCTCTTTGTAACATGTGGTAATTTTGCCAAGGCTAATGACCGAACTGCACAATGCCATGTGAATATAAATATAGCACCTACTGGGTATGTTTGCATCTTGGCTAATGGAACAAGTTAAAAATAGAAGAAGTAAAGGAAGTGACAATAGAAGAAAATGTGTCTAGAAGAAGGAAGTTTTCCTCACAGAAATGAAAGGGTCAGTGGCTTCTGATAGATCCATGAAGTCAGACCCAGTCTGAAAAGGAAAGCAAAGAGACAGGTTACCTTTCTTATTCTGAGTGCTTCTTGAGATCATTCATGGAGAAGGAATTGGGCTGAAGTTTACATAAATCTTTGCGCGAGGCTGGGTTCCCTCTGTAAACCCCCACCAAAGTATTGAGCCAGCGCCAGCAACTGGCTCTGGCTGAGGAGGGGAAGAGCACATGGGGCATTAGGTTGGCCATATGTAAGCTATCCACATAAAGATTAAGGGGCTCATGTAGATCTTCAATTGCTAGAATAACTGTGAGCATTTCCTGATATTGGGTGGATCCTTCAGTAGGGCAAAATCTTTGCATCTTTGCCTTAAACGAACCCTCTCCTCAAAGGCTGCATAGGCTGAGTGGTTACAGCCTCCATCAGTAAAGACTTAAATAGCATTTGGTAAAGGTTTTTGGGAAAAAAGATCAGGGAGCCTTAATGGCAGTTTCCAGAGCCTTGTTGCCTAGAGAGAGGGATGGTAATGACAGTCAAGCTTTCCATGAAATCCTAATCTATATAAACCAATCTACATCTCTTAACCTAAAAGGGAATTTTATAACCTGAGGCTCTTTCCCAAAGTGTCTAAGGGCTTGGGTCCTTCCCTTAACAATAGCATCTGTAGTTAGGTCTGCCCAGGAATTTAACCTTAGGGCTCCCCAAGGGCAAATGGATCTATTTCATGGGTTCACCTTCCTGGATTAGGACAAGAGAGAACAGGGTGATCCCTGCAAAGATCCAAAGGAATGGGTGTTATGGTTTAGATAGAATAGTGTGAAGTTACTGGAGGAGCAGCAGTGGACCATGAGGGGCAGTGGATCCCAGGCAGGGAGCCCTAAGGTGGGTGAGCAACCTTGGTGGACCATTGGCAGGGCAGCCAGTACCACAAGGAGCTGTGGCAGGTGAGAGACAGAAACAGATAGGCATGCCAACAAAGAGAGTCTACATACAGTTTATTCAGTAAAAAGGAATGGGGAGAGAGAGGGAGAAACAGAGAAACAGAAAAAAAGAGGGAGTGGGCAGGGCTTGTCTCTTAAAAAGACAGGACAGACCATTACATTCCCATATCTTTTTTATAATAAAAAGATGGGAGTTTAAGCACAACAGGTTAAATCAATTGGGACAGCAGATTCTCAAGAATGCTTTCTGATCATTTGTGGGTGTCATCTTCAAGGGCAATGTGAGAAAGATGGGTTCAGGTCACCTCCTGGGGTAGCTGGTCTCTTTGCTCCTGTATGGTGTTTGTGATATGGAAATGTCTGGTGTCTCTTACACCTGTTTAGGGTATTGGCAGAACAGAGGACAAAGTGAAGTTTAGGAAAGAAAAATAAATTTAGGACCAGGGAAGGGTGTATCTAACCTATATAAGGTGGATCCTTCAAATCCCTGGAACTCACAAGAATACTTTGGGTTTGTGAAAACATAAGTTTTAAATGGCAGCAGAATGACTGTGACAGATATTTTTGCATAATGAAAAGCATCTTTAAGACTATAAAAAGCAGTGTGGGAGAGAATTTTGTTAACTTATATCTTATTGAAATTTGTTTGGTGAGGCTGTCCTTTTAAATGAAAAAACCTCTCAGCTGTCAAACTGCATCAGAGATCTTTGAGAAGGATAAAATTTTGCTTGAATTATTGATTAAAAAAACAATAGAGAATTTACTTGGTTGACACTTATTGCTACTCCTCAGGGTCCTCCATTGTCACTGAGGGTTGTATTTGCCTTTTGCTATTTAGCATATGACCTGCCAGGCTTCAGAAGATTCTGTGGAATAAGAAATCTGTAAGAAGACAAGCCTCCCTTGACCTGAGCAGCTAGGCTGTTGATTCCAGCCATTCTGTCTATCTGGAGATAGCAATCTGGAGATCTTCAGTTTAGATGAAAGGCAGATTTTCCCAGTGGTTAGTGCGTGGCAGTTGAAGCGAATTACAGATGAACATTTTTCTGTGCCTATTTGTCTTCTGTCTTCTTTGGAGGAAGTAGAGTGCTGCGGCCAGGAGCCATATTGTCTCTTTTTGTTATGAAATGTCTCTTAATAATTAAGCATTTCAATGTCATATTCCTAGATCTTTGAGCAGTTGAGGGCTGTTTATTAGGTATAGATGAGTTATAATTACAGTAAGATTTACACTTGTGAAAGAGAAAAAGAAAAAATTCTTACAATAGAAGCTTAACAGCAGAACTGACAATAGTAGAGAATAGCTTAATATATTATAAAGCAAGCTTGGATTAAATATATCGCATTTCTGTAAGAGACTTAAAAGTACATGCAAATTTAAAACATGGAACTTATTGTTTTTGTAGTCTGGAATGAGATACAGTGAACAGAAAATTCTAACATTTAACAATAAATATACTTGCATTTAAGTCACATGTATGCAAACACACACACACACACATTAAAAAAGAATTGGGCAAAGTAGATGCTCTTGGTGGACCCCCCCCAAGGCACACACTGCACAAAACACACAGGTAACAGAGTCAGCACTGGGGAACAAGGCAGGGAATACCTCAATAAAGATGACAGGACTTGATCACCTGCTCTGGCCCTCAGTTAAGATGGTGGTGAAGTTACCTGACCTCAGTTAAGATGGCGGTAAGATAACCTGACCTCAGTCAAAATGGCAGCAACAATATGTTCTATGAAGAGCCACATTTTTTTTGAGCCATGGGAGTTTTAACTATAATGAGAGAAACTTAGAGGCATGATCCATCTTGTTGCCCAGTCACCATGCCACAAGCCACTGTGGGAGCAAAGGCTGGAATTGAAAGTAGCTGCCTCGCTAGTCTCGCCAGTTTCTATAGGACCGGCTGTAGTGGTGGCAGGGATGGAATAGAAAAAATGGGAACAAGAGGAAAAATATTTTCAGACAGGTAGGGAAGGGGCTGCCCAGCCAAAGGAAAAGCAGAGCCAGTAGGACACCAGCAGAGCATGTACAGGTGAGCAGCTGATAGTTTGAGGAAAAGTGGAGCTGGCAGGACACTGGCAGAGCATTTACAGGCAGGTGGCTGATAGTTTGATGGTTTATATTCCATAGCTGAAAATGTAAAAACCCACAAAAACAAAGATACCACAAGACCTGTAGATGAACATTTTCTCTCTACAGGCGGGGTGTTAATGAAGCTGACTGGCCCTGGTCTGGGCAACTTGAAAGCCACAGAGGCTAAAGGCTACTCTAAGTGGTCTCTCACAGCAGGGACCTCTTATGAGTGGTCCAAAAGTACAGAAAATAAAAAGAAAAGGGAAAGAAAAATCTGAGTGACCCCAGGTTCCAATGTGAATGCATTGCTCAGCTTGTGCAGTGCTAGTGTAGAAACACTACCCTGGGTAGTCTGACCATGTTTTTAGCTATAGGAAGCAACCAGAGATGAATGTCAGTGAAGAGCTCAACCAGAGCCATGAACGCTGTGCTTGGGGGCAATTCCCTTGTTTCTAGGAACACCATAGGATTTCCGGGAGCTCAGTGGTTAATTCCTCAGGTTTGGAAAAACAGTTGACTGGAAGAGCAAAACTCACCAATAAAGCTGTTGGTGTGTGTAGGGGTCAGTGATCAGGCAGATATCCAGTTTCTAAGCCATCCAGTTCCATGTGTCCTCAGCTGCCCCACCCACAGGTGGGAGGGAACTTGGAGAGAGTCTGGTCAAGTCACAGAGCACCAAATGCTAGGGTTTAGAAAAAATGCTACACAGAGAAGCTAGGTAATTTTGCCAAAAAGCAGGCCTATTAGCCATTTCCTGAGGGACCATGACTCATTCATATCTCTCATCTGGGCTAGAGTAATTAAGAGAGGAAACAGAAAATGCAAACCTGGGACAATCATCTGGGTGGAGAGGGATGAAGAAAAATCAGCCCGAATGCCATGGACCCAGAGGAGACCCCTCAAAGGGGTACCTTCTGTTTCTATTCTATCATTTCTTTCTGAGATCTTATAGCATGCACCAGGTCCCATTAGCCTTTTTAATTACAAAGACAGGGTGGTATTCCAAGGACTCCAGGAAATGTGTATATGTCCCAACTGTAGCTGCTCCTGAAACAGAAAGTGGAGGGCCTCCAGTTTAGGCCGGAGAAGGCCACAGCTCCACTGAAATAGAGTCTTCGGGCTTCCATCTAATTGCCAGGAATAGGTGGGCAACTGTCTCTAAAATTGGGGGTGAAGCCTCCTATCATGTTCTTCACCCCAGGAGGTAGTAAGAGCCTGTGTTTCCCAGGAATGATTCCCCATCCTTTGTTCCCATGTCTGCCAATCCCCTTCTTCCAGGAAGTATCAAAGAAGGCCTGATAGTTGTTCGTGAGGATCACCTCCATTTGGGTCAGAAGATGCTGGCCTAGCAAGTTACTGCAAGATTTTCTGCCACTAGGGGGCAGATCCTCCCTTGCTTGCCATCTGGATTGACCTGCCTCATTAAAGGCTGTTGTCTCCTGGTAATGTGTCCTGTCCCCTATTCCCAGTATGTGGGGCTCCGTGGTCAACTCCCAATGGGGGTGACCTCTTCCTTCCTTAATACTGTTCTGTCTGCCCTTGAATCTACCAAGAGATGAAACTTCTGTTCCCCTATGACCATACTCATCTGCGGGCGGTGTCCATCTACTATTGGCACTGTTCAATGTGCCTGGGTCTCAGGTACATGCCTAGAGCATGTTTGCCTTTTCATTGTATCTCCTCCTTGGGCTGATGGAGCTAAAGGATGCCCCATAGCTAGTTTAAGGGATCCAGAGGGCTCCCTTCCAGGTCAAATTTTGGTCTACAATCTTTCCTCTAATGGTATCCTTTCCTGCATCTGGAACAGGGGATAGTGGGGGATTCCCCACTTCTCTGAGTTCTGGCATTAACACCCAGGGCATGGAGGGTTGTTGAGGACAGGCCCTCTTAAAGTGATCCTACTTTCAGCATCTGAAACAGGCCTCTTTTCCCCCTGTTGTAGGATCACCCAGATCAGGAGCCATCAGGGCCCTGGAAACGGCCTTGGTGATCAACCTGTTGTGCCACGATCAGAGCCAGCATCTGTTTGTGGGTGGTCCCAGTGTCCTGGCTAACTGTTACCCACCTACTCATAGAGGCTTCTTTCAACCCTGCACGAGCCATCGTTCATCCCACCCCACATTTATAGACCTCCTTAGCCTCCTTATTCTCCAGGGAAAGGTGAGCCTTTCCTCCTATGCCCCTTCCGCAGCCCCATGATGCAGGACAATCAGGTCCAAAGCCCCACAACACAGGACAATCATATGTGATAGGGAATCAAATCAAAACAGGAATTTGGTTTATTACTGTGAGCATCAGCTTATATAGGTTAAGTAGCATAGTGTGATGTGGGGGTACCTCCAACCAATGAGAGACAGCCAAGCCCTCCCTCTGGCTGGAGAAGCATCTACCTAAATTTTGCTGTCTCATCCTCACTTGGTTCCCTCAAGCTTGAGCCAGGCTTTTCTCTGTACTGCAGGACTCGAGGTACAGGCCCTGAAATAATTTTGGCCTAACCCATTCATCGAGCCAGAATAGCCCACTGGGGAGAGAGTATAGGTCATGCCACCCTTATTCAGAGTTTCGGCCTGGATACCCTCAAATTGAGAGTTCATCCGTGGGGTGAGATATATCAAGCCTATCATAATGTACTCAAAGGGCCATGAATTGTACCTGTTGTATTTATTTTTGGAATGCTTGTTTCAGTCTTTGGAGAACGCATGGGTCAAAAAGACAGATCAATAAACAAATAGCTATCGGCTCAATTAAGGACAAGATGAGTGTGGTAAGCCATGAGGTCCCATCAAACCTGGTCTCAGAGAAGTTCCTTGACTTAAATCAATCAATATCTTTTCTTAACTCATCTAAGGTTCTTGTATCTATCCCAGAATGGTCTACATAAAAGTAACATTCTTCCCCAAGTGCCCTTCAAATTCCTCCCTGTTCCATAAACAGCAAGTCCAAGTCTTTTCTATTTTGTAAGGTTACCCTTGCTAGGGAATTCAAACACTTTTGTAAATAATGTAATACAGTCTCTGTTTTTTTTCTAATTATATCCAGCCCCATCTACTCACATTCCCAGGAAGAAAATAATAATCAGGAGCTGCAGCACAGTTTCTAATATCAGAGCAGTTCAGTTCCTTACTGGGCATACATAAAATGATGTCTGCAGGAGGTCATGTCTCGTAAGGACATGAGAGCACCCAGGTTCATTAGGGTAAGATGCCTGGGGTAGGGTGCACCCTGGAGAGCCTTGGCATTTATTTCTCCCTCCTATCCCTGGAATCCAGTCTTCCATGTCCCAGCTCCCACATGCCAAATTGCAGAGGTCAAACATCAGGTCAGCCCAGCATGTCCAGGGTGTCATCATCTGAGAAGTCTGGTTTAGGATCCCTCCATTGCCAGCACTCAACGATATCCATGTCACCCTCTATGGTTGCTGGGGGCTTACTACCTGGACCTGGTCACCATTAGAAGAGTTAACATGATTACCATTGAAAGGCCATCTGAAATAAACAGGCAACACTTTCCTAAAGGGTTAATCTCCCTTGGGCAGTGGTTATTTTTCTTTTCTTGTGTTTGGATTTAAGGATTGTCCATCGTAATCTCTTTCTTTTTATATTGGTAATTTTGGTCCTCCCCATTGTCCTGAGGAGAGGGGAGAAATTTTACATTATGGGCTGGTAGCCATATAGATATTTCCCCTCTGTTTGGGAAGATACCTCTATATCCTCCACCCTGTGTCAACAAGGGATCTGTGCCCCTCCATTGGTTAATGAGAGGATCCTTCCACCTAACTTTTAGGCATGGCCTCGCTGGTAGGGATCCCTAAAGTTTGTGAAGTCTGTTTTGTTCTTCTGAGTTTTGAAAATTTAAAATATTGATGGCGAATAATGCCTTTTGCAATTGTAGATTGTGTAGACTTCTCCATTTTTGTTTTATAAGGACCTCTTTAAGATATTGGTGATGTATTTCAACAATCACTTGACCCTGAGGGTTGTATGGTATCCTAGTGGTATGGGATATATTCCATCTATGGAAGAATTCTACTTATAAAACAATAGACATTGTTGATGTTGACCTGTTGTCATAATCCCAACATAGCGAAATATTGTAAGAAGTTGCTTTTGGAATGGGTTGTCTTTTCCCCTGAGTAGGCAGTAGCCCAGCATGCCTTAGAGTATGTGACTATGGTCACAAGCATATATTTTAATTTTCCAAACAGAGGGTAATATGTTACATCTGTTTGCAAGATAATATTAGGTGCTAACCCTCTTGGGTTCACCCCCAGACCTTGTAAGGGGGAGCAGAGAAGCTCTTGACAAGTCTTAATGTATGAACAATTCTCTTTAATTCTATTTGCAGGGATCTGGAGTTATATGTATTTGAGTCCTTTCCAGTTTACATGAGTTAAGTCATGCATATGGGTGGCATTTGGTATGAGCACAGTTGAGACCTCTATGAGACAGGCCCCTGAAGCTGTAGCGTCGGCTGAAGCATTCCCTTGGGAAATGAGGCCAGGGAGATTTTGGTATCCTCTAAGAAGCTGATATATATGGGTTTTTTTCTACCTTCTAAGAGTAATCCAAGTTGTATCATCAAGGCAGAAATAGGATTAGCATCCAATCTGATATAGGCATAGGGTAAGTGTGGCAGTAGGTTCAACACATAAGATCTGTCTAAATAGTAGTTGCAGAATTTATAATAGTGTCTCAAAATTGAAAATTCTCTCTCTTTCTCTCTCGTTATTTTCCATTAAATTTTTATGATAAAATAAAGTAAAATTTAAGAGAAATGCCTTGTCATGGAAATTGTTGTATGACACTGTTTGTCACACAGAATGCCCTTTGATCCTTACAACTTTTTTATTAGGTTACCGTGTTCTGGAAATTGGTGCTTGCTTTTATTATTGTGCTAAAGACCCACAAGAGCATGAGCAATATATGTATCCTATGTTGTAAACCTTTATCATCTTGTCATGTGAACATAGCCATATTCATTTTTCATGATGATAATAATAAAGACCTTAGACCTCCATCTGGGAAACTGTGTTGATTTCCTCCCAACAGCTTCAGGATTAGCATTCACAGGTGCCATAGAATTTGATACAATGAACCTTTATTACCAGTTCTGTTTCAGACCTCTCAGAATTATTTGTCTGTAATGAAACTGACAGGATTGGGAATTTGTGTGTGTATTACAGACTTAATTCAATCCAGGGTTATCATTTGTTGTGTCTGGCTAAGGCAAATAACTTCATTCAACAGACTTTGGCCAGCATCTCCATCCTTTTATCACAGAACATTCCATTTCTTGTTAGGGATATTTTTCAATATAACAACCTGATAGGGGCTTGGAACAAAATGTAACTTACATTCTCCTAATGGCAACTCCAAAATTTTAGGAGAGGAGTGTCTTGTATCCAGAAGAGGAATTGCTTGTCAGCTGAGTAACTGGCTGGTTATCTTCTTACTGTTCCTTCTGGTGGAGTCTTGTCAAACAAACTCACTCTGAAATAAAGTTTTTAACTACTTAGACATATTTATAATAGTTTCTCAAACTTGAAAACTTTCTCTCTCTCTGTCTCTCTTTCTCTCTTATTTCCCTTTAATTTTCTTATGATGCATAAGATTCAGAATTAGGTTCTATATGCTTTTTGATTACTCTTCCTTAGGGTTCCCTGAGCTCTGAGGAAAGTGACTGAATAAAGACATTCCACATAAAGATGAGTATTCGGAGCACACCCACCTGTTCTCTATATGTAATATCTGGCTATGGTTCTCTGTATTTATTTCCATCTGCTGCAGGAGGAAGTTTCTCTAATCATGGGTAAGGAAGGCTCTGATCTTCTATGAGTATAGCAGAACAAATATTAGCATACATGTTAAAGTGACTCTTACCCACTGATTTGGGAAGTAAAAACTAGTATAACTACTTTGGAAATCTTTCTGGATGCTTCTTAAAAACTGGAAATAGAAGCATCTTATATTCAGCCATATCACTTATGGAGGCTTTTAGTTGTTGTCAATCACTAGTTTTAGTGGTCTGACTACATTTGAGATTAATTAAAACTCAAAAATGACTGGTACATCTCTGAGAGATTATTATTTAATTAAATCTGTTGAAGTGTGAAAACCCACTTCTATTATTTGGGATCTTTGAGCTGGGAAGATAGACCCTGAATCTTCATATTTTAATCTGGGCCTTACCTTCTTTTGGCAGCTTATATAAAGGACATAGAAGATGAAGACTTGCTATCTTATTGCTTGTTTGCTCTTACTCTGTCAAATCTATTCCTTCACTAACATTAGAATTTACTTCTTCTGGATTCTGTCATATACTGATGAACAGCTAAGATTTCTATTTTTGTATACTGAATAACTACTGGATTCTTGAACGTTTCATTGGTAGAGAACCATTGTTAGACAGGCTGGACCGCACAGCCCATAGCCTGTAATATTTTATCACGTCTGTTCCTTCTGTAGAGAATTTTCACTAATGTAGATTTTCTTTCCAGAGAATTTTTCTGGAGCAACAGATATATAAGGACAATGTTTTAAAAGCATTGAATAGATTTTCCAATTTGCCAAAACCTGTAGCTACTAAGCCATCTCCAGTTGGTAAAGCTTCTCCGGGAAGTTTGAAAGTATTCAAAGCTCATACTGTGAATTATTTACAAAGGAAAAGAGACAAATGCATTTGATTATACTGATTCACCAATTGTGAGAGACAAAAATCTTTGGTTAATCTGTGTATAATACTTAGGACAACTTGTGAAACCTGATCAGTTGTTCCTAGAATTTCTGGATGAAGTTGACAAAGGAAAAAAATAAGTCATTAAAATTAATCAAATTCTAGCTTCATAAAATATGGTGAAGGGCAAGAATTTAATCAGTAATAAAATTGGCCAGCTCAAAGTGCACATAAAGGACCTAGAGGTTTCTAAGTATACCCTGAAAGATAATCTCTCTAGCAGCCACAGAGCTCAAGTTGCAGAAAATAAAACTCTAGTCCTCATTATAAGATTAGCTGAATTCCCTGAAAATTCAAGTCCCAGCCTTAGCAGATGTCAGTTAAAGTAAAGGCATTAAGTGTTAAAGAATCTGATTCAGTATCTTGGGATAGGCGTGTTTGAGAGGACCCTATTGAAATGAGAACTTTGAACCTTTAGATTCCCACAGGTTTATCTCACCTGAGAAAGTAGTATCTTGTCTCTTGAGCCTCATTAGAAGATTTACTCCTCTCCTACCTCCTGAATTATTTCCTTTTGTGCCATTGACTGAGATATTAATTCACCATTTTTTACTAAACTAGCAATGACTTTCCTAGAAGGAGATGTCAGACAAGACTATAATGATGCCCCTCAGGACCCACCGAAGTTTGTCTGTTGTTCTATAACCAGACTTAAGGCAAAACAGGATCCTAGAGGGAAGATAGAAAGGCTGGGTCACAAGGAGGCACTATTAAAGTGATTAATAAGTTTGCTAGTTCATTCAAGTAGAAATCTTGAGAATATGTGTGGGAAAAGATTTTAAAGGTATGAGATAATAGTGAAAGGAACATACAACTGATTAAGACTTAGTTTAATGAGTAGGGATTCTAGGTTTAATGTGGAAGTTTACACAGTTAACAAATATCAAAATGTTTGCATGGTTGTTTGAAGCATTTGTCAAAGGGTAATCTGCTGAAAAAGAGTTGGAGATGCTTCATATCACTTGACTAAGTGTTGATGAAGGAATTTTTAGGCTCAA
Source organism: Microtus agrestis (assembly GCA_902806775.1). Classification (NCBI taxonomy): domain Eukaryota; kingdom Metazoa; phylum Chordata; class Mammalia; order Rodentia; family Cricetidae; genus Microtus; species Microtus agrestis. The sequence goes on from CADCXT010001974.1 coordinate 238,689, forward strand.
GGAAATCACAATGGTACATTGGATTTGCTGTGTAAAATCTAATCCTCCACAATATGAGGGCCCAGAAGTCCTGCTCTTCACTGATTTTGTAATATGCAGAATAGTGAAAGAGGCACCAGGATATTTAAAGAAGTTTGCTGTTGCCACTTGCCTTACATAAGACTATAGGGGTCAGTTTGATGAGTTCAATGCAATAAGTTTAATTGGACCCCAAGATAGAAATGGTCAGGTGGAAGCTCTGAACTGCCAAAGGCAAAGTGATCAAATTTATCATAATTGCCATCACAGACAAAGTAATGTCCATAATGCCCTAACCCCTGATTGTCAGCAGAGGCAGAGTGAATTTCGTGGTGACATGACTCATATGGACCTTAGTACTGGCTAATCAATCGTGGTGTTTACAGACACTAATTAGATTAGAAACCTATTGGATTTTTATTTGATCTGTATATATGGAAAATTTGTTAAAGAAATGAAAGTCTTACTTGGATCATGATGAAAGAGAATGTTGGCTTATAAAGCAATTTCTAGATGATAATTTTGCAGGTGCAAAATCGCTTTGTGATAGAAAACTCTTTTTTAAAACCTGTGCTATTGGTATGATGTTTTTATGAAATTCTGAGGCCTTCAGCACATTTCCAATCCATAATTTATCAATTTCTGCATTGCCTACTGCTAGAGGACCTGGCAGATCTATATGGGATCAGGTGTGTGTAATGTATGTGGGACAAAGTCTAATTCGGATTATATCTTGAACCTGAATAAATAATGAAGTCAATTCTGTATCAGCTGGTATGAATTCAACAATTTCAATATGTAAAACAACTCTTTCTGCATATTGCAAATCAGCAACTATGTTGAAAGGTTCTTTAAAATCCTTTAGTACCATGAGACTAGAATATAATTCCGACTTTTGCACAAAATCATAAGGGATTTGTTTCACTTTATTTAAATCTTCTGATTTGTATCATTTTTCCTGATTTATTTCCATCAGTATAGAATGTAGGGAGGGGCTGCAGTTAACTGGTGTGTCACATATACAATGCAAGGAAGAATACAATTTGCTGTCTGTCTAATATTAATTCTATCACCTTTTGGATAGTTGTTATTAATCATTCACCCAAAATTAGTACATATAACCACTCCCAAATATCAGGAAGGGAGCATAGCAAGGAAATACTACATAAGTACAAGACTAAAAACTTTCTGGGTAAATTATAAACTGTGCAGTTCCATGTCTAATATCAACACACTCTTCAGATCTCCAACTCTACTCAGCTTTGTGGGCTGTAGCACACTTCTTTCTCTTAGGCTCATTCCACTCCCTGTTACCAGTTCTCATCAGCAGGTATCCCACAACTCTGGCATCTCTAACATCTTTCCAGGCTTCAATTTCACAGCTGCATGCAATGCTCTCCGCTAGACCTCCATTCAGGGAAACCCTAACATATGCCTGGCCCCACTGGCTTTGTTCAATAACTCATTTCTTCTATCCTTAACACTAAGTACAATAATGGCAGAGCTACATTCACCCCCAGCATTGGAAAGCTGTCTGAAGCCCATAAACCATCTTTTGTCTGAGTAAAAACTAAAGCACACTGCGCTGCCTGGAAATCTCAGCGGTAGGAACCCACCATGCTGTGCTCAAGCCTCATCGGTAGCTGTCAGAAAGAACCAGGAAGCTCATAAAGGAGCCTTGCATCTGCTCAACATTAGCAAGCAGAGTCTATCTGAAAAGAAAGTGCCTATCAAGAAACTGTGCTTACCTTTCCATTTTGTGGGTCTAGAAGCCCCTTTAAAAAGCCTTGTCAGGTTTTACAAGGAAATTCTTGTCAAATGTTTCAGTGCAAATGTGTGATGTGGCTAGAGCCTTCAGTGTGTACCTTGCAGACCCAATTGGTCTTCTTCCCCAGGTAAGGAGTGATTTAGGTGAAAAATTGATATTAAGATAGGAGGGGAGAGAGAGAAGGCTGATTTAAAGAGAAACTATGTAGCCACCTGGGAATCTATGTACTTGTGGTGATACATAGATTAATAGAATGGATTAATTTATAAGAGAGAACTAGCCAATAAGAAGCCTAAGCAATTGGCTCAATAATAGTAACTGATATTAAGCCTCAGAGTGGTTATTTTATAAGCAGATATGGGAACCTGGTGTGTGGAAACAAATCTGTCCAGTGGAACTGGCGTGATGGAGAAAAATCTCTATTTACAGAGAATCATGTGGCCAAAGCTGCCACGTTCTGCATGCTAGGACTGGAAAATAGCCCCCTCATCCAGTTACATCTTTACCAGCTTTCTGTCTTTCACTGATCTTGACGACCCTGAAACTTGCTATGTAGACAAGGATGACCTCAACAAGATCCACCAGCCTCTGCCTTTCTAGTACTGGCATTATAGGTGTGCCTCACCATACCTGGTTCTAAACTTGTCTTTAGTTTCTTTCCACAATTTCTTCACTTAGCTGGGTGGTATCTTACCCTGAGGTCACCACTCCCTTTGTTCAATTTCTTTTTTATTAATTTCTTTCTCTAATTGCAGTTTACATTCCAAACACATTTCTCCCTCCACACATCCTCCCTCCTTGCATCCCCTCAGCCCATCCGCGATCCTCTCCTCACAGTGGGTAAAGGTTCCCGTGGGAAGTCAACAAAGTCGGGCACATTATGTTTGGGCAGGACAAAGACCCTGTCCCCCCTGCATTAAAGCTGATCATGGGATCTCACCATAGGGGATGGGTTCAAATAAGCTAGTTCATGCATGAGATAGAGCTTCTGGTCTTACTGCCGGGTGCCTCATAGATAGTTCAAGTTTCACCACTGTCTCTGACATACCTAGGGCCTAGTTTGGTCCCATAGAGGTTTGACAGCTGTAGGCCAAAAGTTCGTGATTTTCCACAAGCTGGGTTCAACTATCTCTGTATATTTCTCCATCAATACCTTGACCTTGCATGCTCAAATATCCCCTCCTACCTCTCTTTGAATGTGTTCCTGGTGGTTGGCCTGGTGAAAAATCTCCATCTGCACAGAATCTTGGTTGTGGATCTCTGCTTCTGGTTCCTTCCTTTGCTGGAAGAAGTCTTTATTATAGTTGGGGTATTCACCAATCTGATTACAGAGTACAGTAGTACAGTCCGTCTGGACTCCCTCTTCACTATTGCTAAGAGTCTTAGTTGGGGTCATCTTTTTTTTTTTTTTTTTTTTTTTTTGATTTTTCGAAACGGTTTCTTTGTAACTTTGGGGCCTGTCTTGGAACTAGCTCTTGTAGACCAGGCTGCTGGCCTGGAACTCACAAAGATTTTTCTACCTCTGCCTGAGTGCTGGGATTAAAGGTGTGCACCACCAACACACGGCTCCTCACAAATTTTAAAAAAAATATTTCTCACTTTTATAAAAATTGATAGTTTTCTCATACAATATGTTATGATTCAGCCACAATGTGGCTGACACTTCTGGGTTCCAGGGCCATGCACATGGGGACAAGCCCTCAGGCAGAAGTGCCTAATGGCCCCTGTGGATCTTAACGGACTCGGTGTAACCCATGAGCAGCATGGTTGCATCACCTACATCTGACAGAATTGCATGAGCCCTTGCGTGCATGCGTGAGCTCCGTCATCTGCATATGACATAACCACACCATCCCATTATACACATGTGCTAGAGAGCCCTTTAAAACTGGAGGCGCCAACTTCAGCTCTCTCTCTCTCTCTCTCTCTCTCTCTCTCTCTCTCTCTCTCTCTCTCTCTCTCTCTCCCTCTCTCTCTCCCTCTCTTTCTCTCTGTCTCTGTCTCTCTCTCTGCACAACAACCTCTCCAGGCCTGTACACCCTCCACCAATAAACTCCTAAGCAGGTTTGTTGTGTGTTCTGTGTTCCGAGTTTTCTTCTCAATTGCGTCAGGTAATTTTACAATAAACTCTGATTATGGTTCCTCTTCTTTCTATATCCCCCACTTTCTCCACCACCTAATTACTCAAGCAGATCAACCTCATCTGTTTCTCATTAGAATATAAAAGTGTTTTAAGAGTTAACAACAAACTGGGCTGTGGTGGCACACACCTTTAATCCTAGCACTCAAGCAGATCTCTGTAAATTCAAGGCCAGCCTGGTCTATAAGAGCTAGTTCCAGGATAGGTTCTGAAGCTACAGAGAAACCTTGTCTAGAAAAAAAACAAATAGAAAAAAAAAGTAACAAAAAAATAACAAAATAAAATATGAGATAAATTTAAAAAATCACATTATAGAAGGATAAGACAAACCAACAGAAGGGAAACAGCCCGAAGAGAAGGCACAAAATTAGAGACCTATTTACTCACACCCTCAGGAATCTGTAAGAATATTGAACTGAAAGCAGAGGACACCTTTCGGCACCTGTAGGGCCTGTGCTTATGCTTCTGTTCCTGCCTCATGGCCTTTTATGCTTTTAATGTAAGTTCCAGAATATTCCCAGCAGTACTGTGTATTCCAGTGTCCCTAAATTATTATTTGGATTTGCTTAAAATCTCTTTTAGCCACTGTATAGGCAGTGAATGATGATTCATCACTGTAGTTTTTATTCAGCCATTAATGATAAAAAAATATAAATTTTATGATTTCTTCCATCACTTATCTTCTCCAACAAAATATTTGTTCACGGTATTTAGTATACTTTTGAAAAATAAATATAAAGGTTAATGGATGGATTCTACTTACTTATCACTTATCAGATATAGGATTGGCAAATGCTGTCTTCTCTGTAGCTTATCCTAACATCCTCTCTTTAAGATAATTTTTAAATGTTTCATTTGTAAAAGTTCAGTTGATCACATTGTCAGATGAGTAGTTTTTTATGTCAACTATAAAATGTATAGTAGCAGTTTTACTATTCTTAGATTTTGAAATTTTTCTCTTTTTTCACATTTTATAGGTTTCAATTTTATATTTAATTCTGTGGTTGATTGTGAGCTACATTTTGGATAAAATGTGAGATTTGCTATACTGTTGTCTGCTTTGTCTCTGATTTTCTGGTTGTTCTGTGATATCAAAAACAGGAACAGATACCTCACAAGTTAATGAAAGACTAAACAAAAATATATCTTGCAGGTTAACAGTTCTATCTGCAACTAAAATAATTAAAAAGAATTTCCCAGTTGTCCTGTATTAAATCCTTGTTAAAGAATAAGTTCCTGTTTGTTCAGTGGTACATCCTAGCTAAGGGATAAGTCCTTATTTGTCTCATGGTAAGTCCTTGCAAATTAAGGACTCTATTTTTAATTAAGAAGTTCTTGTCTGCCTCATGTTAAGTGTTAGCTAAGGGATAATTCCCTGTTTGTCCCATGTTAAGTTCTTGCTAATTAAGGTGGCTATTTATAATCTACAGTAAGTTTCTGTTGCTTAGGTCTTATAAAAACTTATTGTAACCCCATTTGTTTGTTGTATATCCTTGCCTTTGCTAATCTCCTTTTCATTGTATCCTATTAACAATGCATAACTGCCAACACTTTAGGCTTTGTGAGTACCTTATCTCTCCTGTAAGAGGGACAGTGGGGCTGCTCTCACATATCCCTATTTCAGTTGAAACAGACAGCTGGACAGTCCTGGGTGCACTCAAAAATACAGCTTGCTTTAATTGGACAATTATGGACTACATGTTTTACTTTCCTGAATCTCAGGATATACATCTGAAGGTCCCATTGAGAAAGACTGTACACCCACATTCTTCTGGAGCTGGACTTTTCACTCTGAGATCTTAGAGTGACAGTGAGAGAGGTGAGTCACCTCAGGAGGATCACATGCCTTGGGAAAGCTAACAAAGCTGACCCCTCTATTATTAAGGAAGATTTTGGCTATGCCATCACTAAGAGTCAGTTGCAAATGCGTGACCCAAGTTTGATGTCAACTTTGTTATCTACAAGTGGTCTGTACAATAGTAAATATTGTCATAGAAATTCTGGCCACCCATATCAAGTTGGATATATTTTTGCACTGGAGAGATCACTTCTTCCCCATCTCCCAGGATAAGAGTATTCAAAATCCAGAGTGAGCAGAGTGGTCAAGCTCTCCTTGTTGTTATAAAGGGCCTCTGGGAGCTACAGTACCAGACTCAAGAGGACCCTCCAAAACCTACTCTATTAGAATCTGGCATACAAACACAAGAGCTTTTTTTTGTTTGTTTTGTTTTTGTTTTTTCTGATACTTGTCCTGCATCAATAGCCAGGGGCCTCTCTTGTACACTTATAACCACCTTTATCAACTCTGTTCCTTAAAGGTCTGAGTCTCCTACCTAATCTCAGGCCTCACCAAGATGGCCACAGTCAAGTGTGGCTCTAGAACCTATTTGGACCCCACGACTTAATCATCTTCCTCCATTCCCTACACCTCTCCAGCTCCCTGTCACATTCATTCCCATCCCTTCAGCCCTGATTCCTATAACTCACCTGCTCCCTCCATTCTCAACTCTCCTCCTCTGGCTTCTGAACAGATATTTTCTGCCAGATTCCTTCCTGCTTCCTCTCTTCCAGCTCCTGTATTTCTCCATAGCCCCCTGCCCTTCCATGTCAAGTAGGAAACCCGATGCTTCTTCAGCTGCTGGTCCTCTATGTGGCCTTGCTGGACATCCTCCTGTCTCCTCTTTCTCTACCATACTACCAACTCCTTTGAACCAGTCCCAGCCTTCTCTCCCATATTTATCAGGAAATACTACATGCCCCACTGCCACAATTGCCCCTACTTCCTCTCCCTTTTACCCATTCCAGCATTGTGGGTTTTTTTGGGGGAGGGGATACCAATATCTCAAGCCTTTGCAGTGGTCAGTCAAGGCAGTACAACTGGCAAAGGGAAAATAACTAAGGGATTTGAAGAGAAGCAGTCAACTCACAGGCAATTTTCCTAAGAATCTCTTTATTTTGCTCTCTTCCTTGCACTACATTCTAATTCTTCTGTCCTAACTGACTATAGTTTCTTAGCTCTTTTTTTCTATCTCAATTTTAATTCAATTTTTTGCTTCTTCTTCCTCCTCCTCTCCTCCTCCTCCTTCTTCTTCTCCTTCTTTCTTCTTCATTTTTCTAACTCTGCTAATTTCGGGGATACTTTTGCTCCAACTACTGTTCCAGCATCTTTTCTCACTTCTGTCTACTCTCTTTGCTCTTATATAGTTATAAAGACCCACAAAGTTTTGCAGGCATAGGTAACCAGGCAACCTATGTAAACAGACAAGGGAAGTTTATGGCCCTTGGTCCATTAACCTTTTTTGTCAAATGTTAGTGAACTTTAATACTAGCAAGCTCTGATAAGCTTGATGTTTATCAGAGGTTCCAGTAGAGGTTTTTTTTCCCTCTGAAATGTGGGTAGATGTTTACTTAATTTTCCTGAGAGTAAGGCATGAGTCATAAATCTCTTGAACGAAAATCATCAGTAAAATGAGGTGAAGGTGAGATGAGGAGTTGGGAATCTTTTAATGCAAGGTTAGTTTCAGGTCTTAGCTTTCCTTATCTGTAAATGAGGTAAAACCAGGGCATGCTTGTTTTTTTGTTTTTTTTTTTTTTTTTCTATCTATGTGAGTAGCTATGGACCAACACCTTTGTACATATAGTAATTCTAAGTCCTTGGATATCTGGGAATGTCTTAAATGGAATGCATTTTGTTAGACCCTAAACACTGACCAAATGCCTATCAATAAAGATAATTGTAGGAAAGCATATCTCTGTTTACAGAGAGATTGCTTGCAAAGACCTAGTAGTGGGAAGCAGGTTTCTTGACTGTGTGACTGTCTTCACACATAAATGAAATAGTGCTGAACTATGGGAGAAGATTTCCAAATTTGTAACAGAAGGTGAATAGATACAACAAGAAAACTTCTAGCTAGAAACCGACACTTTGTTCCCAAGACGACAATGCCACCATACCTAGTATCCTGGCCAAATCGTCCAAAACAGAGTCCCTGACTCTAATGGGTTGACTTTGTGAAATGAGGCTGATTTAATTACTGATTGATTCCATGGCTTGTAATGTGCTAGCAAATCCTGTTCACCTCTCCTGAACTGTAAAATACTAAATTTGTGCCAAAACCTGTTTCTGTCCTTTTCCCTTGCAAGAATATCTTGGGGGGTGGACCAAATTTTACATTCCTTTATTTTATCACAGACCTCTACACCTGGAAAACCAGAGCCCCTTTAATGTCAGTCCTGATTCCCTGATTATATGGCCAACTGTATATTTTATAATCACCTCCCTACTATAGAAGACACTCAATAGATTTCCTGAACTCTCCTTGCCACAGAGAGAGAGGAAGAGCTCAGATAATTACTGGAGAAGCAACACTGCCTGAAAAATTGAGGACGGGAAAGATTGAATAAGTCTTGCAAAGGCAAAAGCCTCCATGGGATTACAACCCTGAGAAAGGCAGGGGATTGCCCAGTAGTTACCACCAGACTCTGGTAGAGTGGATGCAAAGAGCATCGTGTAGACCCACAAATCTCTCTAAGGTGACTGACATAAGGCAGAGTCCAGATGAATCTCTTCAGCTTTCCTAGAGTACCCATTGGAAGCTTAGTGGGTATATATTCCTGTAGATACAGAGTGCACAGCAAATCTCAAATCAATTAACTTTACCTGTGCCTCCAAGTTAGCACATGATGTATGAAGGAAAATTCAAAAGCAAGATGGATTTTCAGGGAAGAATAGGTCAGAACTGTTAAGAATAGCCACCATGACAATACTACAAAGCACAACCATTATTTTCTAAAGGAAAAAGCCACTACGATGAGATCAATGTGCTTACTGTAAAGAAACGTGGCACTGAACAAACTGATGCCCTCAGTGAAAGCAGGTGGACCACTATGATGAACATCATGACAGAAGATTACCACAAAAGGGTGTAGGTTTTCCCAGACCGAAATTGGTCCTGGTTATGAAAAACTAGCTGGACCAAGGATCCTTTGAATTGGGCCCCCAGGATCCTATGGCAACTGTTAATGTTGGGGTGTCAACCTATAGGTTTTCTCATTCACACTGGGGCTACTAAGCCTGCAGGAACCCTTAGGACCCCCTCACCCATGAGACAATGAGAGTACAAGGGGTAATGGGGAATAGAAAGCAATACAAATGTACCACTGACTAGACTAGACTGTCTGTCCTTGGGCCAAGGAACTGTGTTCCATTCCTTTCTTGTGATTCACAAATGCACCTTCCCATTATTGTGGCAAGATCTGCTTCAGGCGATTTCATTCTTGGGGGTCACCTCCAGGTTTCAAGTCAGAGGGCCTTGAAAAGTCTTGACTCTAACCTTCCCGCTAAGTAAAGAGTATCTTCTCCCCTGAAATCCTTCTCACCCCTGAAAAGGGAAATGGAAAATGTTACTAATCCAAGAGATTCCCATAGTTTAGATAGATGGAAATTTCCCCTGGCCTGGCCAAACATGTGTTGTCTATCATAGTATAGGTTACAGCTCGGGCTATTCCCACTCAGTTCAAGCAGTTCTCTATCAGTTCAGAAGTCAGGCAAGGGGACAAGGTGCACATTAGTTAACTCCTCTAAGCAAGTATACACATCGCCTTCCAGTCAGCCTGGAATATAACTTTATTGTCTGACCCAAAACCTGGAACTCAAGACTATAGACCAGTAAAAGGATTAAGGGAAGTAAACAAATGGGTTGTGGTCATTTACCCATCGGTCAGTTCTAAATTCATACATTTCTGCTTAGTTTATTACCAGAGGAGCAGCGTAAAATTTATACTGCATTGAATCTAAAGAATGCATTCTTCTCCATCCCCCTATCAACATTAGCATTTCAAGGATTGGGACTCAGTCTATTGTGGGTGGTACCATTCTTGGGCTGCTGGTTCTTGGTTTTCTAAGAAGTCTGGTTGAATAATCTATGAGGAGCAAGCCAATAAACACCACCCATTCTTGATCTAAATTCACCAAAGTACTCTTCTACAAAATCCCTAATATTGGTGCAGAGACTTGGTAGAATATCCTGATTCACTATCTGTTTTCATCAGTTTCCCTGAAGCAGACTCACCTTCCAATTCACCAACTGCTGATCCCCATCCAAAAGCAGCAATTGATAACTTTTCCCTTTGGTCAGCATAAATACTTCCCTGCATTTGAGAGAGTGATGGTTACGACCCCCAACCATGGTCTTTAAGGCTATGGTTGACTCTCTTCATCAACCCCATCTCTGATACTTTCCCTCAGGTAAGATTTCATTTCTGAGTTCAGTTTTTGCCTTTTGTTTTCATTTAACAGTCTTGGTACCAGGCACTGAGTCTCCTCGAGTGTTTAGCCCTTGGTCCCCATCCAGTGTGTTTACTAACCACTGAATGGCATGTATCTTTCTAATTTAGTCTTCCTGAGTCCTGGAGATACCTTGGACTTTAGGTCTTAGTTCTTCTCTTCTTCATCAGGTATGGGAATGACATTATCCACCTGGCACTATCCTGAAAGACTCCAAATTTACTCAACTTTGCAATCAAATTTGGCCAAAATATTTCTTAGAACATCAGTCCAAATTTGACCGACAAATGGTACCCCAAATTGCAATGTTTATCCAGGAATTGTATAAACACTGCAAGCGAATGAGAGGAAGGGAAGGAATCCCTGTTCTCTTTTTCATTATTCTCTGCTCCATCCCTATTTGTTGTTCTCCACCTCCACTTTGTAAATGTTCTGTTTTAAGTTAGGGTCGAATGATCTGTAAGTTTATTCCAAAGTAGGAACCAGTGCCCGACCTAGCAGAAAGTAGAAAACGCAAAGGAGCCGGTGGTAAGCCGTAGTGAGCCCACATCCACCACACACCTGTTCTCCCCGGCAGAGTCAGCTCCGTACCAAGCTGCTGATCTTTCTCTCCCACCGTATGTGCTGATCATTTGTTTGTGAATTTGATCTCAAATTCTGGAGTCCCGTTCTTCGACTGCACATTCCCTCTAGCCTGCTGTGCCTTCCACACGAGCACTTATGTGCTTCCCAGTTCCTGGTAGTTCCTCCTTGTCCCTTCATCATTGCTCTCCTTATCCTATACCATAAATGTCTCTCTGGCTCCTGGCACCAGCTTCTGTGCCCTTGGGGGTCCCACTGTGTAGATAGTTTTGCTTTTGGCTTTGGCCTTCTACAGCTGTATGTAGCTCTCTACTAGAGGCACTTACTGGCTCTCTTTACCCCTGCACTCCCCTGGCTATCACTGGCTTCGGTCTGCTGTCTTGAAGCTTCAGCTCTCAGCTGTCTTGGAGTTTATAGGAATGTCGGAGCCCACAACTCTTATACAGTAAATGTAACAACTGACAGATTTCTAGACAGACCCACAAATGTACAACTTATGGGGGACCCAATTGCAAAGCTTTGGGAACACTTGTCTCTTGGATATTTACTGTTAATTCTGTAAAAACGTGTGAAATCATAGTGTTTCTCCCTTCGAACTGGAATTCGTACTCCAGATACCTCAGAAGTGTAACTCCTTATATGGGCAATGGAATGATCTTCTATGAAGCATTGGAGTGATAATATTCATCGTTTGTTCTAATAGTCAAATTCACATAAAGTCAGTACCCACAATTACCTTTGCTAGACCACGGAGGAATTTCAGAAATGTAGGAAGATCATGTGCCTTCCCGTACCCATAACAGGTCTGGGCTCCCAAAGCCAGTTATCACAATAGAAATTGGGGTGAAGGAAGTGGATGAGTCCAGAGTTCAGGGATGTCTAGTGATCTTATTAATTCTTTAATATATTCAGAATTATACTTTTAGTTATGCTGAGTACTAATATAGTTTATTATGGAAATAAGCTTTATTTAGCCTCCTGCACATATTTTCAAATTTAAGCCTAAAATACATAAGTAGAAAAAAGCAAAATTTGCTTACAAAATTAAGCTATTAAGTTATATTAATAGATAATGATTATCAAACTCTTCAAAGATCTACTAAATATGGCATTTAATAGGCTTAACAAAAAAGTTTCCTGTGATAGAAGTGTTAGCTCCAAACAGCACCCCTAAGATCTTCTCCAAAGAAGATGATAGGGCATAGAAGAACTGCACCTGGAGCATGTTTTAAGTGGGGCAAAGCTAGCCAGTGGATAGCCTTTCAACTCACCTAACACCAGGAACCTGTCTAAACTTTGAATTATCAGCACACTGGGGAGTTGATTGCCCTGCTTTATGTAGACAATGTAGGCCAGCGCTCTAAGTTGCTACTTCATTGGAAAGCACCCAGAGACTGATGCTTCCTTGGCACCTCTGCCCCCAACAACGTTAAACCTATCTAAATTTTGAATAATCATGACACAGGGGAGTTGATTGCCCTGCTTTATGTAGATAATGTAGGCCAGTACAATAGGTTACTACTTCATAGGAAGGCGCCTAGAGACTGGTGCTTCCCTGGCACCTCTGCCCCCAATAACCCTGGAGGAGCCTAAGGAATTGTCCAGGTAAGTGGAAAATCTTTGTCATTTTTAATACATTCAGAAACTGCTTGTTCTGTGCTTCCCACTTACTCTGGTAAAAGTTTGTCCTTCTCAGTTCTCTGATGTCCTTGATGACTGGGCTATGTCATCTATGATAACATAGATGATGTCATTGATGACAAAGTGATTCATTTATCAGTTTAACAGCAACAACCAGGGCTTTAGCTACCTTCTTATTTCACTTCCTGTGCAAAAGTCAGGTCTCAGGCTACACTTTCTTAGAACTACTATTAAGCATCAACATACTTTATCTTGATACCGGACTCAAAAAACATTTAAACTCAGAAAACAGATTTCAATCTAACTGTTTACTATTTCTTTATTTAAGGGAAGCACTTTTTAATGACCTCCCTCGGTGATATGATCCACCATCTGTGTCTCAAGGTAAATTGTCAGAGGAAAATACGTAAAGCTTATGCAATGTCTGAAGATATGAAAGCTTAAGTTGTAAGGATCTAAAAAATTGTTTTGAGATATATAAATATAAGTTATAAAGGTCCATGAAAGTGTTTTAAGGATGTAAATTCAATTTGTAAGGATAAAAGATTAAGGTATATGTAAAAATGTTTCAGGTCTCTTTCCCTCTTTATGTTATTGTTCTATTAAAACTTAAAGACGTTAGAGTTTTAAATTCATCAGCAGAGTTCTGATAAGATATTAATATAGATCTGGTAGTTCCTCACTACTATTGTGTAGTCACAAGCTCAAAATTATAAATTCATTTGGTTGTCTTCCAAGTACAGACTTAAAAGTGCTTCTCATTGTGGTACAAACATCTGTCTAGTCTGTATATACCCTATATTCTGTATAGAGGAAAGAATGTTCGTGCTTTTAACCCAGAATCATTTTTGGGTCCCAAAACTTCTACAGTGACTCAGAGGCATGAGTCTACCCTGTTTCTACAATGTGTATTTCAGTACAGAATATAAATAGTGGTGATGCGAGCATAGCTAGACCTTCTCTTTTAAGAAACTTTAAAAAATATTTTAACTTCCAGAGAAACAGCTTAAATTCACCCTTCATGGGTCAAAAGGACCCCAGATAAGTACTGTCAATCAACAGCCTGCTTTCCCACATGCCTATTCCACTTATTCCCAAGGGTGTGAATTTCTCTAACATTTTACTAGTCTTGGGACAATCTTCCCCCAATTCCCACGACCAAGGGTCTAAAGGTTTCAAATGTACACCTAAGAAAAAGTTTCCCCCTAAACTCCTTAATGTTATCTTCTGTCTCCAATGTATATTTGTTCCAACAACTTGGTTGTGCATCTCAGTAAACCACTGGGCAAGGAAATGCCCTTGCCTTGATTGCTGCCAGTACGCTGTCCTAATTGGACAAGCAGGACACAGAAGAAAGTGACTGCTCTTTTGTCTTAGGACTTGAATCTAACTTGACTGACTAGGAATTTAACTAGGGAAATAAAAGGAAGACCTGATATAGGAAATACTTTAGTGTTTCTTTGTAAGGCTAGGGATTGTTTCTACCTACCAGGTCCCATTGTTTTGCTGAAGTAAGGAAAAAATCATTTTTAACAAAATCAGTGGAGAGCAAATAGTATGGACTAACTTGACTGACCTGCCCCCCCCCCAAAAAAAACAATACAGATTTCAGCATAAACAATATTCTCTAACAAGTTCTGATAAGGAAAATTGAAAAAGACTGCCAAACATTGTCTAGACAGGCAAAGAAAGCCCTGCTTCACAGAAATGCTTGTCTAATATGCTAGACCTGTAGACCAAAGACAGATGCCCCCAAATTGCAGAAGAATTTTGGGTGACTATTTAGGCAACCAACTGTTCTTGTCATTTCGCACATTTTTGGGGAGCCATTTGCTCACACTTCCTGCTTACTCAGTTAATAGTTTTCCTTATTGGGTCTTTTAGGGATGTGAAGACAAGATTGTGTATTTATAAGTTTTCTTGTTCACCTGATGCTGAATACAAGTTTTGATAGTAAGTAAATTAGGTACAGGACTTTGGACTCCCCAAGGTATAAGAGATAAGGAGTATTTTATCTGAATTTGTCAATGCATTTGGACTAGACATTTGTGATGTATTTACTGCCTATACATATTATATATAGTCATTGTACTTATGGCATACAGTTTTTCTTATATTAGTTAAATACTTTTTTAAAATTGTAGATAAAAAGGGAAATGTAATGATATTTCATTTGTATTTTAATTATACCTTGCCTAAAAATCAGAGAGTAAAACAGCCCCACTGGTCAGTCTTACAACGAGGCATTGGTGACACACACCTTTAATCCCAGTAGGCATATTAGTTTGTCATAGAAATCATAGAGTATTGTTACATGCCTTTAATTCCAGCCCTTATGAAGAATATAAAACTGGAGAATGCAACTAACTGTCAGACACTGTCTTATTCTGAGGATTCCTGGAGGCAATATTACCATTTCGGACTGAGGTCAAGGTAAGAGCTAATGGCTGGCTGTTTTGATTTTCTGACCTTCAGGTTGAACCCCAATATTTGTATCTGAGTTTTTATTAATTGTGCTACATTTGATGTCATGCTAGAAACAAAATTTCTGAGGCTCAAGATGTCTGGCCCTGTTGCCTGAAATGGTTCTCTCCCTTAATTGGTCCCCTGAGAGTTATCTTATGGATCATAATATTTGGGCTCTGTGTTTTTCAGTGTAACACCAAACTTATTATTCAATATATATCAAATACAAGGATTCTGTTCTCCTGACTTCAACCTCAGGCAATGTTTGCTCCTTTGTCAATGATTTGAAAGTTTTGCACAAGTCATTAAAGAATGTGAGAACAAAACAGGAAGTTAATGGAAGACCAAAACAGAAAATATACTTTTAAGGTTAAGAGTTCTCTTGGCAACTAAAATGGGTTAAAAGGAAGTTTCTGTTTTTCCTTTGTTAAATCTTAGTTAAAGAATAATTTCCTCTTTGTTTGATGGTAAATCCTGGCACAGGGTTAATAAAGTTCCTGTTATTCCTATGTTAACTTCTTGGGTTCTATTACTAATTAAGAAGTCTTTGTCTCCTACATGTTAAGTCCTAGCTAAGGAATAAGTCCCTCTTTATTTCATTTTAATTCTTTGCTAGTTGAGCTTTCTATCTGTAATCAAGAATTAAGTTCCAGTTACTTAGATCTCATATAAACTTCTTGTAACCCCATTCACTTGATGTATTTCCTTACTTTGGTTCCTCCCCTTTTCCTTGTATTCTTTTAACACTATATAACTACCCAACCTCTAGACCCTATAAACACATAATCGCTTCTAGAAGAGGGACTTTAAGAGGAAAATGAGAGCTGCTCTCATATCCTAATTTAGGGTGACACATCTGGCTGGCCAGTATCCAGTGCACCCAAAAATAAAACTTGCTATCTTTGAACAATCATGTATTTCATCATTTTTTTTTCCAAATCTCAGGATTAACAGTTTCAGAACAATCTGTCCAAGATAGTTTTCTTAATTATGGTTTGATTTCTTTTGTTCTAAAGGGAGAGAGCTCATGCAAAGCTATGGCTGGCTTCATTCTGGAGTGTTAACACCTAGCTTTAATCTGCCTTTTGTCTCCAGTACCTTCCATGTAAATCCTATCTCAGAGTTTCCTAAGGGTGCAAAGCAGAACTATGCAGAATTTACTTGGGAGAGGACTTGGCAAACTGAGATGTTTCCTAACTGAAAATTTGCATTTGACATTGTCTCTTTGGGAAGCTTAGATAAGAGGTGTTGGTATGTGGAAATTGACTTGCTAAAGGTATGAATTGTATAACAGAAAAGGTCCTTTACTAAGTGGAAGTGAGACAGTCTGCCAGGGGCAGATCCCCTTGCAGCTGAAAAGGCTAAAAATCATTCTTAGAGTGTTTTCCCCATAGACCTGTGATCCCATGCCCAATACAACAGAAAAGACACCATGATCATGGAAATTCTCATTTGATTGGGAGAGGTTACAGTTTTAGAGATTTATTCCATTATCATCATGGCAGGAATGGCATCATGCAGGCAGATGTGGTGATTCAAATACACCTCCATCCAAAGACAATGGGAAGTGGTCTGAGACACTGGGTATAGCTTGTGTGTATGTGAGAGCTCAAAGCTCATCCTCCACAAAGGCACACTTCCTCTAACAAGGCCACATCAACTCCAAAAAAAGTCACACCTCCTAATAGTACCACTCTCTATGAACTAATGTTGGTCAATTTACACTCAAATTACCACATTGCACTCCCCGGTCACCTTAAGCTTGTAACAATATTATAGTGCAAATTACATTTTACAATTTCAAAAGTTCCCATAATCTATTAAGTCTCAACAAAATTTAAAATTCTAAAGTTCAAAGTCTCTCCTGAGACTCATGTAATCTCTGAACTGCAATGCCCTTACAGACTTCTGCCATAAAATGGCTCAGGATATACATTACAGTCCTAAAACTCAGGGAAAGGAAAACCGTGAGGAAATACTGTACCAAAGCCCAAAGCAAGACCAAAAACAAGCTGGGAAAACTTCAAATTCTACTTCTCCTTGTCTAATATTAAGAGACTCTTCAGGTCTCCAACATCTTTTTTGATTTCAACACACTTTTGTTCTGGTTCCAATTCCTCTTATCAGCTTTCCTGAGCAGGTTATCTCATTGTTTTGGCATTTCCAATGTCTTAGGATTATCAAGGAAACACAGTATTCAACTTCACAGTTTCATGCAGTGTTTTCACTAGGTCTCCATTAAAGGACACTCCTGACATATGCCTACCTTCAGTGACTATTGTAATCCCAGCCTCCAGCCCTTATCTTTGGAGGCCCCTTTCCTGTGCCCCTCAAAGCTTGACTTCTCCCCAAGGAGCCCACTAAAACTTGAGCCCCTCCCCAGGAAGGGTCAAGAACACTCCCATAGACTTTTTAAACTGCTCCCCAGAAAATAAGCATGTGTTTTTTTCCCTCTTCCTCTTGGGTGGTCACATTGGCTGCTTTCTCTTCCCCACCATGGGCCACCCAGGATAGCACATGCCTAATTAAACCTGGATATCTTTTAACCTGGTCTGATTTGACTTGATTGGGATTATTTTATGACAATGGAGAGGCTCAATTAGGAAAATATTTCTAACAGCTGTCCTTACTCACAACAGAAGATTCCATTCCATTTTCATCTTTCTTTGATTTTAAAGCCAGAAATACATGGCTGGCAAGTTCTGCTCCTTGCTAGACCTAGAACCTTGCCCTCCTTTACAATTATATCTTCACCAGCTTGCTCTTTTCCATAGTTATCTTCACTACCTAACCTTGACTGTCCTGGAACTTGCACTGTAGACTGGATACCTTCAACTCAGAGGTCTGCTAGCTTCTGCTTTCTGAGCAGTGGGATAAAAGGTGTGCACCACGACACTTGGCTCTAAGCTTTTCTTTAATTGCTTTTCATAAACTAGAAACCTAGCTGAATGAGATTTTTGCCATCTCCATGCTCTATCTTTTATTTCTTAATCCATTTATGTCCTTGAACACAGAATTTTACTCCATTCAACTTCCTGGTGTTCCTTTGTTTTCTCCTTTTCATTCTAAATCTTTATGAGCATGAACACCAGCAACCATATGACAGTCTATACTAGGCTGTCTTGAGATTTCCTCTGCCAATGGGATTAATCTAAAATTCTTCACTTTTCGCCTCAGAAAGACTCCTTGGACAATGGCAAAAGACAGCAATATTCTTCATCAAAATATCACAGGAATGATCTCTATTAACAGACTAATCTTCTTTTCCTCTAGAACCTCTTGAAGTAGGCTCACTCAGCACCACTCCCTTCCATGATCCTACTAGGATAGCCCATTAAGTAGCATGTAAAGTGTCCAAATGCCTTTCTAATCCATAGTCCCAAGGTCCATATTCCTTCAAAGGAAACCATGGTCAGGCCTATGAAAACAGTATGCCATTCTCAGTACCAACTTCTGTCTTAGGGTTTCTATTGCTGCGAAGAGACAGCATGACCATGGAGACTCTTATAAAGGGATTTATTTAATTGCAGGGGGGCTTCAGTTTCAGAGTTTTAGTCTATTAATCATCATGTCTTGACATAACAGCAGGCTGGCAGATGTGATGCAGACTACATATTGATCTAAATGTATCATAAAGTGGTCTGAAACAAAAGGCATGACTTGAGCATATATAAAATCTGAAAGTCCATCCACACAGTGAAACACTTCCTTTAACAAGGCCATACATACTCTAACAAAGCCTTACCTCTGAATATTCCCACTCCTTGTAATCTAGTGGGTGCTATATTCAAACTACAACAATTGTTTGTAAGCAGAGACTGCTTTTCATTTCTCAGCCACTGAGACCCAAATAATCACACAGTAACTGTATTAATTACAGTACTGTTCAGTCAATGACTTGGGCATATTTCTAGCTAGCTCTTATTTCTCGAATGAACTCATTTCTATTAATCTATGTATTACTACAAGGTCGCGGCTTGTTGGTAAATTTCCGGCATTCCCAACTTCTCTCTCCTTTGGCAGCTACATGGTGTCTCCTTCACTCTGCCTACTCTCTATATGTCTCTTTCAGCCTAGTTATATTCTGACCTGCCATAGGCCAAAGTAGCTTTATTCATTAAATAATGAAATAAAATATATTCACAGCATACAGAGGGGACTCCTACATCAAATTGTCGTTCTTCTGTTAAATTGTTTTTGCGTTTTTGACATATGTTTTTATATCTATTTCTACATTCTCAGGAAATTCATCTCTATATCTAGCTCTACAGGAATATAACTGTCTTGCAGCATCTGTCAAATATAGATTAAAATGCAGTAGAAAATGAATTCCTTTCAATTTTCTGTCAATTTGTTTTTCTATTTATATTGCTTTTATTTCTTTTTGTGTATATTTTCTGCATTAGGACTTCTATCTCTATGATGAAACACAATAACCAAAAAGCAAATGAGGTGAAAAGGGTTAATTTGGCTTACACTTCCTTATCACTGTTCATCATGGAAGGAAGTCAGGACAGGAATTCATACAAGGGAGGAACCCAGAATCAGGAGCTGTTACATTGGAGGCGTACTGTTTACTAGCTTGCTCTTCAGCCTGCTTTTTTATAGAACCCAGCACTTTCACCCTCAAAATGACACCACCTCCACTAGGATGAACCCAATCCCTCCAATCACTAAATAACAAAATGATTTACAGCAGCCTGAAGAGAGTTTTTTTTTTTTTTTTTTCGGTTTTTCGAGACAGGGTTTCTCTGTGGTTTTGGAGCCTGTCCTGGAACTAGCTCTTGTAGACCAGGCTGGCCTCGAACTCACAGAGATCCGCCTGCCTCTGCCTCCCAAGTGCTGGGATTAAAGGCATGTGCCACCACTGCCTGGCTTAAAGAGAGGAGTTTTGTCAATTAATGTTTCCTCATTTCAGATAACTCTAGTTTATGACAATTTGGTACAAAAACCATCCAGTATAATTGTCCCAGTAGAGGCCCAAAAATGTGAGCCTAGTTCCACCTTTTTTGAAGGTCAGAGAATTTGAGAATGCTCAAAATTGTTGACAACCACCAGGGTTGTCAACATCCTGACCTAGGGTGTGATTACCTGGTTCTTTTGATATCAAGATAGCCCATACTAGTAGATCCACTCCACCTGACCAATGCTCATGATATTCATGCGTATTTCTGTTCCTTCTTTTGAAATAGGAGGTTAGACCTTGGGCTACTTTCAGGGTACTTGGTTTAGAGTGGGTTCCTTGCCTGAACAATAGAATGCTAAAGATTTGATTTCTCAAAGTATTGAAGCAAATAACTGTTCTAGTTGTCCTTTGTATCACCTAAAAGCAGTCTTTTTTTTCTTCCCTGTGTTGTGTTGGAGTATAAAAGTGCATGAAAAATTACTCAGGGATTTCAGTATTCACTGCAACTTCCTCCTGATACTATTCTAAGTTTCTGTATTATTATTTTAACTCATGTCTTTTTCCTCTTTACTACTTTTCTGATCCCCATCCCCCTACCCTGGTAAACAGTATTGCCAAGATTGGTCCCTGATATGTTCCCCCATCAACTTACCACATGAACATAGCAATGTTAAGTCACAATCTTTTCTTTCTTATTTATCTCCAAAATCACACATTAATAATACTACAATATAAATGTTACAAAGTTAAAAATTTCCCCAGTGTGTACAAATTTCAACACTTTAAAATTTCAATCTCTTTATAATTCCACATTCTCCTTTGAGTCTTAAAATTGCTTTTTAAAATATCAGTGTCTTAATTATGGGCTTTTTATAAAATACCAAAAAAATTAGTTAAATACATCTGTGTTGTATTGAAAGAAGTTGGTTCCCAAAGGGAGTAGCATTACTAGGAAGTGTGACCTTTTTGGAATAGGTAGAGTCTTGGAGGAAGTACGTCACTATGGAGGATCTTTGGAGGATCTTATTTGCTTAAGATACCACCCAATATTTCAAACTACTTTCTATTTCCAGCTAGATGTAGTAGTCTCAGCACAATATCTGTCTATATATGCTCCCATATTTCACCAAGATGATTATGGACCAAACTGTAAGTGAGCAACTACAATTAAATACTTTGCTTTAGAAGAGTTGCCATGGTCATGGTGCTTCTACACAGCAATAGAAACTCTACCTAAGACAGAAGTCAGTGCCAGGGACTGGGATAATTTTTTGATACACCTCATCATGTTTTTGTTAGGAAGAATTTGGACTTTGGTGCTTTGGGTTAGGAAAGTAGTGTAATGCTTTAAGTGCTGCTAGGTGGGCCATACTAGTAGGAACATGAAAAAGAGAGGTGCGAAGAGTTATTTGAACTGTGGAGATGTGGTGGTACTGCTTTCTCAGAAAAGTGGGAGGGCGAAATTGGCTATGGGTGTTGTGAAGAAGAATGAAGTGATTACTTTCAGAAACAATAAATAAATAAATAATCAAGACATAGACATTAAGAGTACTATGCTACTATATGATTGCTTACCTGCTTATAAAAGCATAGAAAAAGATAAAGTCTCAGGAAAAGAATTTTAGTGGAAATTCAAAACCTCAATTACTATGATATTCAAAGTAATCAGACTGAGTGCATTATGGAAGTATATCAACACGGTAAGATGCATCTTTCTACTTAGCTTTGCACTGCATCATTGATAGATAAGAATATTTATAAAGACGGGAAAATGTCAGGTTTTACATAAGAAGTCTTTCATGGCAAGTAAAAAATGTTCAGTCTATGCCATCAGCAGATTGCCACCCTGTGGTTATCAATCACTTTGTGTACAAATTATCAAGTTATTCATGCCTGCCTTAGAGCTATTGCTATGGAAATCGACATAGTTTTTTGTTTGTTTCTTTGATTGGTTTGAATAAACATTGGAAAAAGCAAGTAGGAAATACTTTCTACCTAGAGGTTTTAAGAAACATAAGAAAATGTGTAATTGAAAACTTTTATAGCAATGTTTTGTTGGAGAAAAATTGTCAATGTCCTCAAAGACTTACCAACATCTTCCTAGAATGGCCTATGTGAAAGAGTCACTATATTTATTCATCAAGCCTCTGCAAGAGTGCCCCATCATTAATATGACATGTCACCATATTTGCTACTAATGTGAGGTCTTAACTAGTAAAATAAAATTAGCAGTTAGCTTAACAATACACACATAGTAGCAGTAATTTGAAAACTATTGCAACATAATTTTTCAGATTTTTCCAACATTTCTAATGAGACATTCGGGATTAAGAGCAGAGGAACAGGCATTCACATCACTTTCAACTTCATTGTAAAACTAAACTCAATATTTAAGTAACTCATACAATAAGTTGATGTCATTTTCAAAATATAGAAAAAGAAGATAGAAAAGTGCAGTTAGAGACATTAAAAGAAAATTATATCTAAAAATACTCATGTTTTCTTCAATTTATTGTGTAATAAATAAGAAGCATTGACATTTTATGTGACATATTTTTTTCTAATTTTCCTTTGCCCTTTTCCTATAAACATATTTTAATTAATTTTTCTTTCTTAATGGACTTGATTTCTTCTTGCTGCCCTCAAGACTCTGCATTGGTGGCTGAAATTTCCCTTGGAAATTTAGAATTTAGAATAGTAAATATAGGAGTCTTAAGGAACTTTTAATGAAATTGTTCTTAATTCATCATTCCTACTGGTAGAATGGGAAGAGACAAGCTGATTTCTAAAACCTAGCTCATGGAGTGAAAATTTTTCTGATATACACCATTTCCATTTCTCTCACAATTTCTTACAAAAATAAAACTTCTTATATTAACACAATTTAACAAAAGCTATTAGAAAGTGAGAGAAGAAAACCAGATTTTAATTTGTGTGTGTGTGTGTGTGTGTGTGTGTGTGTGTATGTGTGTGTGTGTTAGGGGGCTCCTTTTTGTTGCTTGCAGTGCACGGGCTTGCAGTGTAGTCCAGGATATAGACTCAGCAAAGTCCCACTATAGTAAGGCTTTCAATGTAGTGCATCCAGTTAGGAAATATAAATCCAAAGATGACAATATCAGTTTCTCCATTCAAAGTGACAGAGTAAAGTCTATGTTACTTGTCCCTTTCTCCAAATAAAGTGCATATTATACAAAACTTAGAGAGGAAGTTAACCTTTAAATAAAGAAGTAGTTGACTGCATGTTTTAGCCTATGGGAAAAAAAACAAATAGAAAACTCATAAATGATATACCAAAAAATTCAGCCCAGATTCTAGTATAGGAAATAGCATTATGATCATGATTTTGCTGCTGGAATCTATTTAAAAGTTAAGCATTAAGAACTAAAAACTTGTGGGTATGCTGGTGATTAGGAATACGATAGGGAAAATAACACCTTAAACATTACAGAAACTATTGTTGAATGATAACTTTTTGTCCTCTCTTCCTTTAGACTTGGTTTTTACTACTCTTTAAAAACTTAATCAGAAGAACCTCTGGCTCAGAGTGCTTGGCATTTAATGATGGTTAATTGACTGTTGTTTTCAAGAACTGAGACCCTGAATGAAAGTCTGCCTCTGACTGTACATCACCTTAGCACCCTTTCCCTGAAACAATTCCAGAAAAATTCATGACCAAAGGAATTAATATCTAGAAGGCTTGAAAATGTTCTGTTAAAATTATCTGGAAGTTGCCAATCAAGAAGTAGCCTACAGAGAAATTTGTCAATAAGGCAAACAATAAAGAAAATCTAGTATTGGTTATTTCTTACATTTACCATATTACCAACAATGAGGACATTCGAACAATCTTTACCTGATTAGGACAGATAGTGCCATTAACAGAAAAATGGCTGTTACAATAACATTCTTCTAGAAATAACCTGTGGTTTCCCTTGCTTTATGAACACATCTTCATAAATTCTCATTAGACATTTTTATTCCTAGTTTATCTGTTCTCAACTAAATAAATCATAATTTTCTGTGACAATTGTAGGAGCCCAAGTTGCATATTAAGTTTTAGTAACTATGTCTAAAAGATCCATGAAAAAGGTATCTCTGATTTGCAAGGCTCTTGCTCAAGAATAGTTTCTAAAATGCTGGTGGTTATTGTTTATAGAAGATAACAAGTCAAGGTTTTTGCCTCCCTAAAACTGTTTGACCCATTTGCAACAGATGTCCTTGATTACATGTGGGTGTGATGTTCATGGGCAGGAAATACATCACAATGTATGCTTGCTACTGATTGGATGTAGATTGGAGTATTGTAGGCAGGAGTATGTCAGGATATATGATTGCTCCTGATTGCACCTGATGGGAAATACTTTAAGTCCCTGCAAACTGACTTGGGGTCATTTTCTGTGAAACCAGAAATTAACCTGAACAGAGAGTTCATCAAAGTGGCCAGTATTTAATTAAAGCTTGCTTCTAATTTAACTTTAATCTTTGGTAGTGGTCTTATTCTCAACCCCTGGAATTAACATTTCCTGGAAGCCCCAGAAAGATTCAGACCTGGCACCCAAATTTTTAAGCTGGACCATCACTCCAGATCTCTGTGGTTGAGGAACTATTTCAGAAAGCTCATGCCTTCTGGTATTCCAAATCTCTGAGACTGACATCAGTTTGCAGATTACTGGAATAGACTGCCATGCTATGAAATGGGGCATGCATCTACAGAGGCCTCCTGGTGAATCATAGTCTCCTTCTATTGTGTGGGATCTCTATCTGGGGCATGAAGGGGGTTCAATTGAACTGCAATATTTTCCCATCCAGGGGAAACACTGTGACATCACCCACCTACTTGATTTTGGTTGGTTGGAAAGATTTGTCTGTTTCTTATGGAATGTTTTGTCTGTCTTTTGAAAAGTTTGTTTCTCGAGAGAGTTGTTTCTGCTTGTTTTATTGGAAAGTTTTGTCTGTCTGTGCTGTCTGGTATGTTTGTAAGCCTTGTTTATTCATGGAGCTAAGACTGAAAAGTTTCAGGTATTTTCACTGTCTGTGTACACCAGCAACCAGTTACCACCACTGCCACAGATCCTTTCATGGCTGACACTCAGAATTAATTTCTGAGCTCTCTGGTCACTGGATTCAGGATAACAGGAGTTCTGATGTCTTTGAGTTATGAATAATATTAAGATAGCTTTATGTTGTTCTACTTTATTGGAAAACTGACATTATAGCTGTATTGCAACTCTCCCTTCTATAGACTGAAGAATATTCAAAAGTTTTCTCTATATATGTCTCTTTATCCACATAAAACCATGACAGGGGGAAAAACACAAGAGAAGGCACACGAATCAGATAACCACTCCTTCACACACTAAATTGTCACAGAAAACCACCAAACTTAGTACTGCAATACAAGCACAGAGGACCTGGAGCAGAACTATGCCAGCCTTGTGCTTGCTGCCTCAGTCTCTGTGAGTTCATATGAGCAGGATAATGCTGATTCAGAGGGCCCTGTTTCCATGGTATCCTCCATCCCCTCTGGATCTTACACTTTTTCTGCTTCTTCTTACACAGGGTTCTCTGTGCCATGAGGGGAGGAGGTGATGGAGACATCCCATTTAGGGCTGAATGTCCTGATGTTTCTCACTCGCCTTAATGTCTGGTTATGGATCTCTATATTTGTTCCCATCTACTCCTGGAAAAAAATTTTCTCATGATGGCTCAGCAAGACACCTATTATATTTGTCACATTTTTTTGTTGAATGTTAAAAGCACTAATTTCACAACAAAAAGAATAAAAACTGTAGTCTGCTTTAATTCATCAAATTCCTTCCTAATATATTTACGACAGTTCTCATTCTTACCAGCTGAGAGGTTCTTTAAAATGAGGAAATTCTGTTATTTGAGAGACCTGAAACAGTTCATTTTCTATTACCCACATAATGGTCAATGTCAAGAAAATAATGAGGAAAAATGTACTGGGACCACTTAAGAACATCCTGCTTGAAAGTGATTAACATGATGGGTCAGCAAGTAATCCATTGTTTCTGTTGTTTACATTTTTATGAGAAAATGAAAAGGGAATAATTTAACAAAGTCTTTCTCAGGGGTTCCCCCCCCAACCTTTTTTTTTCAGAATTGTGAAGTATTGGGTATTTTCACAACAAAACTTTAAAACATAAAAGGTGTCCCTAGTCACACAGAGGTTCTGAATTCACAGCTTGAGAGAATACCTGCAAACAGAAAGAAAAAAATAAAGAAAAATAACTTTGCTTTCTCACCAGGATGTGAGCTTCTAGAATGCAGAAAGTCATGTGTGAATATCTCCAACAATAGAGAAAACATTCAGTATTATTCTGGACAGACACTTATTTTTATCACTAAGTTATTGTATTAAGGGATTCTGACAATGTAGAAAATATTATAACTAAGTAAAATAGACAAGATGGCAAAATAAAAATATATATAATACAAATTTTGGCTTAGTGAGAAAAAAAACTGAAGTTGAGAGAGTTTGTGGTCCTAAAGAAAATTCTCTTTCCTGACATTTGAGGAACAGAAGTTTCCTTGATGATGTGTGAGAAGTAAGTTATCAATAAGTATAATGACAAAAATTTAGAACACTGATAGCGATTATGCTTTTAGAAATATGGCAATTGTACTTTTTCTACCATGATCAATACTTCACCAAACCTGTGTATTTGACTATGTTTCCAGTATCAAAGATGGTTTGATCTTTTGAATGGATCATAAGTCTGGTTAGAAAGCTTTTAGTTATTAGCACCCTTGGAGTTATTGACTTCTCCCTTTGAAAACTTACCTGAATTATTCTAGTACCATTAGAGCTAGTTTTTAGTACATACCCCGTTAAGCTCCACTTGGGGTCCTATGTTAAAATTGCATGGTATCTTCAGTGAGGCATTTACCTTCCACCTCTGGAATGGTTTAAGGGACAACCAAGGACAATAGTAACAGCCTGCAATGTGTTTTGAGAGTCTCTGTACAGCCCTGATAAATCAATGATGACTTTTCATGACTGATATTAAAGTTTTGTTTTAACATCTATTGCTTTTGGGGAAGGGAGCATTGTTAGCCTAGATGGGAAAAGTTCATTTGAACTATACATACATATCTATGCACTGACTTACGTGTATGATATGTATTTCTTTGGAAACAGTTAATAGTATGATTCTTTGTGACTTTTTAAAGTATCCTTAATGTTATTTTATTCCTCACTTCCTTTTTCAGGTGTTCTTTCTTCTGCCTCATCTAAAGAATGGGTTAAATATTTTGATTTGGACAGCATTGATTTGGGTAAAATAATATTTTTTCCAATATTAATACTACCAATCCATAACTCTCTAGTGTATTTCTCTTTTTCATCAGAGATTTCCATTATTTAAGATGGAGGAAGAGCAGATATAGGAGCAGGGAAGAAGTTATCTACATTAAGGGAGTCATTTTAGGGTTGGCAAGAGATTTGGTTCTAGAGGGGATCCCAGGTGTCCACGGGGATGTCCCCAGCTAGGTCCTTGGGCAGCAGAGTAGAGGGTGCCTAAACTGGCCTTCCCCCACTATCACACTGATGATAATCTCGAATATCACCATAGAATCTTCGTCCGATGGATGGAGATAGAGACAAAGTCCCTCATCATAGCAATAGACAGAGCTCCCAAGGTCCAACTGAAGAGCAGAAGGAGGGAGAAAATGAACAAGGAAGTCTGTACCATGAGGGGTTGGTCCACCCACTGAGACAGAGTGCCTGTTCTAATGGGAGCTCACCAAATCCAGCTAGACCGGGACTGAATGAGCATGCCACAAAACCAGACTCTGAATGTGGCTGAAATGGGGGGCTGATTGAGAAGCCATTGATAAAGAACCTTCACCTGGCGATGGATGGAGATAGAGACAGCGACCCACACTGGAGCACTGGACTGAGCTTCCAAGGCCCAGATGAAGAGCAGAAGGAGGAAGAATATGAGCAAGAAAGTCAGGACCACGAGGGGTATGCCCACCCACGGAGACGGTGAGACTGATCTAATGGGAGCTCACCAAGGCCAGCTGGACTGGGATTGAATGAGCATGTGATCAAATCGGACTCTCTGAATGTGGCTGACCATGAGGGAAGACTGAGAAGCCAATGATAATGACACCGGATTTTGATTCTACTGCAAGTACTGGCTTTTTGGGAGTCTAATCTCTTTGGGTGCACACCTTCCTAGTCCTGGATGGAGGGGGGCCTTGGACTTTCCACAGGGCAGGGCACCTTGACTTCTCTTAGGACTTGAGGACTGGAGGAGGGGGAGGGAGGGGGAGGTGGAGGGAAATGGAAGGATGGGAGAAGGTGGAAATTTTTAATAAATAAATAAATAAATAGTTTCCTACCTCCTTGTTTAGAATTAACCCTAGATATTTTATTTGAAGATTTTTAAATGTAAATGTGTCTATAGTCTCCCTTTCTGAATGTTTTTCTTGGTGGTGATGTCTGTAATTCTTTTCTGTATCTTACAATATTATGAGTTTATCATTTTTAGAAGTTTTCTCATTGAATTTTTATATCTCTTATATTGTGTCATGAGCAAGTAGGGATAGTTTTACCATTTCATTTTCTATTTGTATTAATTTTAAAAAGCAGCTCATCTACTGTACATAGCTTTTAACTTTATGATGAAGACACAGGATTTTGTTTTTCTACTTGAAATCATATTACACTTCATTGGTTTTATTGAGAGTTACTTTAAATTATAATTTATAAGGGTCAATTCTTTTCCATATTTTCACTTAGTCCTAGAAAACATCCCTTGGTGAAAAATTGATGAAGGAGGATTAATACAGACAGATGGGTATAAGTTTATACAACTTTAATGAAAATAGCACACTCACGCAACCGGAGTTCCAGCGATGCACTGAAACAGGAAACAGGAAGCGCAGCAGCATCTTCGCACCCAAATTGATCCGTAAACATTTGCCCGAGTCCGTCCTGCCCCCAAAGGCGGGCTCTCCCTATACCTCCCCCTTTTGTCTAAATAAGACAGAACTAAACCAACTACAACTATAAACAATTATAACAAATAATAAATATAACAAACAATATTGAGAACAAAAGTTTTACCAGACACTCTATCTCAAAGAGTCTAAATGATGTAGAGAGTAATTACAATTATATAATCTTCAACTCCGTCAAAGATCTGAGAAGGGAATAAATGTTACTTAACAAATGAGAAATATCCAAAATGTGCCAAAAATGACAGAGACAACTGACTACCTGGGCAATCACCCAAATTCTAGTTCGCAATGTTGAGTCAACCAACTTTGGCTAAGGCCTAACATAACTGACATGCCATTATCAAATGCAAGGAACTTTCTTAGAATTATCCTACCCTGTCTTGGCAAGATAAGACAATCCTGTTTCATATCTTTGTCAGTAGTTGAGGATTGGGCTTTTCTTAACCCAAAGGCCAGTTCTGCCAAGAAGACAAGCTCCCTGTTGATGGAGCAGCGGCCGGGCTGTTGCATCCCCAGCACCCAGCCGCCCGCGCAGCTTACTTATGCCCCGAAATAATTACATGGAAACTGTATTCCTTTAAGCACTGCCTGGCCCATCATATCTAGCCTCTTCTCGGCTAACTCTCGCACCTTGACTAGCCCATTTCTTATAAGGTGTGTAGCACCCCAAAGGTGTGCTTACCGGAGAGATTCTAGCCTGTGTCTGCCTGCCATGGGAACATCATGGCGACTCCTCGACTCGGCTTCCTTCTCCCAGAATCCTGTTCTGTTTTCTCCACCCACCTAGGATGGACCTATCGAATGGGCCAGGCAGTTTCTTTATTAATAAGAAATCATTTCCACATGATTTCCCCTTTTTCTGTTTAAACAAAAAAGAAAGGCTTTAACTTTAATATAGTAAAATTACATATAACAAAACAGTTATCAAGTAAGAATTACAGTTACAATATCTACTTTATCTTTTATCATAACTAAGGAAAACTATAACTATCTATTCTTCAACTCCATCAAAGACTCCAGAAGGATATAAAACTACCTAAGTAAACAAGAAATCAAACACTCTAGAAATGACAGAGACATCTCGCTGCCTGGACAGTCACCCAAAGTTCTTTTGTACCGTTGGGGCATCTATCTTCGGCCTTCAGGCCCACAGTATCCAGCAGACATTTAATGAAGCAGGAAATTTCAAAGACAGTTCAGTCACTTTCTGTTGTGTCCTGCAGAATGTCTCGCAGACTCTCATGAATCAGGAACCCCGAAAGACCATCTCACCTTTAGGCAAGTTCAGCAGTCCTCTCTCTGCAGGTTCTTTGTGTCCAGTTTATGCATCAGTCTAGGCAAGAGCAGTTTCTTGCCCAAATGGCTATCAAACTCCATAATGATCCTCTTCGATGCCCATCCTCCTCTTGAAGTAGATTGGTGCTGCCAGGAGCAGACATGTCTCATTGTCATGAAAAACCCTAAGTTATTAAAATATTTTAAATGCCGTTTTCTGCAGTCTTTGGAAGATATGAAGAATGCCTATCTGAAATATATCTCTATATATCTAGAAAATCTAACCAACATGACTACAAGCTTGACCATTACTGATGATTATCCATTAACAACCTATATATGTTACATTCTTAAATGAACTGCACAATCACAATACTTAATCAAGATCAGAAATACATATACATGTAACAAAATTGACCTTAAAATCCATACCAATGCAAATTATTCATATCTATATCATATCCCCCTTTAAATGTAAAAGAACATTTATAAACAATATTTGGGAACATGGGCGCAGTTTTTCTCTCTAAACTGCTTCCTGCTGAATGGGGGCGTCGTTAATTAAATCTTTTGTGGTGTAACCTGTGTGCCAGGGTCATCTCAGTTGGCAGTTGAGTGAAGTAATTTTTGAAGGTGTTCACAGCAACCTTTCAGGAGGGCGTGGTCTATCATACCAAATTGGGATAGAAGAAATCCACAGGGTCTCATCCTCTGTGAAAACAAAAGAAGACCCTTTCCGAAGCATCATATCCTTAGACCCAAATTGTGAAGTCATACCCTCATGATATTCATTTTGGTTCCATTTGGCAGCCCATATAATGAAATGTCTCTCTGTACTTAGCTCCTTTACAGTCAAAAATTTTAAAGAAAACACAATGTACATAATCCAGACCCTCTGTGAATTTTCCATTTTTACGTGGCTTATTTTTCTTTATTTCTCTTAATCTATATCTGTACTCTGTCTCTTTAAAGACTTTACCCTTTTTTTAACCATTAACTTTATTTTCTATATCCTTTTTATTCTCTCTCTCAAGCCTACGTACATTCATCCAACACTGTGATCCATTTAGTGGTTTGTCTGAATCTGTTTTATTGTGAATCTGTATTTTTTTTATTATCCAGGAGCATTTCTTAAAATGTTAAGCACTTCTTAAAAACTTAAGTTGCACCTTGTATGGTATCGCCTGTATCCTGCCAAGTTTAAACCTTAACTGGGCTATTATTATGGTAATTAGGCAGTTCCTGCATGAGGTCAGCACACTACAGCATGGAGCAGTCGCTCCTGCCTCAGATTTGGTGCGCCTGAGCTGCGCACAGTTCCAGGCACACAGCAAGTCCACATTGGAGCCGCATTTAGCAGTTTAATTCTGAGACTGAGTGTGCAGCACAGAAACTCTTTTCATCCAAGTTACATCCAAATATGACACGCAGAGCACTGCACAGCCTCTGTAAGGTGGCAGGAATCCGCCATACTCTTCCTCCTGCCCAAGCCCAATTTCGCCATCTGCCCAGGTGCAGGCGGGGAGCGCGCTTTAAAATGACACAGCGTTAAGTCTCTCTACAGCACGCCACCAACAAACAACAAAAATCTGTGTTAAACTCCGTTTTTTCTCTGTTTAAAATTAAGCTCTCTCAGGTGTTTAAGTGGATTTAGCCCATCACGTGGGGCGCCAAAATGATGAAGGAGGATTAATACAGACAGATGGGTATAAGTTTATACAACTTTAATGAAAATAGCACACTCACGCAACCGGAGTTCCAGCACCGTAACAGGAAACAGGAAGCGCAGCAGCGTCTGCACTGCCCGAATTTATCCTTAAACATTTGCCCGAGTCCGTCCCGCCCCCAAAGGCGGGCTCTCCCTACAAAAAATATGTTTAAATTACAATTTGTAACACTTCTAGAAATTTAGGGAAGACCCTGAAAGAATGACCAAGCTCCTATAATTCATCATTAATTAAATGTGAGGCCCTCCTGTGAGCAGCCATCAAGAGTTGCTATAAATCCTCAGATATTTCCTCCTTTGAAGTTAGTATTTCTCTTAGAATTTTTTTTCCTGTGTGACAAAGTCATATGTCAACACCTGACTTTCTTCTTGGTTTAGCTTCTTTCCCTGCAAATCACACTGCTGGGGCCTCCTTAACCATCAACATCTGTCTCGAGTATTTACAGGAATTCAGTATTCTTTCTGATCTCTATTCCCAGCATTCCTCAAACCGGACACTTTTGCTTATTGTGTGCTGCTTCTCAGTTCCATTTAATATTGATTTGCATAAATTATCCTGCCTTTGTAATTCTTTTCAATCTAAACTCAGTCTAATATAACCTCTGCAACATAGTCTACCATTTCTGAAAGTGATGACAGAGGAAGTATTTTGTTATTAAGTTAAAATATGGTGAAAATACGGTATTTCCTTATTTGCCTAACATGTTTTACATTGTAAAATCAGTTTCAAATATTTATTCATTTAGGAATTGTGTCATGAAGTTTTCATTAACACATAGCCTAGTTTAATAATTTATAACGATTCAGTTTTAAATCTCAAGTGGAATTTCAATAGTGATCTTCTTATAATGTGGTAAAGTGGTTCACAAATGAAAATAAAAGTGATTTGTGGGTAGAGCAATGTCTTCAACAAGCTATCTTTATGCAGTTATTGAGCCCTGTGTATGCTTCTCATACATTGCTTAACATGCAGATGTTTTCTTGCTTCCACTCACCTATTCAATATCTACCACTTACTTTGTCCCATATACACCTCAAGATATCATGGATTAACTGAAGAAATCTAGAGTGTTCACTCATTATATTATACATTATGTCAAGAGAGGCAGAGAAAATTGAAATAAATATATATGATACAAAAAAAGTCCTTTTAAAAGAATGTAGTGGAATAACAGATGAGAAAGATATGAGTAATATTTAAATTAAAGAAATTAAGGATGGCTTTTTTAGGAGCTATTAGTCAGATAATGAACTGGGTCAGCAGTGAACAAGAGTCATGCAAACAGTATTTTCAATATTGTTCTGTTCAAGAAAAAGTGTAATATCAGAGTTAAAAGCCAAGTTTTGAAACAAGCTTTAATTAAATTCTAGTCAGTAGATGGGTTCTGGCCAGGTCCATCTCTGAATCAAGGTATAAGTGGCTTAATTATTTTTCATCAGGTCAAATCAGGAGCAAGTGCACATTTTGATGTGCCTCCAGCCTACATCCATTCAGGCACACACCTGAGTCCTGATCCATTTCCCACCTGCATGTTATCAAGCAATATTGCTGCAGATTGGTCAAGCAAGTTTGAATAGGGAAGTGTAAAAAATATGTGACTTGTTGTCTTCCATAAACAATAGCTTCCAGAATTTCAGGAACTATCTGTCCTTGGGCAAGGGACTTATACCTCAGAGGCATTTTTGTTTCATGGATCTCTTAGGCATAGTCGTTAAGACTTAAAATGTAATTTACACTCTCACAGTACAAATAAAAAAATAAATAAATAATAAAATAAATAAATAATAAAGCAGTAAGGAAGGAGGCCCTGGGGTTGGACTCTTGCAGTTCTGGTAAAAAAAAAAAAGTGAAATTCAATGGGAATAAGGCAGAATAAATGGATATAATTGTCATAACCTATGTAAGCAGGCAAGGGTAGATTACAATGTGCTAAGATAGTTAAAATTTAATAAGTATAATAAGAACTCATGCATCATTGAAACAATAACAGGAATATTGTATGTTTTACATTTTAGCAGAATTTCCATTCTACTGTGTGAAGAAAAAATATACATGAAAAAAATGGGATAAAGAGATTATTTTCCATAGATATCTATTAAGAATTCTCTCCAAAGATGAAAGCGGCTTCAAGCAAAATGAAATTATAGAAAGAAATGAGTTGTATTTTCCCCACCATATGCTTAACATTCTTCAAAGTGATGTTTTCTTTATTCATCTATGACATCCAAGAAGTCATTATATATTTTTATGCTTTGAGGTGCATAATAACAGTATGAGTCATAAACAAATTACTCTTCATAGAACTTTGAGGATGGCTGGAATTGAAATCAAGTTAGGGGAGGCAAATACTAATATGTATTTATACATACACACTTGTTATTGATAATCACATCTAACAAGGCATATATAGGAGTTGGTCTATTGTAGTAGCTTTGGTTTACAGAGAAAAAAAGAAATGGTCCCTTTTTCGATGAAAATAGCTTAGGAATTTCTACATGAGCACTCTGTAGATGATTGGTTGAAATATTGTCTTGAGATATTTGAACATTCTAATTCAGTGTTAATTTAGAGAAGGAGACCGGGAGTCATATGCAACAGATAAGTAAGCATTTATGAAAGAATCAATGGTTTCAAGCATAAGAATAGTAACACAATGAAATAATAGAAAATACAAAATACATACAAAAATTACAGAGAGGAGTGAGAGAAAGAGCCCACAGTCTTTTGCTCCCTGCTTGGACTTGTCTGTGTGTGTGTGTGTTTTGGTCTTTACACCTGATTAGATATCATTCTACAAAAAAATAAGGAAGTCAGCCTTTGATGCAGGCTACAAGAAGCTTTATATTTTGAAGCAAAAACAAATACTTCTCTACCTCACTTCCTGCATTAGTTTGAGAGGAAATGACCACCAAAGGGAGACACATAATTGGGAGGTTTGTCCTTGTTGGAGTAGGTGTGATATTGTTGTAGGAAGTTTGCCACTGTGGAGTAGGGTTTTGGTGTCTCATATATCCCCAACCAACCCCTAGTTAGACATTCTACTCCCTGTTACCTTTTGATCAAGATGTAGGCAGAACCATGTTTGCCTGCGTCCTGCCATGCTTCCCACGATGATGAAAATGGACTGAATCTCTGAACTGTAAACCTACACCTCAATGAAATGTTTTGCTGTATAAGTGTTGACGGGGTCATGGTATCTCTCTTCACAGCTATAGAAACCCTAACTAAGACACTTTTCTTCTGATAATCCGTTTCTCTTTTTTTTTTTTCTTTTTGGAATTTCCAGACCTGGTTTCTCTGTGCAACCTTGGACCAGCTTAACTTCAAACTCAGAGATTTACCTGTTTGGACCTCATTAGAACTGATTAAAGGTGTATACCACCACCTTCCAGCTCCTTCTAATAATTCCTAGTGACTAAAAAGTAAAAATATATGTAACCATGATTTAACTTCTTTCTTTACTATCAATAACTTAAAATATGCTGTAGAAGCACACAAGTTCTTATTTGAAATACAGAATCTGTGGCTCACTCCATATTTGCTAAATAAAGCTTTTGCATGGGGAAAAACATATATGATTTTGGTACTCTCTACATAATTCTAAGTATTCTAATTTTTGAGAGGCTTCCATAGCTATATGGAAATAATGCAATGTCTCAGTTCACTGAAGGTCCACACACTTATGTGTGAGATTCTTATAAATGCAAATCAAATTATAAAATCTTTTGTTATGCTTCCCTATGTGTGTCACTGAAAATTTTCTACTTCATGAATATTTTTCTTTCTATGAAGCAACATATTCTTTCTATGAATATATTGCTGAATAATTAGAATATCGATAATACACTTATAGAAATAGTTTTCTTTTTAATTACTATCTTATTCAAATATGCTCTAATTTTTTTCTGTGCTCTACAATGACATGCACAATATATTCGAAACATTTCTGATCATTTTAAGCTATAATATAGTTACATCAGAGCTAAAATTTTATTGGGATCTCTTTTTCCATTTTATTTTTGATCAGGAGAATATGGCTAATCTGTAGAAGAAGCAATTTGGTGCAATTTCGATTTCCCAATCCAGTTCAATTATGTTGGAAGGTAAAACGAGAAAGTAAACCAGCTACACTGCAATGAACTGTGATAATTTCAAGAAAAATCTTTTAGCTTTGTGGCTTTGGTAATGGAGTACATCCTCATGCTACTCAAATAATCATCCCTGATTTTTAAGGCATCTGGCTTTTAGGAGTTGAGAATGACTGACATCTTTTTAGACATAGTATATTATGATGCTATAATTCTCTATTATTGCAGCTTGTTCCTAGAAGCTTCCTCGGTATATAATAGACAAGCAAGATGCATAAGACTTTATTTGTAAATGATGATAACTCTAAGGGACATATTTCAGATATACAAGTAATATATAATATAATATATACAAGTAATATATAATATTTAATATATATATTAATATAATATTTAATATTACTTGTATAGTGTAGAAAGTCTCTTTTTGAACAATTTTGTGTTTGAGAGCAAAAATGTCTTAGAAATCACTGATATTCGTCCCATATCTTCAAAAAGACTATGATAATAGCTATGAATTCTCTCCATCTCCATTTATTATGTGAGTTTTATTAGAAAGGCATAGAATTTTAAGGCTTTAGATTTTAATACCTAGAAAGTATATTGGTTATTGAAGGCCTTAACAAACTGAATTTTCTTTGTGATTTTCAAGTATAAAAGATATTCCCATGTGACAATTGATCCAGTTTGAACTACAGTGTCAACCAAGAAAATTAAACAGAATTTCTTAATTACTCTTAAACTCATGTGAATACAAAAGTATCTATTTAATTTAGAGAAATTAGTGTGTTTATGTTGGAATTGATTTTGGTGTTTTATTCAAGATACTATTTCCAAATATGCTATCTGTTATACATTAGTAGCTCACAGTGAGGTGTTACTCACCACTAAGTAGCAATTATGGTATAATCTGAAAATGTTGTATACATTATGCAGAGCAGACAATACTATTTGAGACAGGTACCTTCTTGAGGTCAGAGTGTCTCTGATGGCCTCAAAAGTGATTATGAAGGTGCTACTGTGATATAAACACTTGCCTACCATGTTAATAATGAACATTTATGACATCTGGCCTCTCTTCA
The DNA here is from genome assembly GCA_902806775.1 of Microtus agrestis. Taxonomy (NCBI): domain Eukaryota; kingdom Metazoa; phylum Chordata; class Mammalia; order Rodentia; family Cricetidae; genus Microtus; species Microtus agrestis. Next base: position 275,659 of record CADCXT010001974.1, read on the forward strand.
ACAGCTATAGATTGACCTGTCAACCACGGGTGAAGTCCAGACTGAGTACTGTAGGATGAAATATCCCAAATCCAATCAGATATCCCATGAATTGCTCAACCACATGCACATAGTTAACAGATGTTTTCTGAGGTAAGAACTTAACTGAAGAAGGACGCTAAAAAGAAATCCCATGCTAGCTCAGAATTTAGTATAATAAAAGGTTGTTTATTTAAGGGTAGACTCACAGATCACAGTCCTCTGCTTAAATGGGAAAACAGGAACCGAATCTAGCTCTCACTAACTCATCAGTTACTCCTCTCCTTTTCCAGTGAAGATCACTGTCTCTGGACCAGGTTGCTGGCTCAATCCTGGTCTGCCAGTGTCCCAGGACTTGATTGGCTCCTGGGACTAGATTGGCTGCTGGCTGCTGGCCTCTGCTCCTATGGAGCTTGCTTCTTCGGGCCCATTCTGTCCTAGGTAGGTTGTACTGTTTTAATCTTTGGGACACAGAACTCATTTTGATTAAAATATTGGACCTGAGAAATAAGACCTAAACTTTCCCCTTAGGGAAAGAAGGACTCAAAATAAGGAATGACTGAAGGCTCTCTTCACTTAAGAGGAGGGTAGCCTAAGGTTTTAACTGCTGCTCAGAGCCAGGAACTGGTATTTGATAGCAACAATGTCATTGGACTCTCATCCATCAGAAAAAAACAACAACAACAAAAAACAAAACCCAACTTTTCTAGTCCTTTGATTACAATGAATTTAAGAAAATTGTGGATTTATTGTTAATTCCTATTCTAGAATTGTGGTATCGACTTGGTAATGTTTGTAACTGCTTATAAGATGTTGAGAAAAGTTTGACATGCCCTGTAAATGTTTGGATTTAATGCATTTGTTAAGAGTTCTAGATTTTGATTCAGTATAATATAGTTAGGAGGTGTTTTAAGCCATCTGCAGAAAATATTTCCAACTCAGGTGATCCTCCTCTCCTTTAATGGATAAGACTATAGCCTTTAGGAGCATAATTATTCATATCTTTCCTGACAAGAAAGTGTGACTCTGAAACACAGAGCCCAAAGTTATTTCTCTCCCTTAATGTATTTTGTTTCCCAGAAGTTAGCAGAGATGGGTTTGAAGCTTCTTCTCCCCAGATGTCTAAGACAGGGACTTGTGTGATTAGAATGCCTGTTCTAAAGTCAGTTAAGTCTGGGTAAATGAAGGGATCTTTGCCTAATACAGATGTGATCATCTATCCTGGTGCAGAAGCACAGGCTTTATTAAAATTAATAAAAGGATGCAAATTGTAGGGGCTGAGAATTGCAGGCCTATTCCAACATTATCTGGTGGTGAGAGAATTATGAGTGACCTACAAGGTGCAATTTGCACCTTTCACACTGAAAGTGGTCACCTGGTCTTTTGATAGTGTAACAGCCTGATGCCATTCTAACAAGTGGTCAAGATATGCTAATGTCATTCTGCTCCTTCTATCGTAAATTAGGAGGTCACCTTCTGAAGAGGTGTTTTTAGTCTACGTGACAAACTTGTCATAGGCATGAAAATAGGTATGGATATGCCCTAAGTCATTCTTTTACTACCTAGGAAACAATGCTAAAGAAGTTTGTGTTACCTCCACCTTGACATAAAAGCTGTTTGGAAAATAAATACAGGTGATTTCAGGATCTGATTTCAGATTTGTGGATTTGAATGTTCCCTGGAACTCCCTCCTGATATTGTCATGTGAGCCATGCTTCAATTATTCCTAAACCTCCACTCTGGTACAAGGAATGATTTATGTACAGACTGGTCCCCAACAGAATTTCTTGTCTATAATCCCTTCTCAGATGTTCTATTCTACCACAATTAAAACATTTGGTATTATGATGTCATATCTTTGAAAGTTGCTTCACCTACCCAAGACTCAGTAAAATGTCTCAATGTTCATTGTATGCAAGATCCATTCATTCACTGATGCTGACCTAACCTTTAAAGGCCCAAGCAACATTTTGCATTCTAAGTTGGCATTTCCCAAGCCAGAGATTCAATAATTACTCATCTAGCAAATGGGTCTGTTACTCCTATTTGTTCACTCTTAGTTAATTTTTATTTTAAAAGTCACTAAAGAGTTCTCTCAGGGGGAGGGGGAGTGGGAGGAGGGGAGAGAAGTGGGAAGAGGGAAGGAGGTAGAAATTTTCAATAAAAAATAAATAAATTATAAAAAGAAAAAAAGTCAAGAAAGAAATAAAAATTTCCTGTAATTAAATGAAAATAAAAATACAATGCAATAAAAAAGAGTTCTCTCTGGCTCTGTTTAATATTGATATATGATTCAATTAATTTTTCTTAGTTCTTGAATCCTATCTCAAACATTTAAGGTCTGCTTTGTGGCATAAGAACATGATTTGTTCATTGTAAGCACTTGAACCTATTGGTCAGCATAAGTACCCTCACCAAGAATTTGATCTTGGGAAGCCTCAAGTCCTTTTGCTTTTCCTTGTTCTAAAAATTTTGTCTCTTCTCTCAAATAACATTTCTACAGTAGTTGTGGCCTATCACTCAGGACTGCTGAAACTAATTAAAGCCAATCTTGTGGGGTAGCCCTATTGCTAGAAGCCTATTTCTTTACCATCACCTTAACAAATACTGAATGCAAGCCATAGGATGCTACTGCTTGCTTAATTTCTTTTAGAACATTTATTCCTATAACTATCCATGTACATTCTTTGGATCTATTTGGGTAGTTAGAATTTGATGTTTTTCAGAGTTGCTTACAGTATAAGAGGCAAAAATGCTAGATAAGTTATCTCTGACAGATAATGTGATGTTAAATCCTGTCCTTGTACCTTCTTTCCCTGATCATCAGCTCCAATAATTTCCTTAATTGTTTCAAATCTTTTTAATACTCTCTTTTGTAATTCCTGAATCTCATGGACTGAACATATTTCTAGTGATTTCATTGAGGCATATAGCCTCTGGTCCTCATTCTGCACATGTGATTGCAAGGCATGAAGTTTTTCCTTTAAAGATAACATCTCATAATTTGACATTATTTGGATAGGATGCAGATTGATTTCCTGGAGAGATACTTTATCTGTTAACCTATCATAACTTTGTAATAGATTTTGATAGTCAAATTCAACAGTAAGAATACTTTCAGATAGTTTCTCAGTACACTTTGACATGGATTGAATTTTTTTCTGTAAAACTAATGTTATTATTTTCAATAGTATTAATTTTTTCAGGTAAGATTTGATTTTTGATGGTATTAAACCTGTCATCTAGCTGTTTATTAGTCTGTAGAGACTGTATCATTTCTAAAAGTGCCTCATTCTTGGCTCTGTTATTAAACCATTTTCTTAAGGATACAATATGAAAAAGCACATTTAGTCCCAGTATCCAAAAAATGGATGTATCAGAAAAACTGTATAAGCCTTGAAGAATATGATCCATAGTATAAGTCAAAAAGTTATTAAATTTCTAGATGGTAATATTGTCTGCAATTATATAATTTTCATGCTTATTGATTTATTTATTAATTAAATAGTTACCTTATTATAAGATTTCAGTAAATTGCTGTAGAGACTATAATCTTTATTTTCCAGCAGATGTCTCGGTTGCAGCTTCATAGCAAAGAGACATGACCCGTGGTGGCATGACCTGTGACTGCATGAACAGTCCTGCACAGCTTTGATTTCTTGCCTTGGTGCCTGGTTTAATACTGACAAATATGCTCTGCTTGACTAATTAAAAATAATTAAATCAATTCTTCACATGGAGTAAGGAGTCCAGAGCTCACGAGTAGGGAGTACAAACCAGAAGCTGCCCAAGTAGCCATGTGGCATTTAAAGCAGCAGTTGTGAGAAAGAGAGTCTGTACAAGCCTTTGGAGATTTCTGAGTCACCACTCCACTGTGGCACTATTTTGAAAAAAAAATAAAATTCTTGGTAGGTGAAATCAAAACAGGGAGACATGAGTGGGAGACTTCCTGGGCTGTAAACCTTTTGTGTCTTTCAGACCCGTCCACCCTGTAGGTGTCAAGTTAGGATCCATGTGGTCGCCAGATGGATAAGGACGCTAAGAAGAAACTCCATGCTGTCTCAGAATTGAGTATAATAAAGGGTTATTTATTTAGGGGTAGATTCACAGATCACAGTCTTCTGCACAAATGTGGAGACAGAGCCAATTCCAACAGTCAAAAGAGAGTGAGAGTACACACTTTACATCAGCATTTATATATGTAGTATATGAGGCCATGCCCAAGTGGATGGTAGCTTAAAGGCTATTGACTGAAGGAGTTCCTACATCACTTATCAGGTCTGCTCAATTTTAGGCATTGCATTATTTTCACTCATGCTCTTACACATTCCCATTTTGTTTTGTAGTATCCCATACTTCATTACTCAATGCTTTTACTGTCACCACCAGCAGTCTCTGATGCAGGGACTTAAATTTTTGCTGTAACTCATCCAACCTTATAATGAGGACTTCAGTTTTATTTTCAGCAACTTGAGCTCTGTAGCTCCTGGAAATATTATTATCTTCCAGTGCATGCTTAAAAAAACTTTATTTATGCATATATATCTGGAGCCAGTCAATTGTTTTACTACATTCCTTGTTGTCTTTCCCTATATTCTGAGATCCCAGAGGCTTTTGGATTTTTATCACAAACCTTATTCTTATCCTTTGTCAGATTAAACAGTTGCTAGGAACAACTAACCATCGTCATCATTTTTCTTATTTTTCCACAAATTGTCAAAAGTTTCATATGCAGCACCAACAAAACTATTATCCCTCACAATTGGATAATCAGGATAATCAAATGCATTTATCTCCTTGAGTTTTTAATGTAGTTTACATCATGGGTTATCAGTATACTCTAAGTTTCCAGAAGAAGCTCTCCATACATTGCAACTGTTGTGCCTCATCCCCCAATGAAGGACTATTTTCTCCAAAACCTGAGCCAAAATCATCCTTTCCTTCCCTTGTGTTCTTTCTGTCTGTTGATTTGTCACAGTAATGTAGAAAGAAACTAAGATGGGTAGTATTTTATACAGATATTGTATATATTTGATTAAGGAATTAACTGCTCAAAAACTTGCTAATGTGATTCATATTAATATTTTTTTATATTAATACCCAACACCTGTGGAAAAATTCATAAGAAAGAGAATGTTTTATCAAAACTCATGGTTTTACACATTCGCACTCAAGAGCCAATGGCTGAGTCCTGTTTTCCTCATTACTTTTTGTCAAGATTCTTCATCTGTGATTATCAAAGGTGCAATAATGCAATAGTGTCATGACTAATGCTGTGAGAGCAACTTCTGCTCCTTCAGCCAATAGCTGCTGAGATAACAGCCCACTGGGCGTGGTCTATTTCTCTTTAAAAACAAGAGCTGCAGCCCTCTTGCTCGCTCTCTTGCTTCTGGCTCTTGCTCCAGTGATTAGACTTCTTTCCTGGCTGCTGGTGTTCTGTAAATTTTTCCCCTAAAATAAATACCCCTGTGAATCCAAACTGGTGTGGGATTGTTTCACGCATTAGACTACCTTAGTGAAAAAACACACTTTCCAATTGAATTCAGGGCACCGAGGGTTACTAATAAAAGATTTGTGTAAGAAAAGCCAAGGGACATTCCATAATGATGTAGGGATAGGCTAATAAGGCCCATCACCTCCTAAGGAGCTAAAGTATTTTAATGGTTACTGGAGGAGAAGGAATAATATTCCTTGGTGGTATAATAAATTATATAGTCCTGAGTAATCCCATACTGTTTGTACCACCAACCTAAGTAAACTAAGTGGGTCACAAATCAAAAAATAGGTGAATTTAGATGGAAAATATAGGAAAAGAAGTAGGGTTTTCTAGAGTAGGAAGGTAATAGAGGATAGTAGTACACAGAAGCATTCCACACACACACAAACACACACACATATGCATATATGTGTGAAATATTTTAAAACATTTTTGTAGTACTGATGTTAAAAACGAACATTTTTGTGCCAGGGTTGTAGCTCAGTGGTAGAGTATTTCTCTAGCAAAATATAATTCCTAACACTGCAACAAGAAAACATTCTTTCTCTTTGGAGAGTAAGCTTATGGATTAGAGTAAACATAACTGCTTTGTGAAATAGAAAAGAAGAAAACCTCTTTGGAAGTGTTCAGAGACAAAGAATAGGTATTCCTATAGATGAACTTCCATCCAACATAATTCTTATGACAGTTTCCTTTTTCTGTTTTGAAAAAAAGTAAAAGCCATAATTGATCTTATTAGAGTTATAATCATATGTAAACATTAGGCCTGTATACACTTCCATTGTTAGAGCTCATATCTCTAAATGAATGAATGTTAGCCTATTAATAGGCATATAATTTAGGGCAATTTTTTTTAACTTGTGATGTGATTTTATTTTTACAAAAACTGAGGTGTTGTTAAACTTTTAGATCACAACTACTATGGCCAAATATGCAACCAGGGTTAGAAAAATTCTCAAAATTATTTTAAATATATGACTTTTAAGTTGCTAATATCAAAATGTAGTTCTAGTAATATACCTCATGTATAGTTTTATCTGCATTGATTTAAAATATATTGCTGTGAAGTAATTTTTTAAAGATTCAGCTTAAATTTCATTTGTTAATAAGGCTCACAATTTATGACATAAGAGGTTTTAATGTGTATAATACTAATGAGCAAAAATGAGCCTTATCTTCCCTCAGATTTATGTGATTGAAACTGTTTGAATTAAAAGGTATTTTGCTATAAAACAAAGTGTAATTTTGAAGGTTTTCCCAGTTAATTAATGTTATTGAATTTAGTAAGTTGACAATCTCTAGTGATAGAACTTATAGTATTAATCATGGGACTCATTCTAGTTATTTTTTTTTTGGTGAAGAATGGTATTCTCATAAATGTGTTTAATGAAGGACATGGGAAAATTTTAAATAAATCTTTTGCTTTAGAATAACTAGCTGTGGTGAACATTTTCTCTTATTAATGTGGTATTGTTAAGATATCTCTAACAGCTGTAATGCTTCTGGTTAAAAAAGTCACTACTAAGGTTCCTTTTTTTGTATTAACTATAACACTGCTTGGCAAATCACTTTAGTGTATTGCTAGCTAGCTCTTATATCTTAAATTAACCCATTTCCATTACTTTATATTTCAACACAAAGCTTGTGGTTTACCAGTAAGGTTCTAATTGGTGACTTGTGTTTTTCTCCTCTGGCAGCTACATGGCTTCTCTTTGACTCAGCTTACTCTCTCTTGCTCTATCTGTTTGGAATTCCCGCCTTGCCCAATTCTGCACTGCAATAGGTCCAAAGCAGCTTCTTTATTAACCAATGGCATTCACAGCATACAGAGGGGAATCCTACATCACTGATACTTTTCTGTCCAAAGTCCTCCTAAGTTTTAAAATATCCATATTGCAATTCTTAAAAATATCTTTTTTTTAGTTTTTTGAGACCTTTGAGGGCTATGCAAAGTGGTTTGATTATATCTATCTCCACTTCCCTATGTCTTAACTTTATATCCTTTGAAAAAATTCCTAAGATGAATTTATGCTATCTAAAATACCCCTGGGCAAGAAGTTTTCCACTAGGGTATGGTCAACATACTGGGAATGCAGCCTTGTAGAAAAACGACCTCCTTTTTTCAGGAGACAAGAGTCTCAAAGTTCTCCGAAGTTAATGGTGAGATAGTGTGACCCATCCTTCCCTCCATGCTAGACATTGCTATATCTTGAATTTGCACAGGTCTTGAGCTTGCTGTCCCAACTGCTTCATGTTTTTATGTGCAGCCATCCTGCTGTGTTAAGAAGATGACTACTTGCAGTCATCTGTTTCTCTGGCTCTTATACTTTTATGGCCCACTCCCCTCTTCCCAACTGAGTTCTGAAACTTGGGAGAGAGGAGAATAGTGTAAATATTTCCATTAGGGCTAAACATTCTTTATTATCTCTCATTCTCAATACCTTGGCCAGTTGTAGGTTTCTGTGAAATAAAAACAATATGTAAGGACAACTTAAATCATCTTTAGCTTAACAACTTACTTCAATTATTCCAAGAAACTTATATTCATATTTCATGAATAATCTATAAGATATTAATATTTAGTATTAGTATATTTACCACTTGGCAATGCTCTACTATATCTTGTTAATATATCATAAATATTTGCACATCCTTATATAGTAAATTTCTCCTGAACAACTAAATGATCAGAAGAAATAGATTTATGAAAATCAAAAGCTAAGTTATGAGTCATTTTTTGATATTTAAAAATAGTTTTTCTGAGTGGAATACTTTGATTCAATTGCTAGGTCATCTTTATCAGTATAATGAATTTTTAAGAGTTCCCATAATCAATTAATAGCATTTAAATACTAATCTAATGAAAATGACCAAGTTAAACATTTAAACCATCATCAATCTATTTACAAGTATGCTGAAAAATTTCTGCCCAGCTCATTTGCCCCAGCCATTTAAAGATGTATCCTTCCTGTGGTGGTTCAAATTAGAATGTCCTACATGTGTTTGACTGGTTAGTTAACAGGGAGTGATAATATTTGAAAGGATTAGGAAAATTAAGAGTTGGGGCTTTCTTCAAGGAAGTTTGTCAATAAGGAGTTGTCTTTGACATTTCAAAAGGTCATGACAAATCCAGTCTCTGTCTGTTTCTGTCTCTCACTCTCTTTCTGCCTAAAAATCAGAATGCAGGTCTCAGTTTTTTCTCCAATAACTGCACGCTAGCTACCATGTTTTCTGCCATGATGATAGTGGACTAGACTTCTGAAATTACAAGCAAGTCCCCAAATAAATGCTCATTAAGGATTGCCATGATCATGGTGTCTCTTCACAACAATCAAACACTAGCTAAGATATTCTCCATATATAATGTCAGTGATATAAAGTAGGTGTAAGTAAATGTTTCTATTTGCTTAAGTTAATACATGTACTTGTGTACATAATGTCCATATATGTGTCTATCTATACTCATGATCAAATATATACCTAAAAAATGCTTGGTAGAATTCTTTAGTTTAAAAATATGTGAAAATGATGGAATACATGTCTATATGCCTATACAAACACACAAATCTATTCCTCCATCAATTCATTTTTCATTTCTGTCTGCATGCGTAAGTAAATGAGTAAGAATGTTAGAGAATAAATGGCTTTTGTTGACTTTATTCTTACATTCTGAAAGAGATAAATTAGTTGGAAGAATGCAGGGTATAATCAATTTTTTCAGCTCAAGTGAGTATCTTAATACATAGTTTGGGAAACAGTGACAAGGTTCCATATGAAATATGGAGATGAAAATATCTCATTAACTCCCATTTAAAGTCATTATTTAATTTCATTTTGTATCTACTAAGATTTGCATAAAAACTAGACCAAGTAATCAATATACTACCAGGTCTAGTGTTAGAAAAATGACTCATTTACCTACAATGCCACCATAGGACTTCCCAAATTCTTTAGTCCTCTTATGTCATTTTCTATAGCAAATGGTCACACTTTGGTAAACATTGACATCCCCTATTCATTTGAGGTTAGAATTTTAAAAATGTTGGACTTTTTCTGAGTTTCACTGAAATTTTAGTAACAGGGTGTATACTTGCAGATTGTATCTTAAATTCTTTGCTCCTGATACCACCCTAGATACTTGCTGTTCTGCCTTACTCTCTACATTCCCATTTCTTGTTTAATTTCATGACCTTTGTATGATAGGATTTGATCTCTATCTTTGATATAAATATAAGTAAGGCATTTCTCTGTTGTCTGTCTTCTCTCTGCTTGGTTTCTCTTGCAGATTTAACATACAGGTTTCTATGAATTCTGTGTCTGTACATACTATCTTTCTTCTCAAATTCTGTTCTCTAAATATTAGATGCCATGAACCAATCATGATCTTAGCTCCATTGGCTTAGTGCATACTGCCTGAAATCCTCTCATTGTTCTGTAGTCTGGAGTTTCAGTAAGCTCATTATTGCTGTGGAGGAAGAAGCTCCTTTTATCTACTGTGAAAAACAAAGAGGTGTTGCTAATTATCTTACAGAGCACAGAATTGCCAATCAGAAATGTTTAGAAATGATTTAAGCATGCACATTCACAGCAGCTCAATACTTTTTTCCCCTTTATTTATTCTTATTTTAGTTCTCAGACTGATCTATGATGGGTTTGAATTTTTACATATTATGTGGTATATACAATAATAAAATTTAGAAAAAAATTTCTACTCATAATTGGCTAAACATTAATTTAAGATATGAATGGAAATTATAACAGAATAAAAATGATAATCAGTAAAGATGTTGAAAGATTATTAAAGTTATTGCTTATTATTACTCTCACATAATGTATTCAACTGATAGTTTTAATATGAAACACTTTTTCAAATGATTAAAATTCAAACATACCCCAGTGATTCTTCAAAGCAAAATATACACTATTGTTATTTTTATGCAGAAATAAAGAGAAGATAAAAACTTGTCTGAATCAGGTGGGAGTGATAAAGAGAGGACTCAAATCTTGGCTCCAAAGCCTTCCAATATTTTTTCTCATGTATAAATCAAGACCGTCTAACGTTAAGAAGCAAGCATGTAAGTAAAAAGGCTTACTTTTTTCTGCCACAATTGAGATTTTTCCCTCTCTGGTTTGGTTCAGGTGTGACCTGAAAGATAGAGCCATTAGCACTGGCTACCCCCAGGAGAGTCCAGAAAATATCCTCTTTTAAAGTATCTAAAAACTTACTATAGAACATTGGAATGGAAGTATGGCTCATTGCTATAGCTTTTAAAACTAATTATATTATTTTGAGCTTTTTAGATTTGTGTTTCTATTGAAGAATAATGTAGATCACTATTCTCTTCATTAAATTATCAGTAAAGGATCTTTGTTCTTTATTTTATGGGTTTTTCCCACACAAAAGATTGAAATATGTTATAGTAATTGAGTCCTTGTTAGCATAACCTTGATGATAATTTAAAACCTTAATGCAAGTAATTGAAATAAATATTAAAGTACCAATTTTTCTGCTTTGAATTAGTCTTCATTTTTGTTCCTATGACACAGCTTTGATTTGATCCACAGTGTTTATACATTGCCTGTGAGCATTTTGCCTACTGTAGTTGCATTTTAATGTTTTTCAGGTTCCTATGCTTATTTCTAGACTAGTTCATTATCAACAGTGTACATAAAGAAGTGTGAAGGGTATACTCAAAATGTATAGTGGTGTAGGAGGTCCTTCTGTATTTGTGTTGCTTTCATTGGTTGAATAAAGAAACTGCCTTGGCCTCTTGATAGGGAAGAGCTTAGGTAGGCATGGAAAAGAGAACTGAATTCTGGGAGGAGGAAGGCAGTGTAGCCGACACCATGGTTCTCCTGCCCGAGATGGATGCTGGTTAGACTCATGCCGGTAAACCACAGTCAAGTGGTGATATACATTAATGGAGACGGGTTAAACTAATATGTGAGAGTTAGCCAATAAGAGGCTAGATATAATGATCCAGGCAGTAATTTAATTAATATAATTTCTGTGTGGTTATTTCGGGTCTTAAGCAAGCCAGGTGGTGGGTCACAGCCCATTCCTCCTACTACAGTATAGGTTTTGGTGTAGCTGTTTCTTTGTTTTAGATTTATTCATTTATTTCTAAAATTTATGTATATAGGTATTTCACCAACAAATAGATCTGTACACTATGTGCATGACTACTACCTAAGGAGGCCAGAAAAGGGTATTGAATTTCTTGAAGCCATAGTTGCAAACAGTTGTGAGCCAAGACAGGGATGCCTGGGACTGAATCCTGGTCCTCTTTAAAATCAATATGCTCTTTTTCCCTTGGAATTCTCTTTCCATCTCCTCTGCTGAACAGTTTTTGCCAATGCTAGAGAACGTCCAAGCTGAACTTATATTTTTATGTTTAGGCAAGTTTTATGTAAGCCCTGGTAATTGAAAGATTTGTCAGGAATATTTTCTTCCCCTTTGAATATTGTGTAATAATACCCTGTTGGGTTTATATATCATTGAGGAAAGCTGTATAGGGTTGCAATTCTAGATATCCCTCAGTCTTTAGAGACAAGGTTTCTCTGTGTAGAGTTAGATGTTCTAGAATTAGCTTTGTAGGCTACAATAATCTCAAACTCAAAAATCTATGTCTGTCTCCAGAGTGTTGGGAATAAAGGCATACACCACCCAGAAGAAAGATGCTTTTATAGTCCAATAAAACTTTTGTCAGAGAAGATCAACTTTGGTTTGGTGACTTCACAGCTGTTATGCAAAAAGGAACAGTGGGGTATGACAGCCAAGTATGAGTTTATTGTTTTTGTCAGAGGTGTCACATTTTAGAAACACTATAGCCAAATTCAAAAAGAAGGAAAACCCAACTAAGGACAGTTATGTTTTATTGTCTGTTTCTTTGATTTTAAATATTTTAAATTCTATGTGAATATTTGTATATCTTTGTTTGGTTTATTTCATTTACTATAATGTCATCCAAATACATACATTTATCTCCCAAATCATAAGATTTTCTTATTGTGTGTGCACGTTCTCCACAGTTTTCTTCTATCCTTTTGATGAGTGACTTGAATTTTCTGCTGTTTTTTGGCTACTGTGAATGCTGTGGCAGTGGAAAGGAAGGAACAAATATCTTCTCAAAGCATCCAATGTACACCATTCTTGCAATTCATATGAACAAGACCTGAGATTCATGTCTAGTTTTTTTGGAGTTGTGATATTTTCTCTCTGCTTAAATCATATATATTTTATTTTTACTACAGTGGAATCTTAGTCACAGATATCATAGAATAAAGAGTGAAAGGAGATGCAATTTTAGATCTTCATCTTATGTAAAGATGTAGCAATATTTATATCCCTGAGAAGGCAATAGGGGTTCAGTAAAGAGAGAATGTACTACATACATTGAGCAGTATTTTTCAGACTTTTGATCACCAGCCTAAGTAAAGTATACTTGTTATAAAATTAACCTACTGTTGTAGGCTTTGTTGTAGCCTTTGGATTTGGGGGATAATGAATCCTAGGGCATAGTCTTGTCTGCAGAAATGACAATTTATAGGCTTAGGAAGAGGGTCTTGCACTCTCTTGCTTTCTGGACAAAGGCAGCTGAATCAGTGGTGGTATCTAAACCATTCTGTATCAGTGAGTGTTTACTACTATTTCGTACCTAAATAAATTCTTGAGAACTCTTAACAAATTCTTGTGGCATCTCACAATAGCCGACCAATTTTGCCTAGCTCACTACAATTTAATTGCTGCCTTCTAGTATCCAGTTCCATTCTATACTTTGTCATCCCATTCATTTTCCCTGTCATTCCATGTCTTTATAGATATGTAATGGAAATATTAAATTAGTCAATACTGTGAGCCAGTAATAGAATAAAACCAAACATTTTATACTCACATACTTTTACTTATTTTAAAACAGTAATTAAAAATCAATCTTTTGTTGTTAGCCTACATTTTAGAAAGCTTTGATGAAATATAATTCACATTCTACCAATCTTATCAATTTGGAGTGAAAATTTAATAGTTTTGAAGATATATTTTAGCAAAAATGTATATTTTCTAAGTGCTTTAACATAATAAAAATTAATAAATTTATCATCTTATTCAAAACTTTTAAAACCTTCTTCACTTCCTATCTCAATCTACTCCTTCCTGCGAAGCTCAGATAATGACTATTTCAGTTTTTGTCTCTTTATGTATTTGTCCCTTCTATACACACCATGTGAACAGAATTGTCTGATATATAGTCCATTAGGAATGTTTTAAGGTAGTTTGGTATTGTTAATTTAAGCTGTGTTACAGTATATATCAATTTTAAGTAGTGTGTAATATTCATTTTATAATGGTGCTACATTTTGTCTTCATATTTAATCTTCTAGTTCCATTTCTGTCTCTGTAATAAATAATCTGACCAAAAGCAACTTTGGGGAGACAGAGTGTATTTAACTTACAATTCTGGTTTAAGTTCATTAGGACTGGAAAGCAATAGCAGCAGGGGATGGAAGGAGCTAGAAATCATTGTATCAAAAGTTAAGAAGAGAGAAAAGTGGAAACAGTAATTTCCCCTGCTTTCTTTTAGCAAGCTTTCTTCACTCTTACACAGTTCAAGCAAGCCCAGTCTGTTGTATGGTGCCACCAACATTTAGAGTGAATCTCCCAACATCAACAGTCTAGACCATCCTGTCACTGCTACCACAGATATACTTACAAGTCAACCTGAATGCAATAAATTTATTTTCACATTTTTTTTTGTTCTGTTCATTTTTTCGTATCTTTAGACAAATGACAGTTTAGACGCATAGTCGCTTTTTTCAGACAGTGGGTCATTTATCCTTTGTTGTTGAGCCATGTCTTAGGGTTTCTGTTACTGTAACAAAACACCATGACCAAAAGGAAAGTTCAGGATGAAAGATTTTATTCAGCTTATTGTTTTTACTGTTGTGTATAGAGACCATGACCATGGAAACTCTTATAAAGGAAAACATTTAATTATGGCTTGTTTACAGGTTTGGATGTTGAGTACATTATCATCATGACAGGTAGCATGGCAGCATACAGGCAGACATGGTGCAGAAAGACCCAAGAATTCTATGTCTGGATCAGTAGGCAGCAGGGAGGGAGTATCACTAAGCCTGGATTGAGCATCTGAAAGTTGAAAACTCAACCCTAGTGTCATACTTTCTTGAATAAGGTCATACCAACTTGAACAAGGCTACACTTCCTAAAAGTTCCATTCCCTATGGGCCTATGGGGGCCATTTTCATCCAAACAACTACATACCCTTTTGCATGATTACTGAAATACAAATAATTTTATTTTAAATATCTTGAAGCGCCTCCTCATTGTAATTCATGATAGATATACCAGCAAAATTACTTTTTGTTGGTCTAAATTTTCCCCTTTTCAATTATGATTTTGCTGTTACAGCTAAGAAACCATTGTCTAATCTATTTTCATAAAGGTTTGTCTTCATATTTTCTAAAAGTTTTACTGTTTTAGCTTTCATTTAGATTTTATAACAATTTTTATATAACATCAAAGCTAATATTTTTCAAATAAAGTTTAATATTAAGTCTAAGAGAATATGTTTATGACATTAGATAACCTATCATTCAATAAACACGGAAAAAATGAACAAAATAAAAGATACATAAATTTATGTAACTGATGATAGTTTTGTTGAGATTTTTAGGTCAACTGAATGAAATCTAAGTCTATAAATGAGCAGATGGGCTTTACACATATTAGACCAGTGGGATGTTCCTACGTAAGAAAAATAAATCATGGAGACTATGACTGCATCCTGCATTTCAGGATTGACCTCTGTCAGAAAATGACCAAGTCTGGATGTACTTGTGAACAGTTAATTGCTATCCAAAAGAAATACAAGCTTAGCTTCCAGCCAGTTTCTATTTGTAGGCTTGTGTTTCCCTGCTCCCTGCCAGTCTTTGTGCTTGCTTTTACCTCTTGTCTTTTCATCGCATTTATTCAAATTGCAGACGTACTGGTCTCAATTTTTAGCAGCAATTTTAATAAAGATAATCTTCAATCTCAAGAAGTTGAATATTTCATTTTTAAACATATTAATTATTCCGTGTTTTTTTCTAGGCAAGTTGACAACTGACTTGTGTTTTCGTTTTGGATAAAAATCAAATTAATCTGTAAATTAAACTAACATTTTCATGCTCTCATATAAACATAAATGCTGCACTGGCCAGCTGTGAACCACTCATCCATCCATATGATGATCCGGAAGTTGAATATAAAGTCTCCAGTGAACATGGGCAACTTTAGATCAACTCCAGGGTATGACAGCCCAGTCAGAATGTCTTGAACTATGACCTAATTAAAGGACAAGCTCAATGAATAAAATTTAAGGCATCTTCCTTTTGTTGATCTCTCCCAGTTAATGTCAAAGGCTGCACTTACTGTCAGGGAGAAGTCATATTCTGACTTATAAGCACACTTAACACTTTTTCAGTCATAAAACATACTGCAAAATGCCTCAGAGGCATCCATTTTTAAACAGCTGACATTAATGATGAATATATAGCAAGAAAAAGGCTGCAGTTTGCTCACCTCAGTATACTATATTTTCTGGTGAAGTAAAACACTCATCAAAATTCTGTTCAATATAAAATTGCACCTTTCAAGTTTGAGATATTCTTAGAGTGATATTTCTTCATGTATGAAGCTGATGTGTACCGGGAGACAATATACAATTATGTTGCAATTGTATATTTTTGTAACTGAACTTCCAAAAATAGAATCGTAAATGATGCTATGCAATGTTTGATTAGTTAACTGTGAACCAGTGTGCTAATATATAAATTCAAGTATAGAAAAACAATACACACACACACATATATATATATATTTGCAATATATACTAATATTTTAATGATCGTCCAAAACAAAAAGTTCTCTACTTTACAAAGCAATAAATAAAAAGACTAAGATAGTGTGTGTGATTTATCTGGAAAATATGGAAAAAATCAATTATTTTCAATATGCACACAAAATTGATAAAAAAGCAGTTGCTTTAAAATTATCTAGATATATGGTAATAAATTTGACATTTGAGCATTATATTTTAATAAACAGCTTGTACAACATGGTAGAATATAAATTTCTTCCCTTGGCATGTAGGAAATAATATAAACTTGACTGCAGAGGTTCATAATTAAGCAGTTACCTATCTAAATTTATGCAACCAGTTTTTAATTACTTTCTTTTTTAAAAATATGATTAGATCATATTTTCCCTTTTTTGCTGCCTTTTAACCTTCCCTTTCTTCTATGAAACACCAGGTCTTCTCTTTAATTATTATAGGTGTGTGTATGTGTGTGTGTCTGTGTGCATACACATAAAAGGAACCTGTTGAACCCATTAGATGTTATTGGTACATGATTTCAGTGATGATAATTTGATATTAGATAACCAATTAAGGGGTTCCTATTTATCCTGCTCTCATCATTTCCTAGTAGCCTGTAGTTCTTTCTCTAGTGGTGGAGGTGAGAGTTTACCCTTCCATGTTAGCAAGACTTTTGTTGTATTTCCTCAGGCTTTGTATAGGCACTCATGTTGTTTAGTTATCATGAATGAAGCTTCTCTGTCATTTCTAGGACAGATAATCTCACAGATTCCCTAGTCCTTTGGCTCATTCAACCTCTCTTCACCTTCCTCCTTGTATAATCCTTTCAACTTTACTGACCCCTCTTATATAATGTTTTTTGAGTCTTAGGCACGAAAGTAGTGTTGAGGAAGTAATCAGTGGGAATTGACATTGGGCACTCTGTGTTAAGTCACTCTTGCATTTTGACCAGCTTATAGTTTTCTGTACATCTCTGTTGGTTGCAAAGAGGAGTTTCTTTGATAATGGTTAGAGGCTACACTTATCTGTAGGTATAAAAATAAATAGAGTGTACTTAAAATCTTGCTGGTTTAGAAATGTGGTAAATGTGGTCATAAGTTCTCCAAGATCCATAGCTTCACTAGCCTTTGGGTAGTTAGCTAGTTTTCTAGTACCAGGGTTGATTTCTCTCCTGCTTAACAGGCATTGAGTCAAGTTATATAGGTGTTGGTTACCACCAAAACATGAGTACCATAATATGTAATCAGTTTTGATAGAAAACTTTTAAAGCTCCCTTTTATGATGTACAGACTCTAAACACTGTTTAAATAGCATTGTGTATACCACTGAGACACTAAGAACAGAGAATTTCTGGTCCACTATACAGTGGTATGTTTTTAAATATTAAATGGATAATTCATAAAATAAAATTCTTTACTTCATTCTAAGGTTCTGCTGTAAATGGGTTAAAATGTGAGAGTTCATAAATACTTAGCAAATATTATTAAACCATTGATGGGGCCTATTGATTGTTCTGAAAGAAAACTGGTTGGAATAGACTATTGTACTATTAATTTTAACTATTAGGGAATAGTCCTTCAGTTTTGAAGGACCGCGTCAGAGTAAAATAATGAATGATTTAAAAAAAGTATAGATCAACCTTCTTACTAAGGCAGGTTTTGCTTATGAATGTTAAATGGAACTAACCCAGCTTTCTAATTGCTTATGGAGTTCCATGATTTATTTGGTGTTGGTTTCATGCAGAGTGAGGTATAAAGTTCTATTTTCACTCTTCTTCATGTAACTATCCAATTTGAACTACATCATTTGTTGAAGATACTTTATTTAATGTGTTTCATGGGCCTCGTTGTCAAAAATCAGGTGAATATAGAAATAAGGGCTTATATGTAGACCTGAGTTCTATTCTAAGGATCAGCAAGTCTGTTTTATGTACAAAACTCAAGTCTGAGTGGATCAAAGACCTAAATAACATAAAATCAGATGCACCAACCTTGACAGAAGAGAAAGTGAGGAATAGCCTTAAACACATTGGCACAGGAGACAGCTACTGCAGAGAACATCAATACTGCAAGCACTAAGATGGACAATTCATAAAGGAGACCTATTAAATCAAAAAGCTTGTGTAAGACAAAAAAATCCTCAATAGGGAAAAAAACAGCAGCCAACAGAATAGGAAAAGTTTTTCATCAGCCCCTATCCAGAAAGAACTCAAAAACCTAGACACAAACAAACCAAACAATGCAATTAAAAATGGAGTACAGAGCTAAACAAATTTTTCCACAAAGGAATATTAAATGGCTGAGAAGCACTTAAAGAAATACCCAATATCAGGGAAATCCAAATCAAAACAACCCCAAGACATTCTTATTTGTTACTCCCAGGAATTCATGAAGGTGACTCTAGTGAAGACTCCTAGTAGTGGGGAATATGGAACCTGAACTGAAGATCTTCTGTGACTAGGCAAGGCTTCTAGTGGAGGTATAGTATAGCAACACAGCCTTTGTCCTCCAATTTGTTCTGCCTATAAGAGGTACTGAAGTAAGGGTGGTTCAGAACTTGTGGGAGTGGTCAGCCAATGACTGGTCCAAAGTGAGGTCCAAGCCACAAGAGAGAACCAATCCCTGACACTGCCAGCAGGCCCAGGAACCAGAGACTGGGTAACTCAGAGACCATGGATACAATAAACATGACCAGAAAAAAAAAGTCAGTGAAATGATTCCTGACAATTGTCATCATAGAGGCTTCATCCAGGAAGTGATGGAGCAGAGGGAGTTTTCTAGAAGAAGTGAAGAAGAATTGAAGGAGCCAGAATCAATTAACCAGGGCTCATAGGGGCTCAGAGGGACTGAACCAAAAATCAAGGATCCTGCCTCGGTCTGACTTATAACCTTTGCACATATGTTATGGTTGTGTAGCTTGGAGTTCCTGTGAGACTTCTAACAATGGGAACTGGCCCTGTCTCTGACTCTTTTGCTTGCTATTGAGTCCCCTTTCCTCCTAGTGTGTTTCTTCTTCTGGCCTTAATAATGCCTTGGTGTATTATAACTTTATATGCCATGTTCAACTGGTATCTCCGGGAGGCTTGCCCTTTTCTGAAGGGAAAGGAGGGGGGAGGATCATGGGGAGAGTGAATGGGGGGATAGTCTTTTAGGAGAGGATGGAGGGGAAACTGTGGTCAGGATGAAATATATGCAAGAATAACAAAACATAAAGTTAATTAGGTAATATTATCTCAAAATATTAAGAGAAAAGTATCATTCTAAATGCAGGCAATAACTTATAATAATATTGTAAAAATTAATGCATCTTAAATGTTACAGTATTTTTAAAGGATGAGACATTTAATATTTCAAAAGAAATAATTGAAGTACATTACATATAAATATAAATGAAATTATACTTTATATTTTTTCCTAGATTCATTATTTCCTCTTACATCACATGGCATATCATAGTTAGGTCATAAAAAAGGGGGTTGAAAAAATTTTTCAAAAATTATGATTATAAACAATTGGGTAAGTTTTAAATCAATGTTTTGTACTCAACAGAAATCATACAAAAATTAATTAAATACTTGATTCAAATTGGGTTTTAAAAAAGATAATAAAATTATGGATTAAAATATTTTATCAATACTGATTGCACATACGTATGTTTTATATTCATATATACTTATTTTAGATTTTATACAAAGCACAATTTTATATATATATATATATATATATATATATATATATATATATATATATATATATGTGTGTGTGTTGCAAGGAAGGAGGGCACTTACTCATCCCGGTTTCCCAGAACCAAAATAACCACACAAAAACTATATTAACTAAAAGACTGCTTGATCCATTAGCTCTAGCTTCTTATTGGCTAACTCATATTAATTTAACCCATATCTATGAATTCATATACTACCATGTGGCCATGTGGTCATGTGGCAGTGGCTTACTGGCAAAGATTTGGCATGTCTGACTCTGGTGGTTTTATGGTGTCTCTCTGACTCTGCCTCCCTTTTTCCAGCATTCAGTCCAGTTTTCCCCGCCTACATAAGTTCTGCCCTATCAACAGGCCAAGAAAGTTTCTTTATTCATTAATGATAATCACAGCAGACAGAGGGGACTCGTGTGTGTGTGTGTGTGTGTGTAGCATGTATGAATATCATCTAAAAGCAAAACCCAACCACACTTTTAGAAAATTTTAATGTCAACGCCTTTGTAAGAAAATCCTTTAAATATTATACCATATGTCATTCCATGTCTCATAAATATGTTGCTAACGTGTTTCAGATAGCACATGTGTGAACCTGACCTACAGGATTCCAAAGAAATCACTGGTGTTGACTCTGTTCCTTCTTTAACAACATCTTGCTTCTTACATTTGTGTGTAAGTTAGGCTTGCCACCAAGCATTTATAATTTTATCATTCACAGAGAAAAGTACCTTCCAGTCAGAAGGGACCTTAGTAATCTGAGACCCCATACCCCTTTTATAATGAGGAAATCAGTGATTTTTGGCTCATTGAGAAGAAATTATTCTAAAAATAAATAAAAATATACGAATATTGATTTAATTTGCCTTATCCTCCTGGTGTCCTCTATGTCCTCTGCCTCATAGAATATTTCCTCCCATTTGTTCACAGGGTTCTGTGAACTCCAAAGAGAGGGATCCAGTGGAGATCTCCAATCTAGGTGCTCTCTTCTCTGTCTGTTTGTGGGCATCTGCACCTGCTCCTATTTGCTGGTGGAAGAAACCTCTCTGATGATGTCTGTAAAAGGCACTGATCTTCGATTATAGCAGAATACCATTATAAATTACTTCACTGATTTTTTTGTGAGAGTTACAGAGCCTAAAGCAACAATCGAGTACCTGTATGGATCTGTACTATGTCCTCTGCATTTAAGTTATGGCTGTTAGTTTGGTGTTTTTGTGGGAATCCTAACAGTGGGAGCTGGTGAGTTTCTGATTCTTTTGTCCCTACTCTTTGGACACTTTTCTTCCTATTGAGTTGCCTTATTCAGTCTTAATATGAAGGCTTTTGCCTTATTTTACAGTATTTTGGTTTGTCGTGTTTGGTTGTTGGCTCTTGGAAGCCTGTTCATTTCTGAAGGAAAACAGAGAGGGAATGGATCTGGTGGAGAGTGCAGTTTGGAAGGGGAATCTTGGAGGAGTGGAAGGATAAAAAACTATGTCCAGGTTTTATTTTATTAGAGAATCTATTTTAAATAAAAATATTACATTTTAAATGTCTATATTCTTATTTTAAATTGTGTAAATTAAAGAAAAACAATGTTTAATTCCTATTTCACAGCTTCAAGCAAGACTTATAAATCTGATTACTCACTTAGTCCATCAAGAAAGACAAGTAGATTAACCACACGTTGAAATTCACAATAATCATCCGTGGTATTGAAAAGGGGTCATTCTATCCCCTTTCCCTTATTCTGAACATCAAGAAAATTTCATCCTTGTCGGAGGTTTGACATATGGAATTTACACAGAGAATTCAGCTACTTAAGAGCCCAAATTAGTGGCAAAATTTTGCCTGGGTTTGTCATATTGACTGTCACCGAGTTATATTTGATCCTAACTACTGACCAAAACCAGTGCTTTCTTCCTTAACACGTGTATCTAAATGTGAAGCATGCCCTTAAGGAAATATTGGTCCTTGTCCAGATTATCTATAAAATAGGTCTGGCAGTGACTTAATAAATCTTGGCACTCAATTCCCTGGAAACCATTATAGCCACTCATGAATACAAACACTGTTTGAAGGACTGAAGCTAAATGTGGAGCAAATAATACTGCATGTAGCTGAATTAATCTATAGGCAGTAGAACACTGCCACTTCTGGTAACTGACATCGATGGTGTGGCTAGCCTAACCCTAACATATTCTCTAATTATTGCCTGTGGTGAAAATTGATTACATCTACCAGCATGAAAAAATTATATGACATCAGTTTAAAACAGGAAATGTATCTTCTTCTGTGCAGTACTTGAGATACAAAAATCTGCATGGAAATGCAAACATCTTTTCCAGTTCTTAGAGATTATCTTTTAAATAGTAACTTAGCAACTTTTTTAGGCATTTACTTTTATTATTTTCAAGTATGTGTGAGTTGTCTGGATGTTTTTTCCATCTGAAGTCATAAATAGTATTTCTGTTTTTTTTTCTTTTCATTTGGCATATCAACCTAGAGTCCTACATAAGTTGCAAAACACTACAAAGCCCACAATTCTCAAAGTTAAATAGGTATCAGCCACCGCTGATTTATCATGCATGAGCAGCATCAGACAACATTTTAAGTAGCACCTCTCTGAGCTATATGGCAATTTTGTCATCATGTAAGGCATGCTCTCTTCTCATTAGACCATCCAAGAACATCGAAGAAGGTGTCAGGACCTTGCTTTGACCTCACCATGGAATGGGTCACTGTCTTTCTCACTAAGTCCCCAACTTCTTTCCATAAATCATCTCTCTGAGAGGAGCCCACATATTTACTCTGAGAAAACTATGGCTCCCTATGGCTCCCCGTACCAAGTGGGGACTGTATTCATGCTTCCAATTCTACCTCTATACCTTATGTCTCTCTCCAAAGATCCAAAGAGCTAAATAGAATACTTACTTCTAGAGCTCTATCTCCTAAGCTACCAGTTAAACTTAACATCTTAGAACTCTGAGTCTGTCAGCTAAAGAACTATTTAAAATAAAACATAATAACAAATGTCCTAATACTATTGCAAAGACACAAACAATATGAAACCAAACAATATATTTCAAACAAAGACCTTCAATACTCATACTCATACCCAGTGAATACAAATTAGATAATTCTAAGCATGTCTAAGGAGTTCAAAGAATTCAAGAAGAACATGAATATCTGAAAAAATTTAAATAGGACAGTCATAAACTCCTGATTGAAGCACAAGAAAACACAAATGGCTAAATATAATGATGAGGACAAGTGAGGATATAAAACTTTAATTCAATAAAAAGACCAAAATATTGATGGATAACCAAGGTTAAACTTTTTTTTGCCTGGCAATCTTGTCTGCTTCCAATTTCCAGGAGGATCTATGTGTTTTTCTTTGGGTTCACCTTATTACTTAGCTTTTCTAGGATCGCGAATTATAGGCTCAATGTACTTTGTTTATGGCTAGAATCCACTAATTAGTGATTATATACTATATTCATCTTTTGGGGTCTGGATTAACTCACTCAAGATAGTGTTTTCCGTTTCCATACATTTGCATGCAAAATTCAAGATGTCATTGTTTTTTACTGCTGAGTAGTACTCTAGTGTGTAGATGTGCCACACTTTTTTCATCCATTCTTCCATTGAGGGGCATCTACATTTTTTCCAGGTTCTGTCTATTACAAATAATGCTGCTATGAACATAGTTGAACAAATGCTTTTGTAGTATGATTTGGGCATCTCTTGGGTATATTCGCAAGAATGGTAGTGTTGGATCCAGAGGTAGGTTGACTCCTAATTATCTGAGAAACTGCCACACTGATTTCCAAAGTGGTTTCACAAGTTTTCATTCCCACCAGCAATGGATGAGTGTACTCCTTACACGACATCCTCTCCAGCATAGGCTATCATTGGTGTGTTTGATTTTAGCCATTCTAACAGGTGTAAGATGATATCTCAAAGTTGTTTTGATTTGCATTTCCCTGATAGCTAAGGAAGTTGAACATGTCTTTAAGTATCTTTTGACCATTTGAAATTCTTCTGTTGAAAATTCTCTGTTCAGTTCAATACCCTATTTTTAAATAGGGTAATTTAGAATTTTAATGTATACTTTCTTGAGTTCTTTCTATATTTTGGAGATCAGACCATTGTCTGAGGTTGGTGAAGATCTTCTTTCATACAGTAGGTTGCCTTTTCGTCTTAATGACTGTGTCCTTTGCTTTACAAAAGCTTCTCAGTTTGAGGAGGTCCCATTCATTCATTCTTGCTCTTATTGATTTGCTACTGGGGTTATATGTAGGATGTGGTCTCCTATGCCCATGTATTGCAGCTATCTCCCACTTTCTCTTCAATCAGGTTCAGTGTGGTTGGATTTATATTGAGGTCTTTAATTCATTTGGACTTGAGTTTTGTGCATGGTGATAGATATGGATCTATTTTCATTCTTCTACATGTTGACAACCAGTTATGCCAGCACCATTTGTTAAAGATGCTTTCTTTCCTCCATTGTATAATTTTAGCTTCTTTGTCAAAAATCAGGTGTTCATAGGTTTATGGATTAATATCCGGGTCTTAGATTTG
The DNA here is from genome assembly GCA_902806775.1 of Microtus agrestis. Taxonomy (NCBI): domain Eukaryota; kingdom Metazoa; phylum Chordata; class Mammalia; order Rodentia; family Cricetidae; genus Microtus; species Microtus agrestis. Next base: position 300,328 of record CADCXT010001974.1, read on the forward strand.
ATTCCATTGGTCAACATCTCTGTTTTTATGCGAATACCAAGCTGTCTTCATTACTGTAGCTCTGTAATGGAGTTTGATATCAGGGATGGTAATGCCTCCAGAAGTTTCTTTATTGTATAGGATTGTTTTGGCTATTCTGGCTTTTTTGTTTTTCCATATAAAGTTGATTATTGTTCTCTCTAGGTCTGTAAAGAATTTTGTTGGGATTTTGATGGGGATTTTATTGAATCTATAAATTGCTTTTGGTAGAATTGCGATTTTTACTATGTTGATCCTACCAATCCAAGAGCATGGGAGATCCTTCCATTTTTTGGTATCCTCTTCAATTTCTTTTTTCAAAGCCTTAAAGTTCTTGTCAAATAGATCTTTCACTTCCTTGATTACTGTTACCCCAAGATACTTTAAGCTATTTGTGGCTATCGTGAAAGGTGATGCTTCTCTGATTTCCCTCTCTGCTTCTTTATCCTTTGTTTATAGGAGGGCTATTGATTTTTTAAAGTTGATCTTGAATCCTGCCACATTACTGAAGGTATTTATCAGCTATAGGAGATCTTTGGTAGAGTTTTTGGGGTCACTGATGTACACTATCATATCATATGCAAATAATGAATGTTTGACTTCTCCCTTTCCAATTAGAATCCCCTTGATCTCCTTATGTTTGTCTTACTTCTATTGCTAGAACTTCAAGCACTATATTGAAGAGATAGGGTGAGAGTGGACAGCTTTGTCATGTTCCTGATTTTAGTGGAATGGCTTTGAGATCCTCTCCATTTAATTCAATGTTAGCCATCAGCTTGCTGTATATTGCTTTTATTATATTTAGATATGATGCTTGTATCCCTATTCTCTCTATGACCTTTATCATAAAGGGGTGTTGAATTTTGTCAAATGTTTTCTAAGCATTGAATGAAATGATCATATTTTTTTTTCCTTCAGTTTACTTATATGATGGTTTACATTGATAGATTTTCATATTTTGAACTAGCCCTGCCTCTCTGGGATGAAGCCTACTTGACCATAATGAATGATTTTTTTTGATGTGTTCTTGGATTCGGTTTGCCATTATTTTATTGAGAATTTTTGCATCAATGTTCATGAGTGAAATTGGTCTGTAATTCTCTTTCTTGGTTGAGTTTTTGTGTGGTTTTAGTATCAGGGTAACTGTAGCTTCATAAAAAGAGTTTGGCAGTGACTCCTCTGTTTCTATTATGCAAAACACATTAAAGAGTATAGGTATTAGCCCTTGGAAGTTTGGTTGAATTCTGCACTAAAGCCATCTAGTCCTGGGCTCTTTTTGGTTGGGAGTTTTTTTTTATGACAGCTTCTATTTCCTCACGACTTATATGTCTATTTAAATTGTTCACCTTGTCTTGATTTAATTTTGGTATATGGTATTTATTGAAAAAATGTCCATTTCTTTTACATTTTCCAATTTTGTGGAGTACAGGCTTTTGTAGTAAGATCTAATGATTCTCTGAATTTCCTCAGTGTCTGTTGTTATGTCCCCCTTCTGATTTCTGATCTTGTTGAGTGTTCTGTCTTTTGATTAGTTTGGATAGGGTTTTGTCAATCTTGTTGATTTTCTCAAAGAACCAGCTCTTCATTTCATTCATTCTTTGGATTGTTTTCTGTGTTTTTATTTTGTTGATTTCAACTCTCAGTTTGATTATTTCCAGTCTTCTACTCCTCTTGGGTGAGTCTGCTTCTTTTTTTTTCCCTAGACCTTTCAGGTGTGCTGTTAAGTCTCTAATGTGAGCTTTCTCTGTTTTCTTTATGTAGGCACTTAGTGCTATGAACTTTCCTCTTAGCACTGTTTTCATAGTGTCCCATAGGTGTGGGTATGTTGTGTCTTCATTTTTGTTGAATTCAATGGAGACTTATAATTTTTTTCTTTCTTTCTTCCTTGACCCAGGGGTGGTTCAGTAGTGGACTGTTCAGTTTCCATGATTTTGTAGGCTTTCTGGGGATAAAATTGTTGTTAAATTCTAACTTTTTTCCATGGGGATATGATAAGACACAGGTGGTAACTCCAATTTTTTTGTATCTATGGATGTTTGCTTTGTTACTGAGTATGTGATCAATTTTTGAGAAGGTTCCATGAGATGCTGATAAGAAGATATATTCTTTCCTGTTTGGGTGGAATATCCTATAGATGCCTGTTAAGTCTATTTGATTCATTATATCTGTTAGTTCTCTTATTTCTCTATTAAGTTTCTGTCTAGTTGACCTGTTCATTGGTGAGAGAGGAGTGATGTAATCTCCTACTATTAGTGTGTGGGGTTTGATGTGTGATTTGAGTTCTAGAAATGTTTCTTTTACATATGTGGGTGCTTTTATATTAGGGGCATAGATATTCAGGTTTAAGACTCCATTTTGATGAATTATTCCTGATATGAGTATAAAGTGTCCTTGTCCATCTCTTCTGATTGATTTTAGTTTAAAACGATTTTGTTAGACATTAGGATAGCCACACCCACTTGTTTTTTAGGTCCCTTTGCTTGAAAAACTTTTTCCAAACCCTTTAATCTGAGGTAGTGTCTATATTTGAGGTTGAGGTGTATTTCTTGTAAACAGCAGAAAGTTGGATCCTGTTTTTTATCCATTCCCTTAACCAGTGCCTTTTTATAGGTGAATTGAGTCCATTGATATTAAGCGGTATTAATGATCAGTGGTTTTTAACTCCAGTTATTTATTTATTTATTTATTTTTGGTGGTAGTGTTTGTGTCTTTCCTTTCATTGAGTTGTGTTGATAAAGAGTTGTCAGATGTCTGTGCTATTATGTGCCTGTGCTATTACTCCTTTGGTAGGGGTTTTCCTTCTAGTACTGTATTTATTTATTTACTAAAGATTTCTGTCTCCTCCCCGCCACCGCCTCCCATTTCTCTCCCCCTTCCCCAATCAACTCCCCTTCTCTCGTCAGCCCAAAAAGCAGTCAGGGTTCCCTGCCCTGTGGGGAGTCCAAGGACCTCCCACTTCCTTCCAGGTCTGGTAAGGTGAACATCCAAACAGCCTAGGCTCCCAAAAAGCCAGTACGTGCAGTAGGATCAAAACCCAGTGCCATTGTTCTTGACTTATCAGCAGTCCTCATTGTCCATTCTAGTACTTTCTGTAAGGCTGGGTTTTTATGGATACATATTGTTTAAATCTGCTTTTGTCATGGAATATCTTGTTTTCTCCATTGATGGTGAAAGAAAGCTTTGCTGGTAGTAGTAGTCTGGGCATGCATCCATGGTCTCTTAGTTTCTGTAGCATATCTGTCCAAGACCTTCTGGCTTTCATGGTTTCTATTGAGAAGTCAGGTGTAATTCTGATAGGTTTATCTTTATATATTACTTGACCTTTTTCCTTTGTAGCTCTTAATATTCTTTCTTTATTCGGTATGTTTTGTGTTTTGATTATTATATGGTGAGGGGATTTTTTTTTTTTGATCAGTCTATTTGGTGTTCTGTAAGCTTCTTGTATCTTCATAGGAATATCCTTCTTTAGGTTGGGAAAGTGTTCTTCTATAATTTTGTTGAATATATTTTCTGGACCTTTGAGCTGGAATTATTCTCCTTCTTCTACCCCTACTATTTTTAGGTTTGGTCTTTTCATGGTGTCCCAGATTTCCTGGATGTTTTGTGTTAAAAATTTGTTGGATTTTCTGTTTTCTTTGATCAATGAGTCTATTTCCTCTATAGTATCTTTAGCATCTGAGATTCTTTCTTCTATCTCTTGTATTCTGTTGGTTATACTTTTCTCTGTAGTTCTTGTTTGTTTACCCAGATTTTCCATATCTAGCCATCCCCCAGTTTGTGTTTTCTTTATTACCTCCATTTTGGTCTTCAAGTCTTGAACTGTATTCTTTACCCATTTGATTGCTTTTTCTTGGTTTTCTTGGGTATCTTTGAGGGATTTGTTAAATTCTTCTAACTTATTGTTTGTCTTCTCTTCCATTTCTTTAAGGGTCTCCATCATTTTCATAAATTTATGTTTTAGGTTGATTTCTTCTACTTCTTCTGGATTAGGGTCTTCAAGTTTTCCTGTTGCATGTTCGCTGGATCCTGGTGTTATCATGTTGCTTTTCACATTGTTGGAGGAATGTTTACATTGGTGCCTGCCCATCTCTTCCTTCAAATTAGGCCAGTCACTTCACTGAACAAGTCAGTAGTCCTCCTTTTAAGAAGAATAAATGAGATGGGAAAGAAATTAAGGAAATAATACCCTTCACAATGGACACAAAAAAATAGAAAAACATCAAAAAAGTTCGGTACAATAAAAAAATTTCTGAACATATCACCTTATCTGATTTCAGACTTCACTGCAGAACAATAATAATAAAAATCGTCATGGCATTGTCATAAAGACAGACATTTTGATCAATATAACTGAACTAAAACCCAGATATAAATCTACATACATATAGATACATGAATTTTGATAAAGAAGGCATATCCAATGGCAGTAAAGAAAGCATCTTCAAAAAGTAGTGCTGGTCTAGGTGAATATCAATATAAAGTAAAATATAAATAGATACATATCTATCATGCTGCACAAAACTCACATCCATGTAGATCCAAAACCTCAATGTAACTCTAAATATACTGAACCTGGTAGAACAGAAAGTGGAGAATAGCTGTTGGCACAGGAGACAATTTCCTGAATAGAACACCAGTAACACAGACACTAAGATTGACAGTTAAAAAGAGAACACTAGTCAAAGGAAAAATCAGCAGGATCCAGAATGGGAAAAGTTCTTCACCAACCCCACATCTTAAAAAGTATTGATATCCAAAATGTATAAAGCATTCAGAAAATTAGACATCAGTGTGTCAAATGATCCAATTAAATCATGGCAACAGGTCTAAGCAGAGGATTCTTAACAGAGGAATCTCACATGGCTAAGAAACACTTAGAGAAATGTTCAGCATCATTATCCATCAGGGAGATGCAAATCAAAAAGTCTGTGAGACCCAATTTTACACCTGTCAGAATGGCTTAGATCATAAACACAAGTGACAGCTCCTACTGGAGATGTTTAGCAAGGGGTACACTACACTGCTGGTGGGAGTGCCAACTTGTCCAGTCACTTTGGAAAATAAATCTACCTCAAGACACAGTTATACCACTACTCTCTCTCTCTCTGTGTATATATATATATATATATATATATATATATATATATATATTCCTCTAACATATCACAATAATACTTACTCAACTATGTCCATAGCAGCTTTATTCATAATAGTCCGAAAATGGAAACAACCTAGATATTCACGAATCCAAAATGGATAAAGAAAATTGGTACATTTACACAATGAAGGATTACTCAGTTATTAATAAATAATGACACCATAAAATCTACAAGCAAACAAAGGAAATTAGGTAAGATTATCCTAAGTGAAGTCGCCCAGAAAAACAAGCATTGTATGCAATCACTTATAAGTAGATATTAGCTGTAAAGTAAAGGATAACCGTGCTATAATCTACAGACTCAAAGAAACTAAGTATATGGGGACTTAAGAGTAGACACCTTAATCTAACTGTGAAGGAAAAATAGAATAAACATCACAGGTGATGGGGGAGTTGTCTGGATGGGGGAGTGTACATGAGAACAGGACATATAGTTTGGAGGACAATGGAGGAAGAGAGTACTGAGAGAGACAACTGGAATCAGGAGTCTTTTCAGGAACAAACTAGAAACCTAGTGCAATGGAAACTTCATGAAATATAAAACAAACAAACAAGTAATTAAGTAAATAAGTAAATAAATAAATAATGAAATGATCAGAAACCCTGGCACAACTTAAAACACTAAATTTTCTACATAAATTAAGGATTTTCAGTCCATTATTAAGGATATATTTTAATAAAATATTATTTTAGTTAGGGCTTCTTTTACTGTGATGAAAGACATAAAGCTACTTGAGTGGGTAGGAATTATTTCAATATACATTTTTATACCACAATACTTCATCAAAGGAAATTAGAGGGAAAAAACTCAAGGCCTGTTGAAAGCATGGAAGCAGAAACTGAAGTAGAGGCCATGTAGGATTACTGCTTATTGTTACGGCTTATTTCCCGTGATTTGCTCAGGTTTTTTTTTTCTGATAGCATTCAGGAATTCTATTCAAAAACAGTGAGTTGGGACATTCCACATCAATAATGAAACAACCAAGGAAATTCCCTACATTGTTGCATACAGGAAACTTCTTTGGAAATATTTTTATTAGTATAATTCATTCTTCTCAGATAATAATAGCTTGTGTTAAGTTGACATAAAATTCAACAAGCATAGGAGAAAATGTCTCAAATATAAAGAAAGTTGTTCCTACACATGTATAAGATATCCACCAAACACCAAATAGGGAGGGCCATAAAAGAAATCACCATAACCTACCGCTAAAACACTAGATATATAGACAAAATAAAGGGTATTAGGGAGAAAAAGCTATGAGAAGATACAAAGTACACATAAAAACAGTGCCATTAGAATAAACCCAATTAAGTGACCACAGCAACATTGTTCCAGTTTTGAAATGACAAAGACAACAAACCAGGCTATTTTAACAGAGACACCTTTAGAATAAAAAAGAGAAAAGCTTTTTGTCATAAAACAGTATCAATTTATATCAATAAAATATCACTATGCAAAATAGGTGCATAAAAGGATTTTGGCAAAACCCAAACAATAGCATGCTAAAAGGACAAAAATGTCAAAAATGTTGATGCAATTCCATTAGTATCAAGAATAAGATGATACCATCACTGTCTTCACTCATACTCAGTATAGGATTGGAATTACTAATATATTTCAATATGAATTGCACCAGTATGCAGTCACATCAACAGTGACCAATATTTTCTCCTTCCTCATATCCTCACTGCTATATTTTGTCATTTTATTCTTTTCTACCCTAAGATGGTTTTTTTTTTCAGAGTCATTTATCAGAGCAACAGAAATAAAACCAGGAAAATGATCCTGACTTAAGTCTACATAAATAAGAAATAGAAAAGAGCAGGAAACAGAGGGGATACAAATAGAAAAAGAAGTCAAAGTAACTTTGCGTAAAGATGATGTGAAGCTGTATGTGAGTAATCCTAAAACTCTATCAGAAAACATCTAGAACTAATTAATACACCAGAACAAGCAGAGAATACAATAATTAGAACACAAAATCTAAGAGTCTTTTATACACCAATGACAAACATGGTAGAAAGGAAATGAAGCAAAGAATGACAGTCACAGTAGCCTCTTCTGAAAATCCACCAAAAGATCCCTGAGGAAACACAACCAAGCACTCTAAGACTCTCTACACTGAAAACTTGAAAATTCTGAATAAATGAATAAAAGATGTTACTAGTAACAGAAATGGCTTCCATGCTCATGAATTGAATTTGTATAATTAGTATTATAAAAATGAACATGCTAACAGAAGCAATTTACTTATGCTATGAAATCCCAATGTCGATTTTCACTGAAATAAAAAGACAAACAAACATCAAAATTAAAATGGAAATACAAAGGAATCTGGACAACCAGGGAAATCCTAGGCAAAAAGAATATGAACAGTCATACCCAGTCTGAAGCTGGTAAAAATAAAAACAGTCAAGCTGTGGTGGCACATGCCTTTAACTCCAGCACTTGTGAGGCAATGCCAGATGGATCTCTGAGTTTGACATTGACCTGGTCTACAAAGAGAGTTCTAGAACAGCCAAAACTGCACAGAGAAACACTTCCCTGAAGAAAACAACCAAATAAACCAGCATGATAATGGTTCAAAAAGAGACATACAAATCACTGAAATAGAATAGAAAACTGTGGGGGTTGGTTTTAATTGTCAGCATTCTATAGTCTAGACAAGGAGGGATTGTCCAGATAAGGCTGACCTAAGGGCATGACTGTGAGAAACTACTTGATGTCCATAACTGATGGAGAAAGACACAGCCTGAAAACTAGGGACCATAGACTGTTTAAAAGAAAGATAAAGCAAAATGAGGACTAAGCTACAAAGCATGCATGTGTTCTTTTCTTCTTGCTGTCCCTCTGTGGATATAATGGGATCTTAATTAATGGTATCTGTCTTAATTTTCTTTCAGTGGTGAACTGTAACCTGGAACTGTTAAACAAACATTTTCTCCCCTTAAGGACTGTTTGACAGTCTTTTATTACAATGACAGGAATGAAACTAGGAGAAATATTTATACTTAAGTTCACACAATTACAACCAATAGATTATTGGTGAAAATGACAAAAAGACAGACAGGAAGAAAGACAGCATCCTGAAAAAAAAATTGCTCATAAAACTGGATGTCTATATATAGAAGAATGATACTACACCTTATCTCTCAACCTTAACAGAATCAACTCCAAATGGAACTAAGGCATCAATATAAAATTTGCAACTGACAAATCAGTGAGTTGCTACATTCTGTAGGGATAGGCAAAAGTTTAGTAAATAGTACTCTGTTTTCTCAGAATAAGGTCATTTAATAAGGTAAAATAAGGTCAGTAGCTAAGGATTCTTAACAAGAAGACAATGCAATAAAAATAAACTCTATGTCTAAATGGATTTCTCAAAAAAGGGAATTCAATGGCTAATAAACATTTTTAAAAGTCTTCAACATTGTTACCCATCATGCAAACAAATAACAAAAGCATGAAAGTGCTTTGAGATTTTTATCCCTCTTTTATCAAAATGTCTGCCATCAAGGAATAATATGACCAAAAAGGCTGATGAGGATATGAAGAAAGAGAAAACATGATATATGGTTACTATGAGTGCAGAAAATTGCACTATTGAAATAATTGTGGAGATGCCCAAAAAAGTTAGCCTAACCCTAACCCTACAACCAAGATATTTCACCCTAAGTTTGTAACCTAAGCTTGTGTATCTTACTACAGTGATGTGTGCTCATTCATCTTCACTGTTACTTCATTCGCGATACCCGGAAAATCTACTCAGTCTGGAAGCCCATCAGTTGATGAATGGATAATAAAAAATAAGTAACACAATAGAATTTCATTTACATATAAAGAAAAATGAAGTTAAATATTTTTCAGATAAATGGATGAAATTAAGAGTAATTATATTGAGTAAGTTAATTCAAGAAATTGTTTTTTTTTGCCTGGTAATTCCACAGAAATGGTCCCCATTATGAAGAAATTAGATGAAATGACAAGCCCAGAATTTAAAGGAATAAGAATGTTAAATTAATCAGATAACATAAATGTACTCTTAAATGAATTCAAAGAAGGTAAAAATTAAAAACTGAATGAATACATATAAAACCAAAGTCAATAAGGTAAAAGGAATATATTAAAATTTAATTTAAATTTAGGAGATTAAAATTTGAGTAAGTAAAGTAAAGTAAAAGTGAGAATGCCTCACCTGTCGAATGAATTGTATGGAAGCCAGGATATGAGGGCTGTCAGACAGATGAATTAGATAATTTATGCATTGACAAAGATAAAAGTATTAAAATAACATGCATTTCTTTGTGACACTACTATAAGAGCAAATTTGAAAATTATGGGAATAGAGGAAGGAAAATAACTTTAGGCAAAAGCCAGAAACAATATGCTTAATGTAATCATAAACTTCCAAGATCTATAGAAAAAGATGAACATTTTGACTCAGGATGCATATGGACACCAATCAGACCAGAGTAGAAAAGAAACACCGAAAGCTGATTATAGCTAAAACACTAAACACACAGAGCAAAGAAACACATTCAAAGCTGCAAGAAGCACCTAGTTACTCATCAAGTCACACCTATTAGAATTCCTTGAGATTTCTCAAAAAATAAAATTTCAGAGATAGTGCAATGTTGTTGTTTTGTTTAGGATACAAATGACCCCCATAGGCTCATATGTTTGGATGCTTAATTACCAGGTAGAATTTATTAAGAGGATTAGGAGGTGTGGCTTTATTGGAGATACTGTGCCATTGACAATGAACGTTAAGATTATAAAAGCCCCTGCCAAACCCAGATTCTCGCTCTATCTATGGACCAGGCTGTGTTTCTCAGCTACTGCTTCAGTATCTGCCTACATGGCAGCATGCTTCCTGCCATGATGATAATGGACTAAACCTCTGAAATTGTAAGCAAATCCCCAATTAAATGCCTTATTTTAGAGTTGACTTATTCATCGTGTCTCTTCATAGTAATAGAAAGTAATAGAATTGTTATTAAGATAGGAGTTGGTATCAGGGAGCAAAGTATTGCTGTAACAAGCCTGATCATGCATGCTTTTTTTTTTTGGAGTAATATAAAAGACTTTGGGACTTTGGACTAGAAAAGTCATTGGGCACTTTATGTGGGGACTTAATGGGTATCCTAGCAGGAGTTTGAAACATAGTACTGAGGGTGTGTTCAAGAAGTTTCTAAGGGGCTGGAGAGATGGCTCAGTGGTTAAGAGCATTGCCTGCTCTTCCAAAGGTCCTGAGTTTAATTCCCAGCAACCACATGGTAGGTCACAACAATCTGTAAAGAGGTCTGGTGCCCTCTTCTGGCCTTCAGGCATACAGACAGAATACTGTATACATAATAAATATATAAAAATATTTATATATTTTTAAAAAAAGAAAAAAAAGAAGTTTCTGAATATTAGTCAGTGGCCTAGAGACCATTCTTAAGATATTTTGGTAAAGAATGTGGGTGCTTAGCTGGGTTTGGGGTGCATGCTGTTAATGCCACCACTTGAGAGGCAGAGGCAGATCTCAGACTGAGTCCAGCCTACACAGTGGGTTCCAGGGCTTCCAGGCCTACACAAATAATCCTTGTGTTTTGTGAACATTTGGGCAACCAACTTTTTCTAAGGCCTAGAGTATCTGACAAACCATTTTCAGAGACAGGAAAATTTAGAAAACTATCTTATCCTGTCTTGACAAAGTTTGGCAGTTTTTTGCTTATATCTTGTCCAGTTTGGACACCTTGCATTTTTCAATAGCTGAGGCAAGGGCAGTTCTTTGCCCAAGCCAGTTTTGTCAAGATAACAAGTTCCAAGTGGAGTGTCTTTAGTGCCCAACATTCTCACAGGAATAGATTGACGCTGCCAAGAGCAATAGTGTCTCATGTCAACAGAATCCTAAATTTGCTTAAATAGTATTTCTTCACTATGTTCCCTTTCTTCTCTTTTGAAATGATACTTTATATTATGTGTCATTGTGGTGGTGGTGGTGCACGCCTTTAATCCCAGCACTTGGGAGGCAGAGGCAGGCGGATCTCTGTGAGTTCGAGGCCAGCCTGGGCTACAAGAGCTAGTTCCAGGACAGGCTCCAAAGCTAGAGAGAAACCCTGTCACAAAAAAAAAAGAAAAAGACAAGAAAAAAGAAAATATCCTTGAAGAAATGTGGTATTTTTTGTGTAATTCTCAGTACCATTAGAAATTCATAGCTTTAAAATTATTAGGAATTGGGTGGTTTTCCAAAACTATCACTTTCAGGAATACATTTGAGTTTGTCTAGAATAGGATTTATGGCTGCTTTAGTGGACAGGTTCTTCTATATAGAAGAAGAACTTCTTCGAGGAAGTCCCTGGAGCCTTTGATTTTGTAACTGTTGTTCAGGTTCCAGCATTTTACTACTCTCAGATACAATTCTTCAGGAATCACAAGAAATAGACAGCATATAGAATGTTGTTTCTTTTATCTGTCTGAAATTCTGAGATTCCAAACAACAGATCTTCAAGTCTGTCAGAGTGTGTTCAGAATAAGAATTGGACCACCTGAGCTTCAGCCAAAAGTGTCAGGAATTTTTCTTTGAGGATGTCAGATTATTTTGAGTACTTGAAGCTGTTCTTGCTTTCTCGTTGCCTTATTTTATGACATTTGAAATCTCCTGGAATTTATTATGTTCAAACAGGAATTTTTCATATATATTTTATATTCCTTGTTTCTTTCCTTTCTTCCTTTTTACACTGACATGAAGAGGCTTTAAATCCATCTAAGAGTTAATGGTTAAAGAGCATCATTTCCTAATCTGCCCCTTAATTTTTAACACCTTTTAAGCAGATATTTTTAACTATTAGTGTCCATGGTAGCGGTCTAAGATTCTCTGGAAGCATATTTTTATGATAGGGGAAGAGAAGAGACACTATGTGCTTTCAAGTTCCCCGGGTTACTCTTAAAATTGGTTCAAGTCAACTCAATTGTTCTTTCCAAACTCAACTTCTCTCTTATAATGTAAAAACAGTAATTACACATTTTTTTTACCATCTTAAATGAATGCTGTATAAACATAAACTTATTCATCAAACATAATCTTATCTGTGTGTATATTGTCAAAGAACCAAATGAGAGAAACAAAAGTTCTTTCTTCAAAGTTTCCTGTAATAAGAAAGTCACCCATCACGTATTTGACAAAGAAAAGTATGAAGCATTAAAATGAAATGAGAAATCGGTTGATGTGTGCTCTGTTATGAATTTGTTGTCACAAAGAAAAGAAACATAGGAAATTAGCAGGGAAACATTATATGGGGTCATTTATTGTTTGTCTTTAGTGGCTCTTTCACTATGCACAAGTGCAGAAATTATAACAGCTGTCAGTTATCAAGTCCTGGCCATTTGGGGGATGATTGGCACAGATTTTCTATCTTCCAGATTACTGGGATGATAGCCTGGTTCCCCAGAAGCTCAGCTTGAGCAGATACTTGATTGTAATTAAGGGGATAAATTTCCATGACACATGGTTTCTAGATATGAGTCAGAATTCTTTTGTCATCCATGATCTATCAATGATCCAATTTTACATCCAGTATCTTCTAATCTAAATCCTATTGCCCTAGAGAAGAAAGAGAGAGAGCTTACAACATGCCTCTGCAACCACATCTATTCCCACCACAGAGCTCTTTAACTAATTATCTCATTGCTCAGTACCTTTGTGGGTTGGTGAGCTGGCATGCCAGAATCTATCTCTGAGTGTCAATGTTCTGTTTTGGGGTAATTCCTATGAAACATTCTTTTCATTGGCTCATGGGGACTCACTTCGAATTGTCTCTGACTTCATTTTCCTTCCAACATAAATAGAGCCATCTGTGTATGCTATTATTGACATTGTGCAGGTAACACAAACAATATTAGAATAACTTAGGTAAATGAATAAAATCAACCATCTTTGCCTTGAGAAAATTTTTTAACATTTTCAGGGATCAGTTCCACATGGTTCCATGATAGCTTGTAAATTACACGTCCATCTCTCTGCTAAAACTATTCTGCTCCTTGTCAGACATCACTTTTTAACCAATCTGCAAATTTCTCGTTCATAGTCACTGCTGATGGAAAAAACATGGTTCATTTTGTATAAAACTGTACCAATGATGGTTCAGTGTGAAGCTCTCTCATTTACATCAAGTGTGAAACTTAGCACATTCAGACAAAGAGATCATTAATACATTATTTTTTCTGCAATTTAAGCTTATCAGTAAATTTGGAGTACCAAATGGAGGCCATGATGGGTTATATAACAAACATTCTTGATCGTTGAAGCATGTATGATTCAATAAATAAAAATTATCAAAGTAAAAGATAATAATCAGATGGCAATTATTGTAAAGATGTTTAACAAAACTCAGTATTTTCTTATTAGAAAAATTCAATAGATATTCAGTGTACCTCAACATAATATAAACCTTCCTTACATAAAAAGCCAACATAATGTGAAAAATGTCTATCCAAATTAAGAATAAATAATGCATAATCACTCTAGTCAATATGGCATCAGAAGTCATAGAGCAATTAGCTAATAGAGGTGATAAAATATATCTAAACTGGAAGAGATTAAATAAAGTATTCCTAGAATAGGGCATATTATCAGAACCAGGAAACTTGGCCCTTGGAAGACTGAGGCAGGAGGTATGAGATCGAGGGTATGAGACAAAGCTGGTGCTACCTAGCGACCTTAAAGACAGCTTAGTCTAAATAATGCAATCCTATCTTAAAATGAATTTTTAATTGTTTTTATTGAGCTATATATTTTTCACTGCTCCCTTCCCTTTCTCTCCCCTCCCCTTCTACCTTCTTCCATCATTCCCATGCTCCCAATTTATTCAGAAGATCTTGTCCTTTTCTATTTCCCATGTAGATTAGTTCCACGTATGTCTTTCTTAGGGTACTCTTTGTTGTCTAGGTTCTCTGGGATTGTGAATTATAGACTAATTTTCTTTGCATTATGTCTACAAGCCACTTATGAGTGAGTACATATTATGTCTGTCTTTCTGGGTCTGGGTTACCTCACTCAATATGATGATTTATAGATCTATTCATTTGCCCTCAAATTTCAAGATGTCATTTTCTTTTGCTGTGTAGTATTCCATTGTATAATGTACCACTACTACACAACAGGAAAAATGATATTTTTAAGAACAGGGGTGATCCTGATTGAATATCCTAGGATCCTATTTACAGAAAACTAAAGTTGTTTAAAAAATAAACCGTCAATATTCATGAGTGAGATAGGCCTGTAATTCTCTTTCTTGGTTGGGTCTTTGTGTGGTTTTGGTATCAGGGTAACTGTAGCTTCATAAAAGGAATTTGGCAATGACTTTTCTGTTTCTATATTGTGAAATACATTAAGGAGTATAGGTATTAGCTCTTCTTGGAAGTTCTGGTAGAATTCTGCATTGAAACCATCTGGTCCTGGGCTTTTTTTGGAGGGGAGATTTTTGATAACAGCTTCTATTTCTTCGCGACTAACCCGTCTATTTAGATCATTCACCTGGTCTTGGTTAAGTTTTGGTAGAAGGTACTTATCTAAAAAAATGTCCATTTCTTTTGCATTTTGCAGTTTTGTGGCATACAGGCTTTTGTAGTAAGATCTAATGATTTTCTGAATTTCCTCTGTGTCAGTGGTTATGTCCCCCTTTTCATTTCTGATCTTATTTATTTGCGTGCTCTCTCTTTGTTGTTTAATTAGTTTGGATAGGGGTTTGTCGATCTTGTTGATTTTCTCCAAGAACCGTATCCTGAGATGACACTGAAGCTGCGGGCTAGACAGAAATCCCAGTTCTAAGAAGACATTCCAGTGATGTCAAGGCCAAACATCCTCTCTCCCTTTTCCTTTGGTTCTGGCAGAGGTCACAACACAGCCTCTTCAAACATCCATACAGATTCTATCTGTTAAACGACAGATACAAAGAGCAAGCACTTTTTTTCAGATATTCAGACTTGAGTAGAAATTTATACTGCTGGCCTCCAGCCCATCACTGACAAAACATTTTCTCTCAGCCAGAAAATAGTGGCAACTCCCTTCTCCAGCTCTGTTTATGTATTCAAAGAGTGCATAGGTTCCTTTCTCAGGGCCAACCTGTCAGCTACCTCTCTCCTCTTGCTAGAAGCCCACACTTGCCTAGGAAGGGTATAATTGCTATTTTAATGCCGATTGAATTCTCCCACTATTAGTCCCTGAACTCTGACAGTCCCATCGTACTTCTGCTTTTTAATAATTAATTCTTTGCTGACTGTTACTGATTAGGACTAAATTTTACCCCAGGATACCCAGGGAATAAATGTTTTTATTAAGAGTACAAGAAAGGGAAAGCCATTCTGAAAAAAAAAAAAATAAACCGTTAGAACTAAGAAATGAATTCTGAGCAGTAGCCCTGTGTAAGTGGAGACTGTTCATTTGTATTCCAGCCACCCAGATCCAAAGAATAACACAGAAACTATGTTAATTATAACACTGTTTGTCCAATAGCTTAGGCATAATTTTAGCTACCTCTTACATCTTAAATTAACCCATAATTCTTGTGTGTGTTAGCCACATGGCTTGGTAACTTTTATCAGTGAGGCATTCTCATCTTGCTTCCTTTGTATCTGGCTCATAACAGTAGACTGAGCCAGGAATTCTCCTAGTTTGGTCACCCTGCCTATACTTCCTGCCTGGCTAATGGCCAATCAGCATTTTATTAAAATCAATATAAGTGACAAATCTTTACAGGGTACAAGATCGTTGTCCTACAGTAGCCATGGAACAGAATAAGTCTTAGAGGAGGGCCTGCTTGTTTGTTCTGGCTGCCCAGCTAGCTTTGACCTGAAATAATCACACAAAAATTGTATTAATTAAATCATGGCCTGGCCCATTAGCTCTAACTTCTTATTGGCTAACTCTTACATTTTGATTTAACCCATCTCAGTTAATCTATGTATCACTACTAGGTCATGGCCTACCAGCAAAGTTTCAGCATGTCTGTCTATGATGGTAAATCCATGGCATTTCATGTACACCTTCCTTCTTCCTACTTCAGTCCAGTTTTCCCGGCCTATCTAAGTTCTGCCCTATCAACAGGCCAATGCAGTTTCTTTATGCATTAATGGTAATCACAGCACACAGAGGGAATTCCCATATCAAATAAGGAAGTACCTGATACCCCTTGCCCCATCTCTGGAAATCTGAACATTCGCAGTCTGTTTGATAGATATGAAAACTTTCTTACAGTAGAGTCCTATATGTGTATTCCTTTCCCAATTTAGCCCATATATTTCTTAAAACTAGAAAGTTTATCATTTTTAATCTTGATCTTCATATGTATAAATTATTACTCATATAAAGTAGTTAGTTTATAAAGAATAATTGTGTTAAATAGTTTAATATCCTTGAGTCATTTTTATTTTGAGATCATTGACATTTTAACCAAATTATCATATTGTTACTTGAAAATAAATGTATGTAAAATATCTGTGAAACTTAGCTTTCTATTAGTGTTAATCATATTCTGAAGGAATTTGGAATAATTAAAAACGAACTAGTTTAGAAATATATGTCTGAGCATGGATGTCATTGAAAAATTAAAGAAAAAAGGTTACACCACTACTTCTTAAACTGTTGAACAATTGGTATGGGTTTTACTTGGTGCTCCTTTGTAAAGAAAGATTGGCAGTTGTTGTATAAGTCTGATTTCAGTGAAGGGTTTCCAGCATCTTATGGATTTTGCCCATGGCTTATTAGGACTGAGGATGATTGACAAGTTTTTTCCTAGTTATAATTAGATGTGTATTAATTTTGAACTTGTTTCAAATACTTCAGTTTTTTTTTAGATACACTTCTTGATGTAGGTCACTTATCCAAAATGAAAACAACTGTAATCCCTGAATTACAGATTTTAGATTAAATATAGATTTCGCTCTTAATTAAAAACCAGCAAACAAAGGAACTAAAAATATTGGAAAACAGAACTAAAACTATTATTTCCACTGACTGCTTTCTACTTTTGTGTTTTTATCTTAATTTTTTAGTCTCCCTTCTGTAACTTTTGTTGAAAAGTTAGTTTCAGGGTCGAATGCCAATAAACAAATAACTTAGATAACCAGGAGATTTGCAGAAGCAGGACTGGGCCAACAACCTCAGCCAGAACAGGTCTGAAGCAGTGAGCTCCATGGGAGCAGGACTAAGCTGGTGACCTGGGGCCCAGCAGGACTGAGATGGCGAGCTCTGCAGGAGCAGGAGTGGATCTAGACCAGGGATATTTACGGAAACAGAACTGAGCCTGTGACCTAGGCCTGAAGCAGACCTGATACAGCAAACTCCACAGGAGCAGGTACAGGGGAGCAATTGCTGTTTAAGAGGGCCAAAGTCAGAGACCTCTGAAGGTTCAGACATGAGTCTGAACCCTACAAGGCTTTAAGCAGGAACCAGAGACCTCTGTGGGCCTGAGTGTGACTATGGGACTTTCAAGGAAGTAAACCTGAAACAGGACCCGTGCCGGTTCAGGCATGAGTCTGGGACCTCTGAGAAACTATGCCTGAGTCAAGATCTATGAGGGTCTGGGCATGAGTCTGGGACCTGAGAGGGAATAGGCAGGAATCAGAGACCTTTGCAGGTCTGGGCATGAGTCTGAGACCTCTGAGGGTGTAGGCCTGAGCCAGTGCTTCTGCGGGACCAACCTTAAGTCAGGGACCTCTGCAGAAACAAATCCAGATCAGAGAAATTTACAGAAACAGTTCTGAGCTGGCAAACAAGGCCAGAGCAGGCCTGAAACAATAAACTCCATGTTAGCAGAACAAACCCCAGGAGCACTGAGCAACCTCCAGAAACATGGAGTGACCAATGGGGTAACTGTAACTGTGGCTCTGAATGTACCTTGAGGAGCAACTATCTGAGCTTTGCATCTACTGACATCTGGAAGATTGATCGCCAGACTCAGACAGCCCCAACTATATCAATTAGAGGAAAAAACATGGGTAGAAAAAGTAAGAACAAAAGTAACACCACAAAGAACAACACAACACCAGTAAAATCTAGTGACCCTACAATAGCAAGCTTTGAACAACCAAATATAGATGAAGCAGAAGAAAATGAACTAAAAAATAACTTCAGGAAAATATTTGAGGCCCTTAAAAAAGAAATGAGAAATTCCCTCAAAGGAATAGAGAAAAACAAACAAACAAACAAAATATTGGAAGACATCAACAAATCCCTTAAAAAGAAATGAAATGTATGAAAGAAATTATTCAAGACTTAAGAATACAGACAATAAAGAAAACACAAGCTGAAGGAATTACAGAAACAGAAATCATGAGAAAATGATCAGGAACCACAAATGTAAGCATGAACGGCCGAAGAGAGAAGATACAATAGAGGAAGCAGACTCATCAGTCAAAGAAAACATTCAAATTAACAAAAGCTTAACACAAAATATCCAGAAAATATGGGACACCATGAATACACAATACATAAGAATAATAGGTATAGAATAAGAATAAGTTCAACTCAAAAGCACAGATAATATATTTAACAAAATCATAGAAGAAAACTTTCCCAACCTAAAGTAAGATTTGCCTGTGAAGATACAATAAGCTTATAGAAGACCAAATAGACATGATCAAAAAAAAACCTCCTCTCACCACATAATAATCAAAACACTAAACATACAGAATAAAGAAAGAATATTAAAAGCTGCAAAGGAAAAAGGCCAAGTAACATATAGATGAAGACCTACCAGAATGACAACTGACTTCTCAACGGAGACAATGAAAGTCAGAAGGTCCTGGTCAAGTGTTATGCAGGCATTAAGAGAACAAGAATGCCAGCCCCAGACTATACCCAGTAAAACTTTCAATCACATTAGAAGGACAAAACAAGATATTCCATGACAAAAACAGATGTAACCAATACCTAGCCACAAACCCAGCCCTTTACAAAGTACTAGAAGGAAAACTCCAACCCAAGGAAGTAGACTACATCAACAAAAGCACAGACAATTGATGTTCTCACAGCAGCAAATCCCGAAGAAGGGAAACACACACACACACACACACATAAACTAACATCACTAACAATTAAGACTAAATTAACAGGAGATAGCAATCACTGGTCATTAATATCTTTTAATATAAATAGACTTAACTCACCTATCAAAAGACACAGGCTAACAGATTGGATATGAAAATAAAATCCATCCTTCTGCAGCATACAAGAAACACACCTCAACCTCAAAGACAGACAACGGCTCAGAATAAAGGATTGGAAAAACATTTCCAATCAAATGGACTTAAGAAACAATCTGGTGTGAACCCTGTGAGCTACAATGATGTCTTTCCTGGGAAGACATACCTACTTTTGGAGACATTAGTGGCATGTACATCATAGAAGTAAACAATGACTTTCAGAGTAGGTTTAAGTATTGATCCATAAGATGGAATCCATACTTTGCATAATAGCGGGCCAAGAATCCTCTAATTAGAAATGCAAATAAAAACAACTTTGTAATTTGATCTTACACATGTAAGAATGGCCAAGATCAAAAACACTGATGACAACTTATGTTGGAGATATTGTGGGGAAAAGGGAACACTCCTGCATTGCTGGTGGAAATGCAAAGTGGCACATATCCTTTGGATGTCAGTGTGGCGGTTTCTCAGAAAATTAGGAAACAACCTTCCTCAAGACCCAGTAATACAATTTTGGGTATTTATCCAAAGGATGCTAAATTGTGCCACAAGGACATGTGCTCAACTATGTTCATAGCAGCATTCTTTGTCATAGCCAGAACCTGGAAATAGCCTAAATGTCCCTCAACTGAAGAATGGATAAGGAAAATAGGGTACCCCTAAAGGAAAGAGTAAGATAAAAAACAAAACTTTATTAACATAATACAAGGAAAAAACAAACCAGTCGAAGGATCATGGGCTACATTCTTAGTTAAACATTCTGTAGCTAGAACAAGACAAGTAGTGCTCGCACGCTAGACCAAAATATTCTGTAGGTCAACCACTGCCTGGGTGGAATCCATAGATATCTCATGAAGGGAGTAGGAATCTAGTTGGATCCTTTGACTTTCGTTTGAGGTAGAGACAAATCTACTCTTTAATACCTGAAAAACCAGGTATTATATTAATACCAGGTGTTATATTAGCCATACCTTTTATTTGAACGGTTGACAATAACCTTGAAGGACCAAAAGTAAGTTCCAACTCTGTGATGTTTAGTTCAAGTAGAATGGACCTATACCTATGGGCGCTGTTAAGATAGTCAATTTCCGTAAAAATATAGCCCCTGAGAAGTTGACCACATTCAAGGGAAATACCAGAAAAAACACACATCCATGAATTTTTGATAATTGATGAAAATAAGAAATGCAGAAAGTTGAGTAGTTAAGGAAGGAAGGTAGATCCGGGAAAAGTTGGAGGGGACAAATATAATCATAACATTATTAAGATTCACATAGACAAAAATGTTATCAAAATGTTTGATTTTGAACCAGGAGTAAGAATAGGTATAGCACAGAAACACTAGAGCTTAAATTTTATTTTTAGAAAAATTTTATTTTTAGAATCAAAAATTTTTGATTCACTTACTTGGCAATGACCTTCCAATTTAAGATTTACTTAACATAAAACCTACTTTTTGAGGATTCTTATATCATAATTCCAGTAAGCATATATTACTTGTATTTCTGAGAGGGTTAGCAAAAGTGTGAAACTGTATGATCAGTGATGGAGAGACACATTTCTAATGGTCAGGTGGTTTCAATAAACTTTGACTGTACACAGCTGCTCGTTACAAAGTCAAGCTGTAATTAGAGTTCTTATAGACTACAAGTTCTTCATTATTTTTGTGTTTTATTTTTAACCAAACATTTCTTTATTTATGAAAAGTAGGACTAAAATCCTCCTAGTAGAATGTGTGTAACCTATATAATTAATTACAAAGCAGATTCTATCAGATTTTGGAAGAGTCAGAATTTGTGAATATCCCAGATATTTTGATTAGATATTGTCTCTGCAAGAACTGAGATGGCATTGTTAATGATAATCTGTAAATATTTAAACCTACATCTTTTTCTCTATTCTGTCATGGGAACCATCTATAGTGGAACTAGTGAAGATAATCAATAGTTCATATGCAATCTGGATAAATTTCACAGTTTGGTTTTTGCTATTAGGCAAAAACAATCAGATAATCAGGGCAAACTGATAGGATAAACTTCAATTTTTCTTATATTCTCCAAGGCTTAGAAAACATCTTAGATTTCTGACTTTAGAAGCAGTGAGGTGACAGTTCAGCAATAGTATAGTATAGTGACTTCATGTCTTCTGGAAACAGCATACTTCTCTGCTTTGTCAGTCTGAGAATTTTATCTCATCACTGTTAGCTCAAGACAGCTTTGTGCACCACCATTCACATCCATATTCTAAATACTGGGAAGGGATAAGATGAAGAGAAAAACATCTTTTCCATTATTTTTTACAATATATTGAAACATCACATTATTAGAAAAAAATAGGTTTACACAAAATCACCTGTAATACAACCCTGGTAAAGAACTAGCACAGTTTTGGTACTATAACATATCCTGCCATTCCTCCCCTATGATATCCCAGTCAACGATAACCAATAGTCTGAACTTAACATAATAGATTAGTTTTGCATTCTGAATACACATGAATACAATCATAGTGTCTACTTTTTAAGCAACTACTCTGTTTTCCTGTATAGTATATTTGTTACATGAAGTCATTGCTACTTTTGACAACTGTTATATTCTTATGGATATTTAGCACAGTATTGTATCAACTAGTTCAGCTTGGATCTAACAATAGAATGTCATTTTAATCATCTTAACCAAAAACAACATTTTGTATTTCTTCTGTAAACATATGTAAATATTTCTGTCAAAAATACCCTTCAGAGAAGGAAAACTAGTAATATTTTTTCCTAGGGTAAGTTCACTTTGATATTACTATCATATTTCAATAGCTCTTGTAAATGTTAAACCAATCCAGTAGCACCTAAAACTTCAGTCATTTCCTGAACTCAAAAACACATTGTCAATATTTTCATTTTTGAAATTCTGGTATAATTCACTCTCTAACTGTGAGTATCATTTAACATATTTAAAAGCTTCAATAACATAATTCAAGAAGTGTCTTTTTGACAGTTTTACTTTTGACAGTATATGCTTAAGACAATCAGTTTTAATTGCCAAATTGACACATATAAAATCACCAAGAAAGGAAATCAATGAAGGATTGTCTAGATTAGTTAGGCATGTCAGCATGTCTTTGAGGGATTATTGTTGTCAAATTAATTGTGTTGGGGCAGAAATAAGTTTCTGAAATGTGTAAGAGAGGAGAAGGTAAATGAGTACAAACTTCCATGTGTGCCAGATGCATTAACTACTTTTCACCTTGTCTGCCTCTCATTGATGAACTGCAAGCCAAATAAATCCTTTTTCTCCTATGGTGCTGTCATAGAGATAGCCTATCAAAATAGCTAAAAACAGAAGTCGGTCAACTTCTTTCTACTGTGTAAAATTTTTCTAGTCATTCAAATATGTAAGAGAAAAAAATTATGATGACTCATGACTTCAACTCACGATACCTTTTGAGCCTACAGAGAATCAAAACATCACAGAATAGGCAAATAACAGAGAAGGCATGAATTATCTGATACCAATGACCCATGTTCTGCTATAAATTTTTATATTAGTGTTTTTATTGTTCCGATCAAACATTGTGACCTAAAGAAAGTTGGAGAAGAAAGGGTTTATTTCATTTTACAGTATTCAGCTCATATTCCATCACTGAGGAAGTCAGGGGAGACTCAAGGAAGGAACGTGAGGCAGGAACAGATTTAGAGGTTGTGAAGGAGTGTTGCTCACTGGCTTTCTCCTCATAGCTGTCTCATTCCGCTTTCTTATACAATTCAGGATGAATTGTCCAGTTATGCCACCATCCACAGTTACCTGAGCCTTCTTGGGAAAGATAGTTTTCTAAGGCTGTGCACAAGTTCACTAATGAGGGAGGAGATACGGTGGGGGAGATCATTTATTGCAAGTCCTAAGACTATTTGACCACTCTCATGTCTTCAGAGAGTGGTCAAATAGTGCAAAAAGAGAAAACTATAGTTACAAGTGTAATTTGGAGAAGATCAACTTTGTATTTGTGAAATATGACAACTAATCACTCTCCTCCTATGATAGTAAGAAGTGACAGGGAAAACATTATTGGTAAGGAGATAACAGAGAATAGGCTGGTCATAATCAAATACAAGACTTCCAGGAACAGAAGCAGCACACTGGATGGAATGTACAAACAAACAAATCAAGCTTTCTGTATAACTTCTTCCATTTGTATCCTGTTTCATTGGTATTTCAATAAATTTTGAAAAAGCAATTAATGCTTGTGATTTTTTTGTTTCTGTAATATGTATAATATTTTGGTTAATGTATTAAATAAGCCTAACACTTATTTTAGATAATATTCTAAAAATCAGTTGGGTAATAGCCTCATTCAGGTATCTATCTAATAAATTATACTGATATGATTTAAATTAACTAACCGGTTTAATCTACTTTAAGATAGCCAGAAGGACCTGTAGATGAAGAAGTAATTGGAAAGTCTCAAAATAAATGTTTTTGAAAAATATTCTGGAAGATTTTTCTCTTTGGGGTTAGATAAATGATGGTGTCATGTCCATGTGTTTTCTATAAGATCGAATTTTAATGCTAGTTATGAAAGCATTGGTTGACCTTTACGTTTATATTTCAATTCCTTTCTCATATTCATGTTATTCCTCTAGGGTGAAAAAGACAAGAATTGTAGACAGATCACAAACAGAAAGATAGAAAACATTTAAGACTTTTAAACATTTCAGAAATAGTTTTGTTCATCTGAAAATTGGCCACATATTTTATCTCTTTTATTTTTGAGATTATAATATAACATTCACCCTTTTATTGTCTCCCTTCAAAGCCTCCTATACATCCTTCTTTGCTCTCTTTCAGATTCAAGGTCTCCATTTTCACTAATTGCTGTTACATGAATGAACATACATACACATACATTCCTAAATATTACCTACTCAATTTGTGCAATTTATGTAATGTTATTGTCTGTACATTCTCAGGACTGACCTTTTAGTATTGGATAAACAATTGGTGTTTGTTTTTCTCCATTGGCAGAACAGTCAGGCCTGATCAACTAAGCCTAAATCAATGTGAGGTATAGTGTGATTTTCTATTTTACAGACTTCCTCAGAAGACGTGCAGAACAAAAAAAGTATAAATAAATATGTAAACCCATCATGGAAGATAATGTTATTTTTATAGTATTTCTTCCTATTTGCTATATTTTAGATTGTGGTTTAAAAATATCTATCAATATTTCCATGTATTATTTAAGAAAATAATTACTATATTTCTTAATACCTGAACATACATATAAAGCATTCTATTTATGTTCTCTGTGTACACATATGTTCAGAAGGCTCCTTTCTATGGTCTTACCAACAATTTTATTTAATTAGTATAATTCACATCCTGTACTATTTCATGTAATCATCATAGTCTTAATTAGAGTTTCTATTATTGTAAAGAGACATCAAAACCATTGTCACTCTTAGAAAGGAAACCATTTAATTGAGGTGGCCCACATACAGTTACAGGTTCAGTGCATTATCATCATGGTGCGACATGGTGGTATGTTGACAGACATGGTGCTGGAGAAGTGGTCAAGAGTCCTACATCTTGCTTGTAAACAGCAACTGATCTGAGATACTGGAATGTATCTTCAGCACATATGAGACGTTAAATCCTACCTCCAAAGAGACACACTTCCTCCGACAATACCTCACCTACTCCAACAAGGCCACATCTCTTAAAAAGGCCACTCTCTTTTTGGGGGGTCATTTTCTTTCAAACCTCCACAATGATGTCTTAAGTGTTTTTCCTGTTGCTTTGATAAGATACCCAGAAAAAAGCAATTTAAGGATGATGGGTGTGCTGTTAATTCACTTTTGGAGCTTAAGTGTGTTATGATTGGGAAGTCAAGGCAATAGATGCTAATGGCAAGCAATTTCATTGCCTCTGGAGTCTGGAGAGCAGTCACTGTTTCTAGTTAAGTAAACGTCTGCTTTTTATGGAATCCAAGTCCCAAGACAAGGAACTGGTAGTGCACACTTTTAGGGTGGATCTTCCTACCTCATTTAACTTTATTAGGATGACATATCACCGACATGCCTGAAAGATAACCACATCTATCAAATTATTCACACATGTTACTTGAGACTTGTGAGTGCTGATTCTGAACATCAACACCAATAATCACAGAACATTAACCACTGTTGTATATAACCTTTTCTTTCACATTTATGCAACTAATAATTTAGGTTTAAGTACAGGAAATATGAGCATGATACATTTTATTTCAGTTATTATAATAATAATAATAAATACTATTTATTTAATGTAAATAATTTTAAAATTATCCATAGAAATAAATTTAAAGAATGAAGATATACTAATAGATAACTAATATTCTCTGAAAACTTTTTTTCATAATCGTTGACATCATATCATTTGATCTTAAATACGTCTGCTTAATCCTACAGAATATTTAGTATATCGAGTTGGTCCCTACTTAAGAATGTTGAATTAATAATGTATTGGTTTAAAGTCTGAGGCATTTCCCAAACTGAACAATTTGACATGTAAAACCAATTTATATTATAAAATAGATTGTTTCAAGGTTATTAGGGTAATGATAATATGGGGAGAAAACATAGAAAATTGAGCAAACAGATGAACTTTCACTGCAGGATATAATTCTAACTCTGGTGATGGTCATATTCCAATAGCAAAATAACATTAGAAACTGAAGGCAAGTCTAACTGGGCATACTTCTGATAGATGGGACTCTCTGAAGCAAGTGATTAGCAATTACCTATTAATATAGCAAATTATAAATACATAATCCTATGTAATGAGTTATATTATTCATCCACATATATTACTTGGTTTAAAGCAAAAATATCATGAATTTTTATTCTTCTAAAATTGATCATAGTTTAAACTTTAGATGCATTCAATTGCACATTATTATAGTCAAGAGTATTTCAGTGCAGTGAAATTCACGGGGTTAAGTAAGATAGAATATGGGAACATAATAAGAATGGTCTATCCTGAATTTCCTGAGAAACCGCCACACTGCTTTCCAAAGTGGTTGCACAAGTTTGCATTCCCACTAGCAATGGATGAGTGTACCCCTTTCTCCACAACCTCTCCAGCAAAGGCTATCATTGGTGTTTTTTATTTTAGCCATTCTGACAGGTGTAAGATGGTATCTTATAGTTTTCTTGATTTGCATTTCCCTGATCGCTAAGGAAGTTGACCATGATCTTAAGTATCTTTTGGCCATTTGAATTTCTTCTGTTGAGAATTCTCTGTTCAGCTCAGTGCCCCATTTTATAATTGGGTTGATTAGCCTTTTACGGTCTAGTTTCTTGAGTTCTTTATATATTTTGGAGATCAGACCTTTGCCAGTTACGGGGTTGGTGAAGATCTTCTCCCACAACCTACCCCTGGACCCAGCAATACCATTCTTGGGAATATACCCAAGAGATGCCCTATCATACAACAAAAGTATATGCTCAACTGTGTTCATAGCAGCATTGTTTGTAATAGTCAGAACCTGGAAACAACCTAGATGCCCTTCAATGGAAGAATGGATGAAGAAAGTATGGAATGTATACATATTAGAGTACTACTCAGCAGTAAAAAACAATGACTTCTTGAATTTTGCATACAAATGGACGGAAATAGAAAACACTATCCTGAGTGAGGTAAGCCAGACCCAAAAAGAGGAACATGGGATGTACTCACTTATATTTAGTTTCTAGCCATAAATAAAGGACATTGAGCCTATAATTAGTGATCCTAGAGAAGCTAAATAAGAAGGTCAACCCAAAGAAAAACATACATGTATCCGGAACTCACCAAGGCCAGCTGGCCTGGGTCTGAAAAAGCCTGGGATAAAGCCGGAATCGTTGAACATAGTGGACAATGAGAACTACTGAGAACTCAAGAACAATGGCAATGGGTTTTTGACCCTACTGCACGTATTGGCTTTGTGGGAGCCTAGGCAGTTTGGATGCTCACCTTACTAGACCTGGATGGAGGTGGGTAGTCCTTGGACTTCCCACAGGGAAGGGAACCCTGATTGCTCTTTGGGCTGACAAGGGAGGGGGACTTGATCGGGGGGGGGAGGGAAATGGGAGGCGGTGGCGGGGAGGAGGCAGAAATCTTTAGTAAATAAATAAAAATAAATAAATAAATAAATGATCTTAGGCCGTCAACTCTATAAAAGTAGAACAGTATTATTTATACCTATTTATATTGTTAATGATTTGAATTAAGAAGCATTGCTTATGTATTTACAATGTCCATTACTTGTATTAGAAACACGATTTTAATAGCAAATTATAGCTTGATTTAATTATGTTACCACATCCAAATATTTTCAAACTTTTCCTACATTCCTTTTTTTTTTTTCTGAGACAGGGTTTCTCTGTAGCTTTGTCGCCTGTCCTGGAACTAACTCTTGTAGACCAGGCTGGCCTCAAACTCACAGAGATCTGCCTGCCTCTGCCTCCCAAGTGCTGGTATTAAAGGCATTCGCCATCATCACCTGGCCCTATTTTTCTTTTGTGCGTAAAGTTTATTAAGTTTTGAAATATTACTTACATCTATCTATCTATCTATCTATCTATCTATCTATCTATCTATCTATTTATTTGTTTACTATTCTAGTTTCTTGTTACCTATGCATTTACAATATAGCTCCCATTTAAAATAAGCTCAACATTACAAATATTGCCAAGGTGAATTTACAGTAGATTAGAATCTGTTAAATATGTTGTCACAGATGTGCTTTTAACTTAGTTTACAGAGGAAACAAATTATGAAGATTGAAAATAAATATGAAGATTATAAAACCTCATGCTTAAAATTAGATTTCAAGAGTTGTGATCTCTCTTGATCACAACATAGATAAAAAACTTCTTAAAGAAAGAAGACAATGTAAATTTGTCCTAATATTTTGTATTTTACCATTGATTAAAAATCCAATAAAATATAGTAGAAAAAGTGAAAATTATGAAAAGTGTAGCTTAATCTGCTTGTAGCTTTAGGAAAGTGTTTATTTCCTTTTGAAATATGTATGCTGAGCCTGATTTTCTGAGCAAATATAATGTCAATTTTCTATTAAAGATTCTTTTTTTCAGCATAACTGTTCTTGCTAAGATTTACAGCTGTTCATGGCTTGTAGCAGAAATTAAATCTGTTACTACTGCATAAAAAAAACAAAGTTGCTGGGATTTTCAAATCAACAGAAAAAAGAAACATTTGGTGCTAAAAAGAGTGACAGATTACAGATTTATTTACTAAAGTTAAAGCAATTTGAATAATATAAGTATTATTAGCACTTGTTAGTAAAACAATATCCTTACTCAAGGTTGAAAAAACATTTAATGGAAGCAGAACATTTTTATATTATGAAGAAATATCTCTGTGGTTGATGCTGGGAGACAGTCAATAAAAGTTGAAACTATAATGTGATGTTAAATCTTAATTACTCTTTGTGGAACCATTATACTATTATGAAGTGTCATTTATTTGGGAAGCAGGTTGATAATTCTTTTGTTCTAGGTTTTAGTACATACCTAGTGAACAGCTATAAAGTAGATAGCCTGAAGAGCCTCAGTTAAGTCAAGGTTTTTGTTTAATGCATTTGTTTCTTATCAAGTCATAGGTCTTTCCAGTGTGTAACAGAAACAGATAGCTTAGCCGAGTGGAGAATTAAATGAGAGAGAGTGAAACAATTCACCAAATATCAGAACTGCTTGCATCAACTAGTCTAAAGCAGTATGTAAAAATTGTAAACTGGAGTCTCTGCCTCTCTGTGTTCTCCCTTAGCAGCCACCCCACCATACATAACTTTTTGAATGCTAAGTACAGACTCTGAAACTCCATGATGGAACCACAGTATTAGTTCACATTAAATACTGCACTACCCTGTTAGTCATCCCAGAATCACATCCACTACCCACTGGATTGACAGCCACAGCATCCATTGATGGGCTCCAGACCATGTAGAAACTGACCCATGACACTAAAGAACTCCAGAGCCCATCCCCTCCACTCAACCTTCTAGGTGGCCATTGTGGGACCATTTGGAGTCTGGAATTGGGAATCCCAGAGTGACCTCCAGATTGAAAACCAAGCATCACTCAGCTGGTTAGCAACCTTCAAGATTGTGGTAAGAGCAAACATCATCATAATTGTCATCATTTAGACTTCAGCAATGCTTAAGCATGCATGGGCAGCCCATTTATGGTGGTTCTCCATTGTTCCTATTCTGGGCAGTCCTGGATGCTTGTGTTATTGTCATACCCATGGTTCCACAATCTTCCTTTATGCTGTCTATCCAGTGTTTCTTGTGCCTTTCTCTTCACCTTATCCTAAGCATTCCTTTAAGCGGTGTTATCTTCAGGTGTCTGTTGTCATTCATTCTCAGAACATGGCCAAAGTATCTCAAATGCTGTTGCTGTCTCCTGTAGTTTACTTCTTTCTGTAGATAGAGATATTTTTAATGTCATAATTTCACAGCCTATCTCTTTATGTGAAGACTAGAATCCTCTTGAAACATCTCATCTCAAACACTTTCAGCTATTGTTCTGAGGAGTGTTTCATTGTCTGGGTTTCAGAGTTGTAAAGAAGGCAACTCAAGACAAGTGTCTGATATGCTTGTCATTTTGTTGTTCTAGTTATGCAGGCCATGGTAAATAGAGTAGTGGAAGTAAGTGAAGACCTTGGTGAAAGTAAATATTGAGAAGACTGAGATACAACACATAGGAAGGAAGCTCAAGGATTTTAACACTGTTAATAAAGAATCAGAACTTTAAGTAAACAGTCAACTTTATCTGTTGAAACTCAATTCAAAGGAGGGAACTATATCAGATATCAAGAAGTGGATAGGGATAGCAAGGGCTGCATTCCAGGCACGAGGAAAGGTTTGGTCAGCAAGAGACATAACGACATAAAGAGGTAAGAACTAACAAGGATACACAAACCTACTTAACAAAGGTGAGACCAAGTAAATAGAAATGAATACCAAAACACCCTAACTCCAGATGTCTATATCCCACAACAAAAGCACAAACACAAACAACCAAAACAAGATTCCTCCTCTAGAAAAGCAACATGCCCAAGAAGAGCAAGTTAGCTGATACATAGGACAGGAATTCAATATAGCAATTACAAATATGTTTAGTGGGTTGAAAGATATTGATAGGTTTTCTGCCCCCCAGATAATACATTTCTTCAGTGACATATTGAGTGAGATAAAGCCAAACTGAAAAAGTATATCAACAGGTTTAATGAGAACAAAACAACTCTGAGGCAGGTTCACTGGTTTCAGAGAATGAGAACAGAGAAGCTGTACCCCTGTGCTAAGGTGAGAGATTTTATAGATTGTAGGGAAGAGTGATGATACATTTACCACAAGTTGGGTTTATGCTCTAATGTGGTCAAAAGCTGAGCATTTAGGCAGGGATTTGGTCAGCTGGCAACTTTAGAGAAGGAAGTTGCAATAACTGCCGGTAATGTCGAATTGGACTTTGGGTTTTCTTCCTTTGTTTGGAGACTCTCAGAGTGACCAGGATTTGAGGTGGGGGGCTTCCTGGACCATGGAGAGACAAGCCAGCTCACGGATTCAACCAAACATCCCAAATTATTTGGGAATGTAGGCACCAGTTCAGATCTGGCTACTTCCTGTTGGCATGAACTATGTGGGGAAGAGTAGTAGGGAGTTGATGGGCTGGTGTTTAAAGGGAGGTATGAGTGAAGGAGTATTTGGCTAACTGACATCCTGGAGACCTCAGAAATCCAATCCTGGAAAAAGTGGAAAAGGAGAGGGTCTAGAAGAAAAATAGAAAAATGAGAATGACTGGTCCCATAATAGGGTTGAACAATATAAAATGTGAAGACTTTCACCATTGTAAGGGATTAGAGGTGGGTTGGTTACACTATCTGAGGTCCTCCTCCAGTTTCTGGAGTGACTCAATCCAGGTCTCCACCAGGCCAACTTGATGATGCAGTAGCAGCATTCTTTCCCAAGAAACATGCCAGTACCTCCTTTGCCTACGCTGAGGACATCCAGTGCTACACAATTCTGCAGTGTTACTTGAACCACTGAGGTGAAATGGTCTTTACGAGAGATCAAGGACTCCATTGAGTCTTTGATAGCCTTCATATGTTGGTTAGATAGTTGTCCCGCCTATACTTCCTACCTGGCTACTGACCAATCAGCATTTTATTAAATACAAGTGACAAATCTTTACAAAGTATATGACCATTGTTTCACTACAGGAGCCCTCTCTCAAAAAAACAAAAAAATTAGATTAGTTTCCCAGGTGGTGGTATCATATAGCTTTAAAAGCAGCAATTCAGAGGTAGAGGCAGGTGAATCTTTGTGAGTTCAAGGCCAGCCTGGTCTACAGAGTTAGTTCCAGCATAGATAGTACTCTTACACAAAGAAATCCTATCTAGAAAGTCCAAAGAAACACACTAATTAATTAATTAATTAATTAATAATAAAAATGTGAGGAGGAAGTCATGACAAATTTGGCTTGTCCATAGAGTCTTAATTGCATAACTAGTATTACGAGAATTCATAGGGAAGTAGATAGAGAGGACGTAGATAGCAGAATTTAGACAGGGTCCTGTTATTATCAAGGTCCATGTAAAAGGCACCAACAGTTAGTGTTGGAACATATGGAGCAATACTGGATAGTTGGCAAAGATATGCCTGAGTTAGCCTTGAAGAGGTAGAAACCGAAGGGCTACCTCCTCTGTTATTAAACATAACTCTGATTGTTTCCTTCATGGTAACCACATCTTTCAGAATCCATGAGTTGTATAAAAACTCTTGGAGGGCTTCCAGTCCCTCACTGGGAAATGTTACTGGTACTTACAATAATAATGATCAACTCTATCCAAGCATTGTTGCTGGAGCAGATTAATGATTCAACCACCACCCTTGGAAAGATTTAGACATGGAGAATTAGTAGTAATGTTAGGTTAAGATGTTTTTGTTAAAGCATTTGATTTAGAAAATCTTGGGGAAGAGTTAAAGTTTAGCAAGGCTCATAGTTGAGTGAGAGACTTCTTGAGGTCAAGAAAGAAGAACAACAGCAGACTGAATATTGCTGGATGATGTACCTTTATTGCTATGAGGGGTTGGAGATCGGGGGTTATGATTAAAACATTGTACCCACTTCTGGCCTCAGCTTCCTGATAAATTAAAATACCCTGTTGGTGAGTGGGTATGCATTGTGAGGACTTAAAATAAAGCTGATTGAGGTTTGTGATCTCTTAAGACCTTTTTTGGTAATATTTATCTTTGAAGATAAATAATAAAGTGATATATCCTTTCGTTATAACTGCAAAATGCAGACTAACCGCAAAAGAATAGACTGAGAAAGATACATTGTTTTCTTGGGGATGAGTGTTTGTGGGTTCTTGGAACAACTTGTTTTTTACCTGTAATACATAAAGTATAGAAAGGTGTAGTAGGAAGGAATTAGACAGAAGACATCAAGAGAGACAGAAAGGAAACACCAGGGTAAAATAACAGAACAAAAATAGAGTAGAACAAGCAATAGAACTGAATTTGGCCTTCAGGAAAATCCCCAAGTGTTTGTTTGTCTGCCCAGTAATTAATCTTTTTTGCATCTCTTCTTTAGTTTCTCTGATCTGTTGAAGGTTTATCGTTCATCACCACGCAAGTGAGATCCTGACATGTTGGAGGTGTGTTTGTGTGTGTGTGTGTGTGGTATATCTGTGTTTCTCTTTTTGTTGGACCAGAGAGTTAAGTTTTGCCCCCCTTGCCAGCCTCAGGGAATTAAGCTTTACTCCCAGAGACAGAAAAGTCAATTTGAGTGATTCCTTCACTGACTCCATGGATGACCTCTCCCTTATTACCTGAACTGTGCTGGTCTTTATGACTGTAATACGCTACACTGCAAGAACTCTCACAGGGATGTTCACATGACTGCTGCTGATGGATTAGTGGTGTTGTAGATGGGGGTGAACCCAAGGAGCAGAAGGAAAACTGAGAGTCCAGGAGCTCCTGGAAAAGGGGACTGCCCTGGATCATGGAATAATGAGCTTGGGATGGAGCTGAGGGGGCGGGGTTCAAAAGAGGTTGACAAGGGTATCACCATGAGGGGAAGCTGGTCCAAGGTGGCACAAAGGATGCAGTGGTTTAGAAAGGCAGCCCTCTTCTGAACCACACCCAGTAAGGAGAAGGGAAACAGAGCAATTACATTGGCCGGACTGATTCATACTAACTTTCAGCAAGTTCAGAGATCAGTAGTTTGCAGTTCACAAGTGCTCCCTGGATGGTGTCTGTAAAAGAGTTGGAGAAGATTTACACTTTGGCACCATAGAAAAGGCTATGACTTTGGGTTAAAAACCATGAACATTTTCCTATGCCTAGAGAGCCTGATATGTGTTTTGGACTGATGAAATATAGCTTCAAGTTCATACTTAGAAAACAACCAAAGAAAATATAATATTGTCATCTCATGACTGAAAGGTAAATAGTCAGAGCCCTATCAGCTTATCAGAACTTCATTTATTAATGCTAAAAATCAGAACTTTTGAAATTTTAGTGTAACAATAGCATATAAAAGGCACAAAACTGAAACATTTCACATTTTCACATACCTTAAATAACTTACTTATATGTTAACAATTTCATTATACATCTTCAATCATTTTCTGAGACCCTCAAAATTAAGCTTTCACATCCTCAGACCTTTATATATTTTAAAATATTTTCTTATACTTTCAAAACTTGCAAGGACTTTAACCATTTATTTCCACCTAATTATCATTTCTTCTTAAAAAAAAAAACACAAACTATCTTTTTCCTTTTGCATACCAATCCCAGTTCCCACTCCCTCTCTTCCTCTCATTCCCTCCACCTTCCTCCTTCCCCATCCTCAATCCATTCCTCAGAGAGGGTAAGGCAGATTGCTTTGGGGAAAGTGGAAGGCACTCCCTACCTTATCTAGACTCAGCAAGGTATCCATCCAAAGAGAATGGGTTCCCAAAAAGCCAATACAAGCAGTAGGGATAAATCCTGGTCTCACTGCCAGTGGCCCCGCAGTCTACCGCAGTTAGTTATACAACTGTCACCCATCATCAGAGATATAGTTTGGTCCTATGCTGGTTCCTTTTCTATCCAGGTGGAGTTGTTGAATTCCCATTAGTTCAGATAAACTGCTTTAGTGGGTGTCCCCATCATGGTGTTGACCACTTTGGTCATAGTCTCACTCCTCCCACCCTTCATCTGGACTTTAAGAGCTCAGCCCATTGCTCTGCTTCACGTCTCTGCCTCTGTTTCCCATTAATTGCTGGATGAAGGCTCAATGGTGACGTTTAAGAGATTCACCAATCTGACTACCGGAAAAGAACAGCAGCGTAATTTGTAAAAACCAGAACCAGAAACAACCTAGACGCCCCTCAACCGAAGAATGGATAAAGAAAATGTTGTACACTTACAGAATGGAGTACTACTCAGCAGTAAAAGTCAAGGATATCTTGAAATTTACATATATATGGATAGGACTAGAAAAAAAAACATCCTGAGTGACCCAGAAAGATGAACATGCTATATACTCATAAGTGGATACTAGCTGTAAAGCAAAGAATAGCAAGTCTATAGTCCATGATCGTAGAAAGCTAAGTAACAAGGTGAACCCTAAGAAAAGCATATATAGATCCACCTGGAAAGGTGAAATAGACAAGATTGCCTGGCAAAATTAAGAGCATGGGGGTGGAGGAAGAAGGAAGGGTGTAAGGGAAAAGGAGGGGAGAAAGGGAGGTAGGAGGAGAACTTGAGAGAATGGGATTGTCACGATGGAGGAAGGACAGAAATGAGCATGGAAAGAGATATCTTGGTTGAGGGAGCCATTATTGGGCTAGCAAGAAACCCAACATTAGAGAAATTGCCAGGAATCCACAAGGATGTTCCCAGCTAAGACCTTAAGTAATAGAGGAGAGGGTGCCTGAACTGACCTGCCCTGTAATCAGATTGATGAATATCTTAAATAACATCATAAATCTTCCATCTAATTATTTACCAGAGAAACTAGTTATTACTGATAATGGGCTTTGCCAATCATGTTCCATTTGTGGAAAACTACACCTAAAATATATCTGTTCATTAAAATTAAGTCTGTGATTTTAAAAAGAGAACAAGTATATTTTAAAAGTCAATAAACTACCAAGATATTTATAGTCTTGTGAATGGGGTGGGGGAGAAGTTGCTTGCCTGCTATTTTCTAGCCATCAGTGTGATCAGAGATTTGAAAGGGCCATCCAAGAAGACATACTTTAGAAGCCACCTCCCTGAAACTATCTTCCATTTGGCAGGATAAGCCATCAAGAAAAGAACCTTTCGAATACATCATACTTGGAAACTTCAAAAATAAAGTTCAGAGAATTGCCTTTATTTTGTGTGTGTATATAAACTAGACAGTTTACAGAAGAAAGAGTGAACAGCAAGACAAGAATAAAGAAACTGATGCATAAAAGTACTATCAGAAAGTTCATTTTCTTTTTCAGATCTTTCTTAGTCATGCCCTTGCTGTGAGTCTTCTTCTGAACACAGAGGGGACACTGAGGCTGGAACTCAGAGGTCGCTGTTAATAAATTATCTTATAAAATTTGGAATGTCTCATAGTATTACATATTTAAACATCTTAAAAAGTGTTTCTTTAAATTTCCAGCTTATGAATATGGACATGTAGAAGAATGAAAATAGATCCTTGTCTATCCCCAAGCACAAACTCAAGTCCAGATGGATCAAAGGCTTCAATATAAATCCAGAACCTCATAGAAGAGAAAGTGGGAAGTTGCTTTGAACACACTGGCACAGGAAACCTATTCCTAATTATAACACCAGTAGCATAGACCCTGAGATCAATAATCAATAAATGGGACCTCCTGAAACTGAGAGAATTCTACAAAGAAAAGAACACAGTCAACAAAACAAAACAGCAGACTACAAAATGGAAAAAAAGATCTTCACCTTTCCCATATCAGACAGAAAACTGCTCTCCAAAATATATGAAGAACTCAAGAAACTAGACATCAAAATATCAAAACAATCAAATTTTAAAATGTGGTAAAGATCTAAACAGAATTCTCAACAGAAGCTCAAATGGCCAAAAGGCAATGAAGGACTTGCTCAACATCCCTATCAATCAGAGAAATGCAATTCAAAACAATTCTGAGATACCACCTTACAACACTAAGAATGGCTGTAATCAAAAAACACTGATGACAGTTTATGCTGGAGAGCATGTGGAGTAGGGGGATCACCCCTCTATTGCTGATGGGAGTGCAAACTTGTACAGTCACTTTGGAAATCAGTATGGTGGTTTCTTAGAAAATTGGGAATCAATTTACATTAAGACCCAGAAGTACCATTCTTGGTCATATACCCAAAGGATGTACACTTATACCACAAGGACATTTGCTCAACTGTGTTCACAGAAGCATTATTTGTCATGTGGTAAATTTACATAATGGTACATTTACTCAGTGGTAAAAAAATAATGACATTTTGAAATTTGCAGGAAAAATGGATGAAACTTGAAAAAAATAAAGATCCTGAGTGAGGTAACACAGACCCAGAAAGACAAACATGATATGTACTCACTCATAAAATGTGTTAGACAAAGCAAAGGATAACCAGCTTATAATCCACAACCCCAGAATAACTAGGTAACAAGGAGGAGCCTAAGAGAGACATACATGGATCCCCCTCAGAAGGAGAAATAGAAAAGATCGGCTAAGTAAATTGGGAATGGGGGGAAAGAGGAAAGATGGAAGGGGAGGGAGGATGGTGAAGTGGAGGAGGGAGGAGAACATGAAGAAACAAGATGGTCAAGTTGGTGGAAGGACAGAGAGGGAGAAAAAGGAAAGAGATATCTTGATAGAGGAAGTCACTATGGGATTAGTGAAAAAGCTGGCATTAGGGAAATTCCTAAAAATCCACAAGAATGACCCCAGGTAAGACTCTAAGGAATAGTGGAGAGGGTGTCTGAAACGGCCTTCCTCTGACATCAGAATAGTGACTACCTTAATTGTCATCATAGAACCTTCACCCAGTAGCTTATGGAAGCAGATGCAGAGATACACAGATAAGCAGCTGGCCAAGTTCCCAGAGTCTAGTCAAAGAACCTAAAAAGTGATAATATAACAAAAGGGGTCAAGACCATGATGGGGATACCCACAGAAACAGATAACATGAACTAGCGGGAGCTCACTGACTCGGAAGTGACAACTGGAGAACCTAAATAGGACCTAACTAAGCCCTCTGAATGTGGGTGACAGTTGTATGGCTTGGGCAGTTCATGTAGCCACTGTCAGCAGGATATATCTCTAGTGCTTGAACTGACTTTTTGGAGCCCATTCCCTATAGAGGAGTACCTTGGTCCGCCTAGATACAGAGAGGAGGACCTTGGTCCTGCCTAAATGTGATGTACTAGACTTTGTTGACTCCCGCATGGGAGGCCTTACCTTCTCTAAGGAGTAGATGGGGTGTGTGAAGGGAGAAGGTGGGAGGAGAGGGAAGAGGGAGAGAGGGGAGCTGGGTTGAAATATGAAATGATAAAAGATTTTTTTTGAAAAACATAAAAAGAGAGAAAACCAAAAATATCCAGTTTACTTAAACTTTTTGTAACACTCTAAAATTTCCTTTTAAAGATATTTACGATCTCCCTACTGTGTGTTCTGGTAATATACAAGGAAACTTCTATTTTTGTTCAATATGAAGACATAGGGCACAATTGTAATTTACAGAAGGCTAAACGAAGTTTCAGTTTCTAAAATCAATACCAAGTGAATTACCCTATGTTATAAAGTCTGGCTGCTTGCAAGATATCTTCTTGTATATGGATGCATGGAAGTGCAGCTTTAATATCTCATTAAACAATCATTGTTTCAAACCCTATCTTTTCTAAACTTGGCTTTTCAAACAGCACAGGAATTATACAAAAATCTTATCCCAATTTAAAAGAATCCTTTAACCTATGTTGTCTTTGTCTGGCTCATATTATGTGCATGCACTCAGTCAAGATGGCAGAGAAGCCATGACAGTCACCTTTTCTAACCCTAGTAAAAATTGTCACTACCCTTGTGGTTATCCTCAGTTAAGATGGTAGCAAAACATATGTTGTTTCTCAGAATGATTGCAACTCTGAGTTATAAATTTAAGTTAATATTTTTACCAAAAA
Organism: Microtus agrestis; assembly: GCA_902806775.1. Taxonomy (NCBI): domain Eukaryota; kingdom Metazoa; phylum Chordata; class Mammalia; order Rodentia; family Cricetidae; genus Microtus; species Microtus agrestis. The sequence continues at coordinate 338,899 of CADCXT010001974.1, forward strand.
TTTTATAATTATTACCATATTTTCAACAATAGCCATTTCTTTTAGCTGTTTTGTTCTAATATTTTCTGCCTACCAGTTTTTGACCTTGAACATAAAAAATTTAAAATCTGTCTGAAAAGGCTGAGCCATAGCTCAATTTCAGAGCACGTTTTTAATAAGGTAGAACCGTATAAAACAACTTTAATATTATTTATACACAAATGATATATGAATCTCTGTTATTATATCAGATTCAGTCACCAGTAAGCCCAGAGGTAATTTTTGTGGCTGCGCATCTAGTTGCAACATTAGCATTTGCGATATCACCAAGATACATGGAACATAGTAAACTTAAAAAATCAAGGCCAGTCAGAAACAAACATGCAATAACCATAAACATTTATGCATTTACCTGACTGTGGCACAATTTTGTGTGGCTCCATGTCAGCAAGAACACAGTCACAGATCCATACATATATCCAAAATAGATTAAAAAAAACTTTCCTATCTCCTATAGTATTGGAATTTTAGAGGAGGAATTTTTCTGTACCTATTGAATTTAATTTCTGCCATCACAACAGTGTTACAGATTTTTACACGAGAAAAGCAAGGAGAATGCCGATGACTCGAGTGGTTCAGGCAGGATGCGGGGAAGGTGGTTAGGGTCTGAGTCCCCAGATTAAAGGGCACCTGGAGGTGCCATAGTCCTGGCCAGACTTAGGGCACTGAGCATTGCCTAAAGAAGGAAGGATGACAGAACAGTTTCCAAAAACAGACATAATGTGTTCAGACCACTTGCCCATGCTCCTGCAGAAATTTTCATGATTACAAAGAATGTTTAAGTCAAGAGTGACCCTTCATGGGCATTTAGACTAGTTATCTGGAGTGTACTTTGGCCAAGTCAAAGAATAAAAGAAAATCAGGTATTTTGGATATATAGTCTGAGAAAGTCTCAATTTAGATAATTTCATAGCAGGCACCACAACGCGACTGAGGAACAATCTTAGATTCGGCATTGCCCATTTCCAAGACTGTTCCATAGACAAAAGACTAGAGTGAGAGATTCTATGAGATAGCCTGTGTTTGAGGAGTGGGGGTAGAATAGCTTTTAAAAGGATATCTCCGAACCCAAGGGCTCCCCAAGACAGAAACCATCTCTGCCCTGGAACAGGTTTGCCCTGGCATGGCACCACCCTTTGCAGGGGATCTCAAGGGTCCCGGACCCAGGAAAGGTACTAGGTAACTGTTTCATGGCAGCTAGGAAAAGAGAGACTGATATTGAGCTGAAAGTTAATTGCGTCTAGTGGGGAGAAAGACAGAGAGACAGGAACAGTCCCCAAGAAGTCAAGGTACCAAGTCCACCAGGCAGCTGGGCATGTTTTGGCACCAGGATAATAGACTATCTGCTCTAGGCAGTAAGTTTCTTCATCAGTAAATCAGATGAAGCCACAAAAAGGAAAAATGCATAACAGCAGGTTTATTGAGAGCAAAGCAACTGTTAGCTGGGTTCATTGGGTTCAGCAGCCAGAGAAGTCACATGCCCTGTCCAAATCAGGGAGATTTTATAAATTGTAAGTGAGGTGTGATGACATGTCTGCCACAAGATGTGCTTTTTCCCAAGTATGGTCAAAGGTTGAGTGCTTAGGTGAGGACTAGGGCAGCTGACAATTTCAGGGTAGGAAGCTATAATAGCTGCCAAGAATGCAGAAGTGGGTTTTTGGCATCATTCCTTTGTTTAGGGACTCTCTGAGCAGAACAGAGGAGAGAGAGAGAGAGAGAGAGAGAGAGAGAGAGAGACAGAGACAGAGAGAGAGAGAGAGAGAGAGACAGAGACAGACGAGAGAGACAGACAAGAGAGAGACAGACAGAGAGAGACAGAGAGGTGGCTTCCTGGACCATGCAAGGGTAAGATGGAGCCTCCAACCAAATTGATATGAATAAATGCCATAGATCATAAAAAGACAATTTAATGAAAACTGTTTTGCCGTTGGCCATGCCAGAAGAGCAGTGTGTGACAAGTAAAGTTCCAGGTGTTAGCCCACCAGAAGGAAACTCTCTAATGGAACAACCTCACTTAGGCAATACCACAGGACTGCAAACCCTGGAATGTCTTTTGCTTCTACTGTGCCTTTACATGCTCGCTGCACCTCTCTTTCTCTGGTATCTAGCATGGTGTGATTAGATATGGGAGATATCCACTGCCTGTTATATATTGGGTTTATCCCTCCTGGAAACATTCCACTCTAGTGGGCATTTTTACCTGTGGATTATCAAGAAGATGACACCTCCCTACGGTGTACTGTCTAAATTAATAATAATAATAATAGCCTATACAGAGTTTTGATGAAGACAAATAAGTACAAGGATATGTTTCACCGTTAATGCTTATGAGTTCTCCCTTAGGAACTGCTTAGGTTCATGACTAAGAGGAAAGCACATGAGTCTAAGAGCCAGGCTAGCTTTAATTCTTTTAATGCTGAAAAGAGGCAGTCACATGCGACTAGTTAAAACAAAACTTCAAATTTGCTTCAGCTTAGACCAGATGCCTTGCTAATAGTTTTAAGATAAAGTAATACCAGGAAACAAGATAAAATTCACAAGATCACTTAGCTGAGCTGTCTGACTCAATTAGACCAAGGTCAAACAAAATGGCCTGATTGTTGCTAGCTCTCCTTGCTAGGTCTGGTTGATAACCAAAGTTGATGATATATTCCTCATACCTCATTTCCTGATATATAAAACTGTTGATGAGTGGATATGCACCCTCAAATTTTAAAGTAGAGCTGACTGAATCATTTTCATATATAAAAAGTTTAGGTTTGTGTTTCTATTAACAGTCCTTATAATGTTACTTTTCAAGACAAGTAGTAAAGTTATTGATCCTTTCTTTGGAACTGCAAAATGTGGCTTGCCAGTAAAAGTCCTAACTGACAAGAATACCCTATTTGCCCATATGGTTAATCAATAATACATTGCTTGGGTATGAAAATATGTGGGTTCTTGGGATAATTTAGCTTTCACCTGTAGTATGTAAAATGTTTAATTATCAAAGGGATATAGAAAATATACTGTTTATTTTGTATTCATTGTAATCATTCACTTGAAAATGTTGCCACATTATATTTCTTATATTGCGTGAATAACTTTGTTGAGATACATAAGCTGTAAAAAAAAGTATACAGTAGTAAGAAAACAGAGAAGAAACATAGAAAGGACATGAAAGAAAAGAAGAATAAAGAAGATGCCATCAAGAAGGTGTGTATTTCTTTTCCTAAACCCCTCCCCTCAGATAGAAAAGTCTAGTTTATGCTAACTCTGTGGATTCCTCTCAAAGTCTTGTGCTGCTGGAGGCTGGGGTCCCCAGACAGTGGTACAATTCAAAATATGAAGATAGAATTTAATAAAGAGAATCTCTGAAGAAACTAAAAATGAAAACTCAGGAAGGAAGCAAAATGCAAAGATGAATTTCTCACCAAAGATTGAATCATAACAGTGGTTCTCAATTTGCGGGTTATAACCCCCAAAACTACATTGAAAAATACATATATTTATATTATGATTTATCACAGTAGCAAAATTACAGTCATAAAGTAGCAATGAAAATAATATTATGATTGGGGGGC